>JAQIUQ010001013.1:0-25325 GCA_030378365.1 Hybognathus amarus | reverse complement strand
AATGAAACGAAGACATTAGACAGTTACGTATTGCTGCAATACATACTAACATACTAGTCAGAACTGAATAGTTGATATCTGAATGACAGATCACCATAGAAGTCACTGTAAAAAATGTGACTAGTAACAAAAGAATAGTTACTAGTCACCATTGAAATAAGTACTAGTGTCTAATGAATAAGTACTAGTATCTATTTAATAGGTACTAGCATCTAATGAATAAGTACTAGTAACTAATTAATAAGCATTGGTATGTAATGAATAAGGACTAGCATCTAATGAATAAGTACTAGTATCTAATAAATAAGGACTAGTGTCTAATGAATAAGTACTAGTATCTTTAAAAAGGTACTAGTACCTAAAGAATAAACACTAGTATCTAAAGAAAAGGCACTAGTATCTAAAGAATAAGCACTAGTAGCTAATGAATAAGTACTAGTACTTAATGGAATAGATACTAGTATCTAAAAAATAAGTACTAGTAGCATGAAAATAGAGACTAGTAGGTTAAAATGATTAAATGTTAAAACGGCTTGCCATACTCTATCTGTCGTTTCGACTAGTCACAATTACGTTACAGATATCTTAAATGATAATACAAACTATCCAAAATGTAATTACGACTAGAAAGATGTTGTTGATATCTACAATGTTAATTACGAATAGTCAAACTTAGCTTTTAAATGTTAAAAGGGCTTGCCATACAGAAGTGTAGGCTCAGAGAGACACTCAACATTTTCAAACCAAAATATCTGACTTTCTGTGGGTCCTAGCTCATGAGTGTAAATTAGAAAGTTGTCCGGCTTGAGGAGAATATATGAATATATGAAACGATGAGATCAACATGTGTACTGAGTTTCATATTATTACATGTTTGATTTATGGACCAAGTTTTTGGACCCCGTTCCAGGGGGCGCTGTCTAGCCCCCTTGCCACACCCGGGTACCATCTTCCCGGCTCTGATGGCTGTGGGATCTGACCTGTGTGCAAAGTTTCAAGAGTTTTCAAACCCATTAAGGGCCCCAAAAGCCGCTAAGAGACTCAAAATCATCAAAAAAAAGGAATGTTAAAGTTTGATGCGTTGCTATGGCAACATTATCTTGGATATTGAATAATGCTTTCACAGCTCTTCATCTGGCGTGTGTTTACATTATACAGATGAAGTTTGAAGCAAATCGGGTAAAAGTAAGAGTGTGATTTCAAAGCATTTTGAAAGTGAAACACTTTCTGCTGCCAGTTGGTGGCGCTATATATTTGACTCACAATAGTCACATCCATGTGATCGGCCTCTTACAACGAACACACTGCTGAAGTTTCATCAAGATCAGTTAATGTATGCAGAAGTTTTAACACACTTCCTTTTTGATTTATGGACCAAGTTAATTTAATTAATACACTAATTATATAAAACTATTGTCAATGCACTACAATTAAACAGGTTATATGCCTTTACTTATAAAAAAATAAAAATAAAAACTTATTTAAAAAATACCAGGCTTAAGAAATGTATTTACTTTAGCAGGCCAGACACACAGTGAAATGATTAAGCCCCCTCCCCCTACACACACACACACACACACACAGACTGTGTGTCAAGAGACTCAAGAAAGACTCAGAAAGAGCATGATCATATTCAAACTACAATATCTGACTTTCTGTGGGTTTGAGCTTATTATTGTTAATTAGAAAGTTGTTTGGCTTGAATAGAACAATATACACGGCAAGTTTTGTAACTGTCAGTAAAACTAACCAAGTTATAACACACTTTATGTGTCCTTTTTTAGTCAAAAAAATTCGCCACGGCCAAACCGTTCGAGATATCACAAATCCGTCCGGAATTTAGCATCCTCAATGTCTTGACTTCATGCACACCGAGTTTGGTGGTGATTGGTAACAGCATGGGTTGTAATTTGATGTTTTTCTAGGACATTTATTTAAAAAAAAAAACATAATTCCCGACTTCCGTTTGAACTGTCGTAAAACTTAGAGCACGAAAGTTGTTTGGCCTGATGTGATCTATGAGTGTACCGAGTTTCATATTAATCCATGCACGTGTGTTTGATTTATGGACAAATGTTCGAATCCCTAAAAGAATGCATCCTAAAAGAATGGTAAAGTTTGATGCGTCGCCACGGCAACAGTTTCAAAGATATCAAGAATCCATTCATAGGTCTTCATCTGCCGTGTATTTACATTATACAGATGAAGTTTGAAGCAAATCGGGTAAAAATAAGAGGGTGATTTCAAAGCATTTTGAAAGTGACACACTTCCTGCTGCCAGTTGGTGGCGCTATAACTTTGACTCACAATAGTCACATCCATGTGATCGTCCTCTTACAGTGAACGCACTGCTGAAGTTTCATCCAGATCAGTTAATGTATGCTGAAGTTATGACACACTTCCTGTTTCACGTTTCTCGCCATAGTTTCGTTTCCTCGCCACGGCCAAACCGTTCGAGATATCAAAAATCCCCACGCAAACTTTCATCCTCAATGTCTTGACTTCACGCTGACCGAGTTTCGTCGAATTTGGATCAGAGCTCTAGGAGGAGTATTTAAAAGTTCATTGCGTGTGTTTTACAAAAAAACCTCAATAGCCAACTTCCTGTTGGGCTGGGGTAAAAAGTAAGAACGCGAGGTATAGATGAAATTCTGCTATCGACATGTGTACCGAGTTTCATATTATTACATGCAAGTGTGTTTGAGTTATGGACCAGGTGTTCGGACCCCATTCCAGGGGGCGCTGACGAGCCGCCCTGCCACGCCCGGGTACCAGCTTCAGCCCGGCTCTGATGGCCGCGGGTTCTGACCCGTGTGCAAAGTTTCAAGAGTTTTCGAGCATGTTAAGGGCCCCAAAAGTGCCCGAATAGTCGCTAAGAAAAAAAAAAAAAAAAAAAAAAAATATAGCTGCGAGCAGCGATTGCGGGCCCAAGCCGGTGGCACCGCAATCCCGGTGCCTTTAGTTACCTAAAGGCACCGGGATGGCGGTACCGCCGGCTTTGGCCTTCCATCGCTGCTCGCAGCTATATTATATATATATATATATATATATATATGTGTGTGTGTGTATATATATATATATATATATATATATATATATATATATATATAAAGCCGGTGGCACCGCCACCTTGGTGCCTTTAGGGTTATTCTGCACGACGTGCAAAAACGTAACCCCTGCTTTGGAATACATACTAGTATGTATTCCACAATTGGAATACATACTAACATACTAGTCAGAACTGAATAGTTGATATCTGAATGACAGATCACCATAGAAGTCAATGGAAAAAATGTGACTAGTAACAAAAGAATAGTTACTAGTCACCATTGAAATAAGTACTAGTGTCTAATGAATAAGTACTAGTATCTATTTAATAGGTACTAGTATCTAATGAATAAGTACTAGTAACTAATTAATAAGCATTGGTATGTAATGAATAAGGACTAGCATCTAATGAATAAGTACTAGTATCTAATAAATAAGGACTAGTTTCTAATGAATAAGTACTAGTATCTTTAAAAAGGTACTAGTACCTAAAGAATAAACACTAGTATCTAAAGAAAAGGCACTAGTATCTAAAGAATAAGCACTAGTAGCTAATGAATAAGTACTAGTACTTAATGGAATAGATACTAGTATCTAAAAAATAAGTACTAGTAGCATGAAAATAGAGACTAGTAGGTTAAAATGATTAAATGTTAAAACGGTTTGCCATACTCTATCTGTCGTTTCGACTAGTCACAATTACGTTACAGATATCTTAAATGATAATACAAACTATCCAAAATGTAATTACGACTAGAAAGACGTTGTTGATATCTACAATGTTAATTACGAATAGTCAAACTTAGCTTTTAAATGTTAAAAGGGCTTGCCATACAGAAGTGTAGGCTCAGAGAGACACTCAACATTTTCAAACCAAAATATCTGACTTTCTGTGGGTCCTAGCTCATGAGTGTAAATTAGAAAGTTGTCCGGCTTGAGGAGAATATATGAATATATGAAACGATGAGATCAACATGTGTACTGAGTTTCATATTATTACATGCAAGCGTGTTTGATTTATGGACCAAGTTTTGGACCCCGTTCCAGGGGGCGCTGTCTAGCCCCCTTGCCACACCCGGGTACCATCTTCAGCCCGGCTCTGATGGCTGTGGGATCTGACCTGTGTGCAAAGTTTCAAGAGTTTTCAAACCCATTAAGGGCCCCAAAAGCCGCTAAGAGACTCAAAATCATCAAAAAAAGGAATGTTAAAGTTTGATGCGTTGCTATGGCAACATAATCTTAGATATTGAATAATGCTTTCACAGCTCTTCATCTGGCGTGTGTTTACATTTGAAGCAAATCGGGTAAAAGTAAGAGTGCGATTTCAAAGCATTTTGAAAGTGAAACACTTTCTGCTGCCAGTTGGTGGCGCTATATATTTGACTCACATCTATGTGATCGACCTCTTACAACGAACACACTG
Organism: Hybognathus amarus; assembly: GCA_030378365.1. Lineage (NCBI taxonomy): Eukaryota > Metazoa > Chordata > Actinopteri > Cypriniformes > Leuciscidae > Hybognathus > Hybognathus amarus. Next base: position 20,854 of record JAQIUQ010001013.1, on the reverse strand, counting down.
CTGAAGTTTCATCAAGATCAGTTAATGTATGCAGAAGTTTTAACACACTTCCTTTTTGATTTATTTAATTACTTTTTTGATTTATGGACCAAGTTAATTTAATTAATACACTAATTATATAAAACTATTGTCAATGCACTACAATTAAACAGGTTATATGCCTTTACTTATAAAAAAAATAAAAATAAAAACTTATGTAAAAAATACCAGGCTTAAGAAATGTATTTACTTTAGCAGGCCAGACACACAGTGAAATGATTAAGCCCCCTCCCCCTACACACACACACACACACAGACTGTGTGACAGGCCTAGGTTTAGAAAGAGCATGATCATATTCAAACTACAATATCTGACTTTCTGTGGGTTTGAGCTTATTATTGTTAATTAGAAAGTTGTTTGGCTTGAATAGAACAATATACACGGCAAGTTTTGTAACTGTCAGTAAAACTAACCAAGTTATAACACACTTTATGTGTCCTTTTTTAGTCAAAAAAATCCGCCACGGCCAAACCGTTCGAAGATATCAAAAATCCGTCCGGAATATAGCATCCTCAATGTCTTGACTTCATGCACACCGAGTTTGGTGGTGATTGGTAACAGCATGGGTTGTAATTTGATGTTTTTCTAGGACAATTATTTAAAAAAAAAAACATAATTCCCGACTTCCGTTTGAACTGTCGTAAAACTTAAGAGCACGAAAGTTGTTTGGCCTGATGTGATCTATGAGTGTACCGAGTTTCATATTAATCCATGCACGTGTGTTTGATTTATGGACAAATGTTCGAATCCCTAAAAGAATGCATCCTAAAAGAATGGTAAAGTTTGATGCGTCGCCACGGCAACAGTTTCAAAGATATCAAGAATCCATTCATAGGTCTTCATCTGCCGTGTATGTACATTATACAGATGAAGTTTGAAGCAAATCGGGTAAAAATAAGAGGGTGATTTCAAAGCATTTTGAAAGTGACACACTTCCTGCTGCCAGTTGGTGGCGCTATAACTTTGACTCACAATAGTCACATCCATGTGATCGTCCTCTTACAGCGAACGCACTGCTGAAGTTTCATCCAGATCAGTTAATGTATGCTGAAGTTATGACACACTTCCTGTTTCACGTTTCTCGCCATAATTTCGTTTCCTCGCCACGGCCAAACCGTTCGAGATATCAAAAATCCCCACACAAACGTTCATCCTCAATGTCTTGACTTCACGCTGACCGAGTTTCGTCGAATTTGGATCAGAGCTCTCAGGAGGAGTATTTAAAAGTTCATTGCGTGTGTTTTACAAAAAAACCTCAATAGCCGACTTCCTGTTGGGCTGGGGTAAAAGCAAGAACGCGAGGTATAGATGAAATTCTGCTATCGACATGTGTACCGAGTTTCATATTATTACATGCAAGTGTGTTTGAGTTATGGACCAGGTGTTCGGACCCCATTCCAGGGGGCGCTGACGAGCCGCCCTGCCACGCCCGGGTACCAGCTTCAGCCCGGCTCTGATGGCCGCGGGTTCTGACCCGTGTGCAAAGTTTCAAGAGTTTTCGAGCATGTTAAGGGCCCCAAAAGTGCCCGAATAGTCGCTAGAAAAAAAAAAGAAAAAAAAAATAATAATAATCGGAAGGAAAACAATAGGGCTCTGCGCCTTTCAGGGCTTGGGCCCTAATAAAAAAAATAATTAAAAAAAAAAAAATAATCGGAAGGAAAACAATAGGGCTCTGCGCCCTTTCAGGGCTCGGGCCCTAATAATCGGAAGGAAAACAATAGGGCTCTGCGCCCTTCAGGGCTTGGGCCCTAAAAAAAAAAATAATCGAAAGGAAAACAATAGGGCTCTGCGCCCTTTCAGGGCTTGGGCCCTAAAAAAAAAATAATCGAAAGGAAAACAATAGGGCTCTGCGCCCTTTCAGGGCTTGGGCCCTAATAATAATCGGAAGGAAAACAATAGGGCTCTGCGCCCTTTCAGGGCTTGGGCCCTAATAATCGGAAGGAAAACAATAGGGCTCTGCGCCCTTTCAGGGCTTGGGCCCTGAAAAATAATACTGAAGGAAAACAATAGGGCTCTGCGCCCTTTCAGGGCTTGGGCCCTAATAAATGCAGCCTTGGTGAGCAGAAGAGACTTTTCCAAAACATTAAAAATCTAACCGACCCCCAAAATAATACATTTTCTTTACTATAGTAAAAGTATGAGCAGAATGCCGTTTTATTTTAAAATGACCTCAGATTTTAATTCAGAAATTCTCACTATGCGGTATTTATATGCCACAATCGGTTCGTTCTTCTCTCTTTCACACAATCATATCCTCATGACATCATTGTGCTGTTTGTAATTTGATCCAAACCTGTGCGTTTGATAAAGGAGTGACACACACACACAAACCATCAGCTGTTCTCTACAAACAGAGAGGAAAAGCCGGTCCTGCTTCTGTTGTTTTCTGAAAACTGAATGGCACAGAAGTGATGCAATGTGTGTGTGTGTGTGTGTGTGTGTGTGTGTGTGTGAGCTGCCTGGACATCACTTACAGTGGGGCTGTTCAGGGTGAAGGGTGTGTACACCGGTGGTTAACAAGCAGCCCACTGTTCACACACACCTGTGAGAGGAGCTGCTCTACATGAGTAGAGTCTGTGTTGGGCTGTTTGAGCAGGGAGAGGCTCCTCAGTAAATCCTCACACTGATGACCGTGGTCTCTGGAGGTCACAAAGCTCATGCGTCGTTATATGGCCCACTTTAGACATTCAACTATGTTAGGAACTACTAGGGGTGTAACAATACCCTCATGTCACAATACGATATTACTGCAAAAAATGAACTGTTGATTAATATGCTAAATTTGATATTGCATTATGGGTGTAAATGAATAGACTTGGACTTGGTGCTGAAACCCAATGAACAATAGAGACACCAGAATAACAATATTCATGATCCTGAAGCTGAAAATATAATTATTTTAGACGAATGCTTGCACTCTTTCACTGCGTACATTTTACTAGAATAATGTATAGACCACTTTTATTGCAACATTATCAGGACACACAAATATGCATTATTATACATTATATTCAACATTAGGCCATCCTTAAAAATATTTTGGTTTGCAGTAACAGCCAAATTTTTTAAAAAAAAGGGTCGGTAGGTAGGTAGATTTATTTTTTTTTTTTTCAAGATTTAATGTAAAAAAAAAAAGTTAAATTTGTCATGGTGATTATTCATTAAAAAAAAATTGCATATTGTGATGTCACTGACTGGGCCTACAAACCGTGCATCCCCTGCTAGGAGTTAATGCAACCTACAAATCAGAGACCGGTTACGTTTTAGGCCAGTCACTTGTGTGAACATTTTTTTTTAAATAATTTATTGAATTGATTTTCCATGTCTAAAGACATTTCCATTTTACAAAATACACAAAACTGACGGTTCGGTTTTCCCATGGTTTTGACGTCTCGGTTCTGTTCGATTCGGTTCGGTTTTGAAAGCTAAAATGGCTTTTTTTTGTTTGTTTACCAGTGGTTTAATGAAAAAAAAGGTCTTTGTCTTTAAATTAATTCAATTACAATTTAACATTTCACAAGGATTAAAAAAAAATCTGCTAATGCTGTAAACTATATAGGGAGCCGCACATTACTATAACATTAAAGGTTGTAGACTTTTAACCTAAATTCAGATGCTATTTATTTTTTAGATATAATAATCGACACACAACACATTGTATGAAAACATGTAAACTGAACATAAGGCAGTTTTTGCATTAACTTGTGTTTTTACTTTTATTTGTAGTTGAAATATAATAATTTACACAGTTGTAATTTTCATGAAAGATATTTTAAACATACATTAAATAATCAAGATATCATAAACAGGTTAAGCAAAATATAATATACATAGTACATTTATTTAGTGCAAGAGTTCATTTATAGGAAGTTGTGGACACTGAATCACTTGCCTGTTGAGGTAAATATAATGCTAGTGACAAACTATGCTGTTTTATTGACGTCTTTCCGCGGTTGAAACACTGATTGAGCGATTACACGAGTTATGATGCCTTTCAGTAAGTATACTGTATCTTTCAACTAGGGATGCAAATTATCGATTAATTCATTAATCATTAATTGATTGACCTTATCGATCGATTAACGATTAACTGATAAGCGGCTATTTTCCTGAGAATGTACATTTCTCACTATATCAATAGTGTCTTCAACATAAAAAGTAAAACATTGCTTATATACTGAATAAAAATGCATGTTACATCGCTCAAATTATGTTTTATTGTAACAGTTGGGATATGGTACCGAATGGCATTTATGTAATTTAACAAAATAAATTATCCACAGAAAATTTAAATACATAAAAAATATTTGTGCACTGGCCCACCTGTTGCAAACATTAAGCAAGATAAAATACATGTTAATAAAAATCCATATGGGTAGGCTTAGCCTTAATATATTAAGTCTACATATAATAATCTATCTGGCAAACTACTTGTATGAAAAACTTGAAACATTAGCAGCAGCTCTTATAAATCCCCCTTGTTCTAGTAGGATAGTAAAATGTTACAATATTATAAATAAATAATTAACTTAATTATTTAATAATCCAAAATTACGACTCATACAATGTCACCAACGCCGCCTCAGATGTCAGAATGTGTTGTGGACGCACGCGCACTGAAAACAGCAACCAAACCCAATGAATTCACAACGATTTAATAAAATAGTGTTCTGATGTTATCTAATATGACAGTCACAAATTAATCATTGTTATTATTAGTAGTGCATTGCTGCTTGAGCAGCGCCCGCTGAATGAACCGCTGAGCACTTTCGTTATTTAAATCAAAGAAACACAACCGATATGAGATTAGTCAGATATATACAAAATGAACATAATATTACAAATAATATCTTCAAACGTGAATGCACAAGTGAACTTGAACCAAGTTAACTTACGTGCCATTCAGAATGACTGAATGTTGTGCACGCGCTCTTCCTGGAACAATGCGACAGGGCAACTAAACCCAAATTATTCACCACGTTTTATTACAATATTGTTCTCTTTATAGTGTTATGTAATATGACACTCCCAATAGTTTTCATTAGTCGTGCATTACCGTTTGAGCTGCACGCGCTGAAAGATCACGCTTCAATTCTTAACAAAATGCATCCAATATGAGATAAATCAGATATAGAGGTACACATAATAAACTATTACAACTTACATTTGCATAAAGAAAAGGCTGCGAATACACACGCAAACGTGGTCATGATGAAGTCAAACATAACTCCGGCCGTCGGCGCGCTCGCTTACATGTTTTGCGGTTGAGCAGCAGGCACGCGCATAGACCTGGTTAATCGATGTCCGAGACGTTCTGATTCGATTAATGAATTATCGACAATTAATCGATAATCGATTAATCGTTGACATCCCTACTTTCAACATACCTTCAGGTACCTTTTCTGTAACTGAGGAAGAGATGATCGCGTTACTCGCGTGCCGCGCTGCCGCTTGAAATGAGGAGCCTATAGTTATAGTAAGCCCACAGCGATCTGTCACGCCACATCAAAGAGCGCCAAAACGCCATTTATTGTTTCATTTTCGTGATCAAATAGACAGAATTGGAAAGATTACACCTCGCTTGTTATCAAAGTAACAAAACACAGAGCGTGTTATTTGGTGTTAATGGTGGTTAGGGCAGGCTACAAAACTGAATTCGTTGTGTACTGTATACATAAGACATGAGGTTCATTGAGCCGGGCTGGGCGGGGCCGGGGTGGGGCGCGTGTTCGGTACGCAATGACAGTATCGCGATTCCGAATCGCTGAGTTCAGTATCGCGGTTTTTCAGTTCGGTTCGAAAATCGTTACACCCCTAATACATGAGATATAAGCAAAAACAAGTACAAACACATGGTCAAACAAAGATACATATTAGCCTATATACACAGTGCTTTAATTTCAGGAAGGTCTAAAATAACTTTTCAGTTAAGTGTGTCTGATTCTGTCTGAAAAGAAATTTAGTTTAGTAATCAAATGTAAAATGACACTGCATAGTTAATCATAGTTAGATTAATGCTTATTAAAGTTTAAGTTATTCATGCAAGAGCTGTGAGTGATTTTTCTCTGTCTTTTGTTGTTTGATTGATTTGCATTACTGGCTCAATCGTCACATGTTTATTAGACGACTGCCCCTTTAAGATCGAGTGCAGGTCTAGATGACTGACGCACCATCATTTTCTGCCAACTATTTAGGCCTACGCCCATTTAAGACAAACTGTGTTTAAGTGAATCTCAGAGCTGGTAATTTTTATATTTTATGTATATTTGATAGTAGATGCGCACATGAAGCCCAAAATGAGGCTATAGTCTACTTTTCTTGTCTCGTTGCAGTGCATTTCGGAGCGCACATCATCTTGTGAAAAGCTTCTCTTGCGCTGATTTTTTTTACATTTTTTATAGCTCTTTTAATGATTAAACGCGTCCGCAGTTTAGCAACAGTACAGACTGCATTTTACAACAATCACCGATCGTGCTGATTCTGACGTTTGGGTCTCAGGAAGAAATGACAGCGCAACGCTGTGAAGGGAAGGAGGTTGGGCTAGGCAGAAGGCGCCTGTAATGGTTTCATCTCAAATTCTTCTTTTTATAATCTTTGAAAGCGGAAATCAAAATAAAATTATAATAATATCCCAGATCTAAAGTGTAACCACGTTTGAATGTTTAGTTCTGTCCTCATTGTCACTCATTAAGCAGGGCTGTTGTGCGCGCTGTGGCTCCGGGTGAGAGATCGCCTCTCTCTTCTGGACTGCCGTGAATAGCAAAATTGCATCACAGACAAATTGTTTATAGGCCTATTATTATTATTATATAGAAATGGTTGAAATTCAGCCCCGGGGCCCGTTTTATACCGGGTTTACCAAGCGTGAACACTGAATGAAACGAAGCAAACAATCCATATAGTGTGACACGCATAAACCAATGGTGTGAACATAATCAGATGACTGATGCCACGGGTTTTTATTTAAAAGAAAGAACGTAGCCTACGTTTGTATGTAGACATAAGCAACTTTCACAATACTAACTTAAATATAGCCTAATCAATTTTATTGAATTTGAATTAGTCGTTTGAAGAGTAAAAAAAAAAAATCAATCGGTCTTAACGCAAGTTACAACCGGCAAGTCGGTTCGGACTAAAAGGGAAAAAAATTATAATAATTGGGTCGGCCCTAAATCGAGCAGGGTCGGTCGGGTTACGGCAAACAAGAATATTTTTAAGGATGGCCTTATATGCAGTAGTTTAATGGAGGACCGACACTAAATCTTTATTTTTTTTTCCCCTCACACTGTTATTTTTATGTTGGGTGGACTATTCACAACACATATTTCCTTTTTGTATTGTGACATGCATGATATACAACGTGCCAACTAGCAGTCATTGAATGTTTTCTTTAACTTTCTCTCTCTCTCTAGGAAGATGATCTGCAGTACCTCAGTCTCGAGGAAAGGGAGTGTATTCTGTTCTTTGAGGAGACCATCGGCTCCCTGGAGGAGGACGATGAGAGGACGGGACTCACGGTGGGTGTCCGGCCTCACACACACAAACGGCACGTCATCACAGCCCTGTAGATCATGACATCATTGACCTGGTCCACCCTACACCCGATGCCAACAAACATAAAGACACGCTGCCCTTCACGCCAGGTACCCGAAAACAACACAAATCCACCCATCTTACTGACCAAACCTCTAATGAAACCGCAACTCCATGTAAACAACAGAAAACATTCAAATTCTGATCTTAGTCAACGATTGTAACCCTGCTTCAATGAATTATGATGAGGTATGTTTAAGTTAAAGCACTAAAATTATCAACTGAAAATAAATAACTTAAAGGAGTAGTTCACTTTTAAAAAAAAAACAACTTTTGCTCATAATTTACTCACCCCCATGTCATCAAGGATGTCCATGTCTTTCTTTCTTCAGTCGAAAAGAAATTAAGGTTTTTGATGAAAACATTCCAGCATTATTCTTACATGACTTTCATTTGGACCTTGAAACGTTGGGGTCCATTGAAGTTTCATTGCTGCTTCAAAGGGCTTTAAAACGACACCAGACGACGAGGGCCTCATCTAGCGAAACCATCGCTCATTTAAAAAAAAAAGTTTACGTTTTATAAGCACAAATGCTCGCCTTGCTCTTTTCTGTGATGCGCGTTCGTAGGGCCCCATGATTTCCGCGACCACGGAATCGCGGACAGAATTGGCCAATTAATGTGGAATCTAGTGTTAACATGGAATTTCGTGGAATTTTACATATTTGGTTTGAAATTCTGTTTTTGTGTGGGAGAAAAACGTATGTCTGGCGTAAGTGCAGACCGGGGGAAGCAAATCTGGGCGAAACAAACCCCCCTAACCCGTCCCAATTTCAGCTCAAATGATGAAATTAAAACAATGAAAGCATGTCGAAGCGGCTCTCCACGGCTCTGCTTTTGTCGGCAAAAAGTTAAGAAACTCAACGCTATAAGCTGTCAGTGACTTGTGCAGTGTTTCCCACACAGACTAATTCGCCACCACATACTGCATTTCATTTAACACTATTTAAAAAACGCAGCGTATTCTTTCAGTTGTATTTCCCCGCTCGCCCTCCATCTCCTCTCTCTCACGCGCCTCTCTCACATACACGCACACCACGTCTGACTATGAGGCACTGGACTGGACAAAAGCGAAGTGAACTCCGTGAGCGACATTAAGTGAGAGAGAGACAGAGTGTGACTTTATTTAAACTTATATAAAACTAATATAATTTAAGTTACTGATCAGTTTAAAGCTCATAACGATATACTGTTGTTACTTGAAGAGTGCAGTGTTATGTTGCATCATTCAGTATTTGTCCTGAAAAGGCTACTGAGTAAATGTCTGTATTACCTCAATAAATTTAAGGTCATTCCTAATTTATTTGTATTTTTTAATACATTTTAATCATTAACTTTAAAAGCACACTCTTTTTACGGCTAAAATAACAGTCAAGGGTAAAAAAAACTAGGGCTGTCAACTTTAGTCGTTTAGTCGACTAATCAGTCGATGCCGTCTTGGTCGACTGAAATTCTTATTGGTTGACCAGTCGCATTTTTTTTTTTTTTTTTTTTGCCAATAGAAATACATTTTCAATGATTTACTCCTTGATATTTATTCCTTTATAAAGCAGTTATTTATTACTGTATTCTAAATATAATTAGCCTATGTTTTATCCCCAACTTTAAATGCTTTAATTTAGGCTATTTCTTGTAACTGCGCCACAGTTTAGCGCACACACAACACACTAGGGAACCACACCTACTGGCTGCGCTGCTGCTCGCGCTCAGTAAGGGATGTACCGGTAGGTAATTTTGCTGTATTAATTCAGTTCACGCTACTTTAGTCGACAGAATGTCCAAGAAATCTAAATCTTTTGTCTGGCTACATTTTTGTGGAGGTAGGCGACGGTGGCGACCGCGTTGCTCCATTATGAGCGCGCACATCGCGTGCCTATTTGAAATCGAACTTGAGCGCGCAAAAGACGTGAGCAGCTCTTTTAATGGCTTTATCATACTGACTCAATAGATTGTTTTCTTAATAGGTTTTTATTTGTACACTTGACTCATTTGAAAGTAGTCTAAATAATGTAACAAAACGAAATTAAACTTATATGCTATCTTACAACAGAGCCTAGATTTCAGATTGTTTTTTTAAGCTATTTTGTCTGTTGTTTTAAAACGCCTAACAGATCGGCTGGACAAAAGTTAACCCATAGCTTTGTAAGTAAAGAAGAATACAGCCTGTAACGAGAGCTTTTGTTAGGATTTTTCATTATGTGGCAGATAGCAGTTATATTATTTTGTAGCGTGTGGTGTGATCAGGTGCGCGATTGTGACTGTCACTATAGACCAAGGACAGAGCTCCTCACTTGCAGTTAAAAAAATCACTTAATTTTTAAAGAATTGTATTATTATTATAGTTTTATTTATTTTCGATGTTTTTTCGTTGTTTTATAAATGCTCTTTGACAATTGTTTAAAAAATGTTCAATCAAAACATCCGTTTTTGTTTTGTTTGTTTTTTTTAGTCGACTAATCGTTTGCGCAGGACAAGACCTTGGTCGACTTAAGGATTTCTTTGGTTGATTACAGCCCTAAAAAAACCTTATTCCCAAAAATTAAAACGAACAAAAAGGAATTTGGGAAAAAATAAAATGGAATGGAATTTGGGAAAAAATAACGGATTTAATAGGGCCCTACGTTCGTGACTCTCCTGTTCAAACTCGGTCATCAAAATGAATGAATCTTTTTCGAGTCATTCCGTTCATTTTGTTTGTTGAATGAACCAAATGACTCAAAAAAGATTTGTTCATTTTGATGTCGTTAAAGCACTTTGAAGCTGCACTGAAAGTCTTTTGGACCTTGAACCATTTGGACCCCATTGAAGTCCATTATATGGAGAATGTTTCCATCCTGGAATGTTTTCATCAAAAACCTTAATTTCTTTTCGACTGAAGAAAGAAAGACATGGACATCTTGGATGACATGGGGGTGAGTAAATTATCAGCCAAAATTTTTTTTAAAGTTAAACTACTCCTTTAAAGATAAGAAATTTTTCGCTTATGAGTAGGGATGCACCGATTGGGAAATTCTGGGCCGATACCGATGTTTAACATAACAACTTGGCCGATGGCCGATGTTTTGTTTTTTTTCTTTTTGTTAATATTTCTTATTTTATGCCACTGAAACATACAAATCTTTCGGCTATTGATCACACTATCCTAGAATGAGAACAAATTTAATCAGACCAATTTATGAAACAAAAACAACCTTTGATGTCACTTTCTGGTTGACATTATAACTTTATTTATAGAGCTGTGAGTGATTTTATCTGCCTTTTGTTTGATTTGCATTAATGGCTGAATCGTCAGCAGGTTTATTAGGCTGCATTTACACTGCAGGTCTTGATGCCTAAATCCGATTTTCTGACTATATCCGATTTTTTTGACGACCTGCTTACATCATCTTTTAAAAGTGACCCATATCCGATTTTTGTATTTACACTATACACTGCTGAAACTACTAAATGCAGTTCTGACCCGGGAAATTAAGTAAAACAGCACGAAATTCAATGGATGCAGGAGAGGCACTGTAGCCACGAGCACTTAAAACGATGCATGCCTCATATATCTCGTGAAAAATACAGATTTATTTCTGTAACAACCCTGCATTTTTGCCTGCACTCTTCACCCCAAACACTCAAGACATGAAACCTCCGCATTGCTCCACTGTGTGTATCCTTTCTTCCATCGCGGCTCTGCGCCTATAATCGCGCAGTTTTTAATGACGCACGACTCACATTTACTGGTGAATATCCGATTTGTCTGCTTACATGGCACACGCAAATGCACGTATCCGATTCATATCCGATTTATTACCACATATGAATGAGGCCTGAATCCGATCTGTGAAAATCGGAATCCATGCGTTTTTTTCCTGCTTACACGTTAACCGGTCATATCCGATCTGTGCCACATGAGAGGAAAAAATCGGATTTGGGTCACTTGAACCATGCAGTGTAAACGAGGCCAGAGACTGCTGCCCCTTTAAGACCGAGTGCAGCTCTAAGGTGACTGAAGCACCATCATCATTTTATTTACGTCCATTTAAGACATAATTGTGTTTAAGTTAATCTCAGAGCTGGTGATTTTGACATTTTTATGTATATTTGATAGTTTAGCCTAGGACACACGAAGCCCAAAGTAGGCTTTACTCTTCTTGTCTCGTTGCAGTCCGTTTCGGAGCGCGCACCGCCTTGTGAACAGCGTCTCTTGCGCAGGTTTTTGTGTTTAATAGCCATTTTTTATCTAGCAACAGTAGAGACAGCATTTTGCAACAGTCGCCGATCGTGCTGATTCTGATGGTACATTTGGGTTTTAGGAAGAACTGACAGCGCAGCGCTGTGAAGGAAGTTGCGCTGGACAGATGCGTCTCGTTTTTAACTGTTTTATCTCAAATATCTTCTTTTTATAATCTTTGGAAGCCGAAATCTAAAATTAAATTAGAATAATATCCCAGATCTAAAGTGAAACCTCGTTTGAATGTTTAGTGCTGTCCTCATTGTCACCCATTAAGCAAGGGCTGTCGTGTTGCACGTGCTGTGGCTCCACGTGAGAGATCTCTCTCTCTCTTCTGAACTGCGAATAGCAAATTTGCATCACAGATAAATGGTTTAATTTAGTGCTGTCAAACGATTAAAATATTTAATCGCGATTAATCGCATTAATGCCATAGTTAACTCGCGATTAATCACACATTTTTATCTATTCTTAATGTCTTTTGATTTCTTTTTGTTACATTTTTTCTCATTTTAATGCTCTCATCAACATGGAAAAGTGGATTGGCTTGTTTAGTGCAAATGTTTTTTTTTAATTATTATTATTGAAAATAACATTGGAATAGTGTTCAATTTCACTTTCGCATCCTACTTATGAGGATAAGTCAGATCATTGGCATAGGTAATTGTACACCAGTAGGCGTGTTTCCATTACAGATTTGCGCAAAGCTTTTGCGATATTTTCCAAATGTCGATAAAAAACTATCGCGAAATGACGGTGTTTCCATTAACAGATTTTATGCGACTTAAAACGTCTTTTTTTCCTTATCGCGATAAGTCATTCCAAAAATCATGGCAACGGACTTTGGTAGGTTTATAACCTATTTCACAGCCATGCACCGCACTAGACATTATTATTATTAATGGAAGGAGACGTGGTGTGTTATCCAATGGGAAAAAGTTCTCATTTACATCTGCGACCTGGCCAAGACAAAGCGAAACAGTGCGACGAAAAACAACAACACAGACTTAGACATAGAATAAATAGAAATAATCATACGAAAAAAATATATTCTCAAACATATATATACACTATAAGCAAGTGCAGTGATCAGTAAACAGCTTTGACAGTTGATGTTTAAAATTGTTAAGGGAAACAGAAACCTCTAGTTTCAAGGATTTTCACAATTCTTTCCAGTCATAGGCAGCAGAGAACTAGAAGGAATGGCGACCAAAAGAAGTAAAAGTCTTGGGGACAGCAAGTAAAATATACCTGTTAGAGCGCATACTACAGGTGGATGCTGCTATGGTTACCAGGGAGCTAAGATAGGGCGGAGAAATGCCTAATAAGGACTTATAGTTGGCTTGGAGCCAATGTATTCGGTGGCGAGTATATAGTGAAGGCCATCCAATAAGTGAATACAGATTACAGTGATGAGTAGTAGGGCTGTCACTTTTGAGAAAAATCGTATTCGAACGGTTATCGAATATCAAGCAATGTATTCGAATATATTCGAATTTCTACGAGCCCCGCCCCCCCACCCAAAAAAAGAAAAAGAAAAACACGTAAGGGAGATTCAATCACAAATTTATTAACAGTCTGACATTCATAAACAGGACTCAAAAAAAATCGTTGACTTAATGTTTTAAACAGCAGGTTATCAATTTAATCTATATGAAGTGGCACTATGCATAGCCAATCACAAAATTAGGCTACGTGAAAAAAAAAACTGAATCAGAACAGCACGGCACAACAATAACTTGACAGCTTAAACATCAGCAGAAGTAAAGCCTATAGCCTAGCCTGTATTCATTTATTAATATTGTTTGCTAGAAACACCCATTTATCAGGCCATCCTTAAAAATATTCTTGTTTGCCGTAACCCGACCGACCCTGTCAATTTAGGGCCGACCCAATTATTTATTTTTTTTCCCTTTTAGTCCGACCGACTTGCCGGTTGTAACTTGCTTTAAGACCGACTGATTTTTTTTTTTTACTCTTCAAACGACTAATTCAAATTCAATAAAATAATATTAATTATGCTATATTTTAGTTAGTTTTGTGAAAATTTCTTATGTGTACATACAAACGTAGGCTAGGTTTTTTCTTTTAAATACAACCCGTGGCGTCAGTCATCTGATTATGTTCACACCATTGGTTTACGCGTATTAGGCTTTATGGCTGTTCGCTTCGTTTCATTCAGTGTTCCCGCTTGGTAAACCCGGTATTAAACGAGCAACGGGGCTGAATATCAATTATTTCTTTATAATAATAATATTAAACAATTTGTCTGTAATGCAATTTTGCTATTCGCGGCAGTCCAGAAGAGAGAGAGAGCGATCTCTCACCCGGAGCCACAGCGCGCACAACAGCCCTGCTTAATGAGTGACAATGAGGACAGAACTAAACATTCAAACGTGGTTACACTTTAGATCTGGGATATTATTCTAATTTTATTTTAGATTTCCGCTTTCAAAGACTATAAAAAGAAGAATTTGAGATGAAACCATTACAGGCGCATTCTGGCTCAGCGCAACCTCCCTCCTTCCCTTCACAGCGTTGTGCTGTGAAGGGAAGGAGGTTGCGCTGAGACAGAATACGCCTGTAATGGTAACCTACCGTCAGAATCAGCACGATCGGTGATTGTTGTAAAATACAGTCTGTACTGTTGCTAAACTGCGGACGCGTTTAATCATTAAAAGAGCTATTAAAAGCACAAAAGTCTGCGCAAGTGACGCTGTTCACGAGGCAACGAGACGAGAAAAGTAGGCTATAGCCTCATTTTGGGCTTCATGTGCGCATCTACTATCAAATATACATAAAATATAAAAATAACCAGCTCTGATATTCACTTAAACACAGTTTGTCTTAAATGGACGTAAATAGTTGGGAAAAAATGATGGTGCGTCAGTCATCTATTAGACCTGCTCGATCTTAAAGGGGCAGTCGTCTAATAAACATTTGACGATTGAGCCAGTAATGCAAATCAATCAAACAACAAAAGACAGAGAAAAATCACTCACAGCTCTTGCATGAATAACTTCAACTTTAATAAGCATTAATCTAACTATGATTAACTATGTAGTGTCATTTTACATTTGATTACTAAATTAAATTTCTTTTTAGACAGAATCAGACACACTTAACTGAAAAGTAATTTTAGACCTTCCTGAAATTAAAACACTGTGTATATAGGCTAATATGTATCTTTGTTTGACCATGTGTTTGTACTTGTTTTCGCTTATATCTCATGTATATTAAAAAAAAATGGAAATGTTTTTAGACATGGAAAATTCGATTCAAGGAAAATTATTTTCAAATTTTTTGAAAGTGACTGGCCTAAAACGTAACTGGTCTCTGATTTGTAGGTTGCATTAACTCCTAGCAGTGGATGCACGGTTTGTAGACAGTCAGTGACGTCACAATATGCACATTTTTTAAAATTCATAATCACCATGACCAAAATTTAACTTTTTTTTTTTACATTGAATCCTGAAAAAAAAAATGTCGACCTACCTTACCGACCCTTTTTAAAAAAAAATTTGCTGTTACTGCAAACCAAAATATTTTTAAGGATGGCCTCAACTTGATCTGGATCAAGTGCGGCTATCTTTTTATTGGCAATGTTCCCCGCGGTGGAGAACGCGCTCGGAGCGCGCGCGCGCACAAACATGTATTTGCGCGTCAATGTTGAAGAGAGGTGCACGGTGTAGAACCCAGAATATTTCCAGACTACTTTTTAAATGAGGTAGGGTCGTAATTGTCCGTTCTGTGCGTTATCTTCCATTTCAAAACAGGGAGACTATTGGCAATTATTCGCTTGATTTGGGGGTCGAACACCGGACGAGAAGCGCCGCGCCACGTCAAGGACAACTCCAGCCTGGAGTCTTCAGGTATCGCACACCGGACGCGCACTTTCTCATCAGTGTATGGCCAGCAATATTGTTATGTTTAATGACATGAAAGGAAGATAATATATGTTCTATGTTATGATTGTACTGTACAATTCAATACAATCGTTGCTGAGTCTGCAGTCTGAAAACTTTACCTCAGAGCATCCGTTAACTGAATGAATTGAGAATCTCACCTGAAAATCCAATAACATCAGCAATTGTCATTCAAGCAGCTGATTTCTGTAAATGAATGCAAAACTAAATGTATATTCATCCGAATCCATGAGCAAACAAAAATAGGGCGAAGTCAGGATTAGCAACGATTTGAACACGGTCCTGAGCCGTCGCTGGGCGCGCGGACAGACGCCGAATGCCGCCGCCGGTGTGTGTACACTCACAGAGAATAATGTGTTTGAATTTTAAAGATGTGGCACTGCGTGACACGGCGCTGAGCTTCTCGTCCGGTGTGCGACCCTTTTAGAGCACCCGCACTTGGATAAGATGGCAAACAAACAAAACAAAAAAACGGTCTAATCATAGACTGCAAAAAATGCGCTAAACATGGCACTTTAAAAACCGGTTAGTTTATTTATAGTTCGAATACGGATATTTCACGTCATGTTCGAATGCATATTCGAATATCGAATAAAAAGTGACAGCCCTAATGAGTAGTGTATGGAGCTTTGGTAACAAAACGGATAGCACTATGATAAATTACATCCAGTTTACTAAGTTGAGTTTTGGAGGCTATTTTGTAAATAACATCGCCAAAATCGAAGATTGGTAAGATGGTAAGTTTTACAAGGGCATATTTGGCAGCATTGCAGGTTGTGATTTGTCTCCGTCTCCATCCCACAGACGTCTACGCGCGCTATTCTTGTCACTGATTCATTGACACGCCCCTTCCACCATGTGTTTAACGTGTGGCAAATTTACTGGTCGCACATGTGCAACTGGATATAAAATTCAGTCGCGCACACTCAAATTTTGGTTGCAAAATGCGACCATTTGGTCGCAGTCTGGAGTCCTTGTGGTGAGCCTTTACTTTAGGTGGGGCACTTAAACTGTGGTCACCCTAGGGCACAAAACTATGTTAATCCGGGCATGGATGTTAGTCTGATTGGCAGCTATGGGCAAGGTTCGATTAAAAAGCATGCATTTAGTCTTATTAGCATTTAAAAACAGATGGAGATCACGAGAAGCATATTGTATAGCATTGAAACTAGTTTGAAGGTTAGTTTACACACAATCCAAAGAGGGGCCGGATGTATATAAAATGGTGTCGTCTGCATACAAATGTATCAGCGAGTCACCAGCAGCACTAGTAGCAACATCATTAATGTATGTAGAAAATAGGGTTGGCCCCAGAATTGAACCCTGGGGCACCCCCATAGAGACTACAAGAGGCCTACATCTCAACGAATTTTCAGATAGGCCTATTTGTTTGACTTTTTGCCCCCTATAAAACATTTAAAATATTCACAAATTAATATGGGAAAAAATGTAGATTTTACTGGTTTTCTAAGGCCAAATTAGAACCTGGATATTTATGATATTTTTCCCGCAGTGCTGTATAGGTGAGTTATTATAAATGCGTCTGAAATTTTTTTTGTCTGAAATATTTTATTTTACAAAAGCACAACGTTTTCTTGTTATTGTGACATTACGCAAATAAAAGTAGTTGTAATAATAATAATTAGTGCTGGGCAACGATTAAATATTTTAATCGTGATTAATCGCATGAATTTCTTGCGATTAATCGCATTGTTACTCAGAAAATTTAATAATGAATTCTAAAGTAATGTATTGCACACTTTTGATTTAAATGTACTGCTATATACATAAAAGTGCAATACCATGTGGTTTGCAAAAACTTTAAACAAATAAGGTGCTTTATACCAGCAGAATTCTCTTTTACACAGTAGCAATAAAATATTTATTGTAAATCTCAACTTAAACATTAATGTAATCAAATCAATTATTAAAACAAAGCTATTTGGCACAGGGGATTACCTTTTATCTAGTTAAAACGAGCCCAGTTTTCTTTTATTTTTTTCTCAATAGGTATCTTTTATCAGGGAGCAGCAAAAACAGTCAATGTAGTCAGAGGTCATGACCACTACAGATATAAGTCGACCAACGTTACTTCTCTGACAGTAGCTTAGGTTTGGCAGGGTTTCCGCGGGTCTTAAAAAGTCTAAAATTTCTAAATCACAATTTAAGGCCTTAAAAAGTCTTAAATTTGCTAAAGTATTGTGTTCTAGGTCTTAAATCTTTTTAAACGGGTCTTAATTTTCCTATGTCCATGTAAATCTCATTGAAATGATCCCACAGCACTTTGGAATAGGTTTTATTTATTTATATTACGTAGTTGTAGTTCTTAATTCGCTGTATTACAACTACAAAATAGACCAACATGCAACAGCCAATCAGTTTTGAGGTTTTGTGTTATTGGCGGGTATCTCAGATATCACAGACAGACATAAAACGAATTTTATTCAGCTATGGGGAAGTGGAAGTTTAGCGATACTTGGCTTGAAATATCTGAATTTAGGATCTGATTTTGCTGATTTGGGTTTTGCTCTTTGATCAGAGCCAACACTAATAGCAGAGGTGCTCTGGGTTCTCCACACGTTCATGACATCAGTCCTACATTGTTTCAAACGATGTTTCCTTCAGGTGCAGGAAAGATAAGATGGCCTACATACGGCCTACGCTTTGGAATAGGGGATTTTATAAAAACAGAAACGGAACAAATTTCCAAAATCACGTGACCGTTTGTACTGATTTTCGCCGAATGGTCAGTTTGAATAAATGAAATTACTTTGCTAATAATTTTGAGACTCGTTACGCGTTTCCTTTGTACGTTTTTTTTTTTTTTTTTTGTCGTGATATAGGTCTTAAATTTCATTCATAATGGTCTTAAAAAGTTCTTAAAAAGTCTTAAATTTGACTTTGTGAAACCTGCAGAAATCCTGGTTTGGTCATGCCATGGTTTCCTACGTACTCTAAGATTAGGCTACATTAAATAGAGGTAAAGCCCAATATAATTCTGCATCGAACTTGCGCCGTATGCTGTGTGTAGCGCGCGTACCCTGACGTGCACCTCTCCAAAAATGTAACAACTCGTCAATATGCGTAACGTTACCTCAAGCGCTGTGATTACTAGAATCGCTCCCCAGGTTTCACATGCTCCCATAATTGCGCATCAACGCGGACAACGACGCAGAAGTATGAATGAAAACCAAAGAGGCTCCTGCGTAGGTCTGACGCAGAAATCGAGCACAAGGTGCAGCGACAAGCGGGTGCGTTCCTGTGAAACTGTTGCGGTCAAGCTCGCCTCACGCACGCGCTCGCCCGTTGCCGACGTTGAATTGTCTCTTTTTGTAAATGACGCGCAGCCAGCACAAATCATTGGAAGAGAGACTGATCCTCGGTTCGCTGTTTGCGAGTTTCCAGAATCTAAATAGTTATCAGGACATCAACAGAAGGGAATTCACATGGTAGAGCACCCCGCTAAACTAAACGCAGGCCTATCAGGTAAAGTTATGTATAATTTTAATTTAAGTTAAAAGGCTACAGCTGCGTAGCGCACAGAAGCCGTTGGTTAGGCTACTATCCGCGCCTGTCATTCACTCGTCTCGCGGAGCGCTGTCTCCCTTTCTATTCACCTGAGAGAACCTGCCAAAGCCTCTCTCCACTGCTTGTTTGGGTGGGTTATTTGCTGGCTGACCAACATCCCACCCCTCCTGTGATCCAGGGTTTGACTGTAGGCCTGTTATTCAGAGCCAGTGAGCAACGCGACTTTAAAAAAAATATATATATAAAAAAACTGCGTTAACGTGCATTAAAAAAATTATCGGCATTAATTAATAAATGCGTTAACGCGATAATAACGCGTTTACTTGCCCAGCCCTAATAATAATAATATAGTATTATTTTCTGTATAACCATGATAGAGTATTTTAAGGGTGTACTCACACTAGGCACGGTTGCCATGAACCGGGCCTGAGTACGATTGTCCCCCCTCCCCACTCCCCCGCTGGCCTGCACTCACATAGGGTTTCAGCATTCGTGCCGGAGCACACTTACGTCATTATGGTGTGACGGTTTCGGGATAAACAAGAAGAGCGCGCTCTCTGAACGGAACACAATGAAGTCCATCATTCTGTTTTCTTTGTGGATAATTTTGTGTCGTTTGGTCCACTGCCCTCTTACAGCCTGTTGTTAAACAGATGTGTCGCGAAAATTTTCACGAAATAATGCGGCTCGAATGAGGAGGTTTGCACGTCACGCGTCCTGTTCCGTGCTCCAGCGCGGTTAGCGCTCACACTGCATGCGAACCGCGCCCGAGTCCAACTGAACCGTGCTCTGGCCCACCTCTTCCAAGCGGGCCAGGGCCGGCTAATCGAGCCGCGCCCGGGCACGGGTCGGAGCACTCACACTAGTCAAACGAACCAGCGCTTTGGTGGTCAAACGCACTCGGGCACGGTTCAAACTGGCTAGTGTGAGTACACCCTAAGTTGATTCCACTGTTGGGAAAATGAAAGTGTTCACCCGCGCCTGTCTGCCATCCAGTGCGGCGCTCCAAACTCCGCACACACTCGTGGATATCTGGTCAAAATCGAGTGTTTATTTGTGATAATCTTAGCCCTATTATTATTGTCCAACCTGTACTATGAATGAGATGTGATGAATTGCTTTGTTCCTTTTTTAGATAAAAGCGTCTTTTACATATGTAGCCTAATAAATGTTATAATAGGCTAATTATGATAATTATTATTTGCGGTCTTGCGGACACAGTAAACACACTCCGTCTTCTAAGTCAGGTGACTGTAAATGCGCAAAATCCGTTTCCATTGCAGTTTTGCGAAAAAATCCTTTTTCGAATTGCCTGAAAAACAACCTCATGCGAGCGTAAAAACTTTTTTGCGATAAACGGGAGTTTCTGCAAAATTCGACGTGTTTTCCATTAGCGTATTTTCATTTTGCAATTTCAATTTGTGCAAATTGAAGGGTAATGGAAACACAGCTAATGAGGACATATTTATGAATAAAGACACTGATTTTAGCTGATAAAATACTAAAACTACACAGTGCTACCTTTAACCAAACCAAGTGATTTGAAGT
>JAQIUQ010001012.1:1090000-1429673 GCA_030378365.1 Hybognathus amarus | reverse complement strand
TTTCTCAAACTCTGGATTCTGAGAGAGGGCCATGATGAGATCTGAGTGCAAAATGAGGCTCGAGACCTTCCAGCTGATTGAGATTCACTTGACATCACTGCTCATTTAAATATCTCAATATCTCAGCTCCTGATGCCATTATATCACAATACCCCAGTCCCTAGAACCCCTGAAAATAGCCTCCACTTTTTCACTCACATCATAGGCCCTCTATTTATCAGAATTTGAGAGTTTCAAGATTAAACTCTGACCACCGAAAAAAAAACCTGAGGGGGACCACTGTCAGTTTTTTTTGGGTCTAAAATTTTGATTTTTCTTGAAACTCTGGATTCTGATAGAGGGCCATGTGACTTATATCTGAGTGCAAAAATGGAGGCTCTAGACCCTTCCAGAGCTGAGATATTTAGATATTTATAATGGCATATAGCTGAGATATTGAGAT
This sequence comes from Hybognathus amarus, assembly GCA_030378365.1. Lineage (NCBI taxonomy): Eukaryota > Metazoa > Chordata > Actinopteri > Cypriniformes > Leuciscidae > Hybognathus > Hybognathus amarus. The sequence continues at coordinate 1,429,231 of JAQIUQ010001012.1, read as the reverse complement.
ATTTACAATGGCATAAATGCTACGTGAACATCCAATATCTCAGCTCTGGAAGGGTCTAGAGCTTTTATTTTGCATCTTAGATTCAAGTCTCATGGCCCTCTATCTCAGAGTTTCAAGAAAATCAAAATTTCGACCCCGAAAAAAAAACGACAGTGGTACCCCTTACGTTTTTTTTTTGGGTCAAAATTTTGATTTTCTTGAAACTCTGGATTCTGATAGAGGGCCATGGGACTTAGATCTGAGTGCAAAAATGGAGGCTCTAGACCCTTCCAGAGCTGAGAATATTTAGATATTTATAATGGCATACAGAGCTGAGATATTGAGATATTTACAATGGCATAAATGCTACGTGAAATCTCAATATCTCAGCTCTGGAAGGGTCTAGAGCCTCCATTTTTGCACTCAGATCTAAGTCACATGGCCCTCTATTCAGAATCCAGAGTTTCAAGAAAATCAAAATTTTGACCCGAAAAAAAACGCACAGTGGTACCCCTTACGTTTTTTTTTTCGGGTCAAAATTTTGATTTTCTTGAAACTCTGGATTCTGATAGAGGGCCATGGGACTTAGATCTGAGTGCAAAAATGGAGGCTCTAGACCCTTCCAGAGCTGAGATATTTAGATATTTATAATGGCATATAGCTGAGATATTGAGATATTTACAATGGCATAAATGCTACGTGAAATCTCAATATCTCAGCTCTGGAAGGGTCTAGAGCCTCCATTTTTGCACTCAGATCTAAGTCACATGGCCCTCTATCAGAATCCAGAGTTTCAAGAAAATCAAAATTTTGACCCGAAAAAAAACGTAAGGGGTACCACTGTCGTTTTTTTTTCGGGTCAAAATTTTGATTTTCTTGAAACTCTGGATTCTGATAGAGGGCCATGGGACTTAGATCTGAGTGCAAAAATGGAGGCTCAGACCCTTCCAGAGCTGAGATATTGAGATCTCACGTAGCATTTATGCCATTGTAAATATCTCAATATCTCAGCTCTGTATGCCATTATAAATATCTAAATATCTCAGCTCTGGAAGGGTCTAGAGCCTCCATTTTTGCACTCAGATCTAAGTCCCATGGCCCTCTATCAGAATCCAGAGTTTCAAGAAAATCAAAATTTTGACCCGAAAAAAAACGTAAGGGGTACCACTGTCGTTTTTTTTTTTCGGGTCAAAATTTTGATTTTCTTGAAACTCTGGATTCCTGATAGAGGGCCATGGGACTTAGATCTGAGTGCAAAAATGGAGGCTCTACACCTTCCAGAGCTGAGATATTGAGATTTCACGTAGCATTTATGCCATTGTAAATATCTCAATATCTCAGCTCTGTATGCCATTATAAATATCTAAATATCTCAGCTCTGGAAGGGTCTAGAGCCTCCATTTTTGCACTCAGATCTAAGTCCCATGGCCCTCTATCAGAATCCAGAGTTTCAAGAAAATCAAAATTTTGACCCCGAAAAAAAAACGTAAGGGGTACCACTGTCGTTTTTTTTCGGGTCAAAATTTTGATTTTCTTGAAACTCTGGATTCTGATAGAGGGCCATGTGACTTAGATCTGAGTGCAAAAATGGAGGCTCTAGACCTTCCAGAGCTGAGATATTGAGATTTCACGTAGCATTTATGCCATTGTAAATATCTCAATATCTCAGCTCTGTATGCCATTATAAATATCTAAATATCTCAGCTCTGGAAGGGTCTAGAGCCTCCATTTTTGCACTCAGATCTAAGTCCCATGGCCCTCTATCAGAATCCAGAGTTTCAAGAAAATCAAAATTTTGACCCGAAAAAAAAACGTAAGGGGTACCACTGTCGTTTTTTTTTTCGGGTCAAAATTTTGATTTTCTTGAAACTCTGGATTCTGATAGAGGGCCATGTGACTTAGATCTGAGTGCAAAAAATGGAGGCTCAGACCTTCCAGAGCTGAGATATTGAGATTTCACGTAGCATTTATGCCATTGTAAATATCTCAATATCTCAGCTCTGTATGCCATTATAAATATCTAAATATCTCAGCTCTGGAAGGGTCTAGAGCCTCCATTTTTGCACTCAGATCTAAGTCCCATGGCCCTCTATCAGAATCCAGAGTTTCAAGAAAATCAAAATTTTGACCCTCGAAAAAAAACGTAAGGGGTACCACTGTCGTTTTTTTTTTGGGTCAAAATTTTGATTTTCTTGAAACTCTGGATTCTGATAGAGGGCCATGGGACTTAGATCTGAGTGCAAAAATGGAGGCTCTAGACCTTTCAGAGCTGAGATATTGAGATCTCACGTAGCATTTATGCCATTGTAAATATCTCAATATCTCAGCTCTGTATGCCATTATAAATATCTAAATATCTCAGCTCTGGAAAGGGTCTAGAGCCTCCATTTTTGCACTCAGATCTAAGTCCCATGGCCCTCTATCAGAATCCAGAGTTTCAAGAAAATCAAAATTTTGACCCGAAAAAAAAACGTAAGGGGTACCACTGTCGTTTTTTTTTTTCGGGTCAAAATTTTGATTTTCTTGAAACTCTGGATTCTGATAGAGGGCCATGTGACTTAGATCTGAGTGCAAAAATGGAGGCTCTACACCTTTCAGAGCTGAGATATTGAGATTTCACGTAGCATTTATGCCATTGTAAATATCTCAATATCTCAGCTCTGTATGCCATTATAAATATCTAAATATCTCAGCTCTGGAAGGGTCTAGAGCCTCCATTTTTGCACTCAGATCTAAGTCCCATGGCCCTCTATCAGAATCCAGAGTTTCAAGAAAATTGAAAATTTTGACCCTCGAAAAAAAAAAAAACGTAAGGGGTACCACTGTCGTTTTTTTTTTCGGGTCAAAATTTTGATTTTCTTGAAACTCTGGATTCTGATAGAGGGCCATGTGACTTAGATCTGAGTGCAAAAATGGAGGCTCTAGACCTTCCAGAGCTGAGATATTGAGATTTCACGTAGCATTTATGCCATTAGTAAATATCTCAATATCTCAGCTCTGTATGCCATTATAAATATCTAAATATCTCAGCTCTGGAAGGGTCTAGAGCCTCCATTTTTGCACTCAGATCTAAGTCCACATGGCCCTCTATCAGAATCCAGAGTTTCAAGAAAATCAAAATTTTGACCCGAAAAAAAAAACGTAAGGGGTACCACTGTCGTTTTTTTTTTGGGTCAAAATTTTGATTTTCTTGAAACTCTGGATTTCTGATAGAGGGCCATGGGACTTAGATCTGAGTGCAAAAATGGAGGCTCTAGACCCTTCCAGAGCTGAGATATTGAGATCTCACGTAGCATTTATGCCATTGTAAATATCTCAATATCTCAGCTCTGTATGCCATTATAAATATCTAAATATCTCAGCTCTGGAAGGGTCTAGAGCCTCCATTTTTGCACTCAGATCTAAGTCCCATGGCCCTCTATCAGAATCCAGAGTTTCAAGAAAATCAAAATTTTGACCCGAAAAAAAAAACGTAAGGGGTACCACTGTCGTTTTTTTTTCGGGTCAAAATTTTGATTTTCTTGAAACTCTGGATTCTGATAGAGGGCCATGGGACTTAGATCTGAGTGCAAAAATGGAGGCTCTAGACCCTTCCAGAGCTGAGATATTGAGATCTCACGTAGCATTTATGCCATTGTAAATATCTCAATATCTCAGCTCTGTATGCCATTATAAATATCTAAATATCTCAGCTCTGGAAGGGTCTAGAGCCTCCATTTTTGCACTCAGATCTAAGTCCCATGGCCCTCTATCAGAATCCAGAGTTTCAAGAAAATCAAAATTTTGACCCGAAAAAAAAAACATAAGGGGTACCACTGTCGTTTTTTTTTTTCGGGTCAAAATTTTAATTTTCTTGAAACTCTGGATTCTGATAGAGGGCCATGGGACTTAGATCTGAGTGCAAAAATGGAGGCTCTAGCACCTTCCAGAGCTGAGATATTGAGATCTCACGTAGCATTTATGCCATTGTAAATATCTCAATATCTCAGCTCTGTATGCCATTATAAATATCTAAATATCTCAGCTCTGGAAGGGTCTAGAGCCTCCATTTTTGCACTCAGATTAAGTCCCATGGCCCTCTATCAGTAATCCAGAGTTTCAAGAAATCAAAATTTTACCCGAAAAAAAAAACGTAAGGGGTACCACTGTCGTTTTTTTTCGGGTCAAAATTTTGATTTTCTTGAAACTCTGGATTCTGATAGAGGGCCATGGGACTTAGATCTGAGTGCAAAAATGGAGGCTCTAGACCCTTCCAGAGCTGAGATATTGAGATCTCACGTAGCATTTATGCCATTGTAAATATCTCAATATCTCAGCTCTGTATGCCATTATAAATATCTAAATATCTCAGCTCTGGAAGGGTCTACAGCCTCCATTTTTGCACTCAGGTCTAAGTCCCATGGCCCTCTATCAGAATCCAGAGTTTCAAGAAAATCAAAATTTTGACCCAAAAAAAAAACATAAGGGGTACCACTGTCGTTTTTTTTTTGGGTCAAAATTTTGATTTTCTTGAAACTCTGGATTCTGATAGAGGGCCATGGGACTTAGATCTGAGTGCAAAAAATGGAGGCTCTCAGACCTTCCAAAGCTGAGATATTGAGATCTCACGTAGCATTTATGCCATTATAAATATCTCAATATCTCAGCTCTGTATGCCATTATAAATATCTAAATATCTCAGCTCTGGAAGGGTCTAGAGCCTCCATTTTTGCACTCAGATCTAAGTCCCATGGCCCTCTATCAGAATCCAGAGTTTCAAGAAAATCAAAATTTTGACCCGAAAAAAAAAACGTAAGGGGTACCACTGTCGTTTTTTTTTCGGGTCAAAATTTTGATTTTCTTGAAACTCTGGATTCCTGATAGAGGGCCATGGGACTTAGATCTGAGTGCAAAAATGGAGGCTCTAGACCCTTCCAGAGCTGAGATATTGAGATCTCACGTAGCATTTATGCCATTATAAATATCTCAATATCTCAGCTCTGTATGCCATTATAAATATCTAAATATCTCAGCTCTGGAAGGGTCTAGAGCCTCCATTTTTGCACTCAGATCTAAGTCCCATGGCCCTCTATCAGAATCCAGAGTTTCAAGAAAATCAAAATTTCTACCCGAAAAAAAAACATGACAGGGGTACCACTGTACGTTTTTTTTTCGGGTCAAAATTTTGATTTTCTTGAAACTCTGGATTCTGATAGAGGGCCATGGGACTTAGATCTGAGTGCAAAAATGGAGGCTCTAGCACCTTCAGAGCTGAGATATTGAGATCTCACGTAGCATTTATGCCATTGTAAATATCTCAATATCTCAGCTCTGTATGCCATTATAAATATCTCAATATCTCAGCTCTGGAAGGGTCTAGAGCCTCCATTTTTGCACTCAGATCTAAGTCCCATGGCCCTCTATCAGAATCCAGAGTTTCAAGAAAATCAAAATTTTGACCCGAAAAAAAAACGTAAGGGGTACCACTGTCGTTTTTTTTTTTTCGGGTCAAAATTTTGATTTTCTTGAAACTCTGGATTCCTATAGAGGGCCATGGGACTTAGATCTGAGTGCAAAAATGGAGGCTCTAGACCTTTCAGAGCTGAGATATTGAGATCTCACGTAGCATTTATGCCATTGTAAATATCTCAATATCTCAGCTCTGTATGCCATTATAAATATCTCAATATCTCAGCTCTGGAAGGGTCTAGAGCCTCCATTTTTGCACTCAGATCAAGTCCCATGGCCCTCTATCAGAATCTCAGAGTTTCAAGAAAATCAAAAATTTTGACCCCGAAAAAAAACGACAGTGACCCCTTATGTTTTTTTTTGTGCAAAAAAGTTTCTCCAATCTTCTTGAAACTCTGGATTCTGATAGAGGGTCAATGGACTTAGACCTGAGTGCAAACATGGAGGCTCTAGACCCTTCCAGGGTCAAAATTTTAATTTTCTTGAAACTCTGGATTCTGACAGAGGGCCATGGGACTTAGATCTGAGTGCAAAAATGGAGGCTCTAGACCCTTCCAGAGCTGAGATATTGAGATCTCACGTAGCATTTATGCCATTATAAATATCTCAATATCTCAGCTCTGTATGCCATTATAAATATCTAAATATCTCAGCTCTGGAAGGGTCTCAGAGCCTCCATTTTTGCACTCAGATCTAAGTCCCATGGCCCTCTATCAGAATCCAGAGTTTCAAGAAAATCAAAACTTTTGATCCTGAAAAAAAAAAAAACATAAGGGGTACCACTGTCGTTTTTTTTTTCGGGTCAAAATTTTGATTTTCTTGAAAACTCTGGATTCTGATAGAGGGCCATGGGACTTAGATCTGAGTGCAAAAATGGAGGCTCTACACCTTCCAGAGCTGAGATATTGAGATCTCACGTAGCATTTATGCCATTGTAAATATCTCAATATCTCAGCTCTGTATGCCATTATAAATATCTAAATATCTCAGCTCTGGAAGGGTCTAGAGCCTCCATTTTTGCACTCAGATCTAAGTCCCATGGCCTCTATCAGAATCCAGAGTTTCAAGAAAATCAAAATTTCTGACCCGAAAAAAAAACATAAGGGGTACCACTGTTGTTTTTTTTTTGGGTCAAAATTTTGATTTTCTTGAAACTCTGGATTCCTGACAGAGGGCCATGGGACTTAGATCTGAAGTGCAAAAATGGAGGCTCGAGACCTTCCAAAGCTGAGATATTGAGATCTCACGTAGCATTTATGCCATTATAAATATCTCAATATCTCAGCTCTGTATGCCATTATAAATATCTCAAATATCTCAGCTCTGCAAGGGTCTAGAGCCTCCATTTTGCACTCAGATCTAAGTCCCATGGCCTCTATTCAGAATCCAGAGTTTCAAGAAAATCAAAACTTTGATCCTCGAAAAAAAACGACAGTGGTACCCCTTATGTTTTTTTTGTGCGAAAAATAAGTTTCTCCAATCTTCTTGAAACTCTGGATTCTGATAGAGGGTCAATGGACTTAGACCTGAGTGCAAACATGGAGGCTCTAGATCCTTCCAGTGCTAAATTTTAATTTTCTTGAAACTCTGGATTCTGATAGAGGGCCATGGGACTTAGATCTGAGTGCAAAAATGGAGGCTCTAGACCCTTCCAGAGCTGAGATATTGAGATCTCACGTAGCATTTATGCCATTGTAAATATCTCAATATCTCAGCTCTGTATGTCATTATAAATATCTAAATATCTCAGCTCTGGAAGGGTCTAGAGCCTCCATTTTTGCACTCAGGTCTAAGTCCCATGGCCCTCTATCAGAATCCAGAGTTTCAAGAAAATCAAAATTTTGACCCGAAAAAAAAACATAAGGGGTACCACTGTCGTTTTTTTTTGGGTCAAAATTTTGATTTTCTTGAAACTCTGGATTCTGACAGAGGGCCATGGGACTTAGATCTGAGTGCAAAAATGGAGGCTCTAGACCCTTCCAGAGCTGAGATATTGAGATCTCACGTAGCATTTATGCCATTGTAAATATTCTCAATATCTCAGCTCTGTATGCCATTATAAATGTCTAAATATCTCAGCTCTGGAAGGGTCTAGAGCCTCCATTTTTGCACTCAGGTCTAAGTCCCATGGCCCTCTATCAGAATCCAGAGTTTCAAGAAAATCAAAATTTTGACCCGAAAAAAAAACATAAGGGGTACCACTGTCGTTTTTTTTCGGGTCAAAATTTTGATTTTCTTGAAACTCTGGATTCTGATAGAGGGCCATGGGACTTAGATCTGAGTGCAAAAATGGAGGCTCTAGACCTTCCAGAGCTGAGATATTGAGATCTCACGTAGCATTTATGCCATTATAAATATCTCAATATCTCAGCTCTGTATGCCATTATAAATATCTAAATATCTCAGCTCTGGAAGGGTCTAGAGCCTCCATTTTTGCACTCAGATCTAAGTCCCATGGCCCTCTATCAGAATCCAGAGTTTCAAGAAAATCAAAATTTTGACCCGAAAAAAAAAACATAAGGGGTACCACTGTCGTTTTTTTTTTTCGGGTCAAAATTTTGATTTTCTTGAAACTCTGGATTCTGATAGAGGGCCATGGGACTTAGATCTGAGTGCAAAAATGGAGGCTCTCAGACCCTTCCAGAGCTGAGATATTGAGATCTCACGTAGCATTTATGCCATTATAAATATCTCAATACCTCAGCTCTGTATGCCATTATAAATATCTAAATATCTCAGCTCTGGAAGGGTCTCAGATCCTCCATTTTTGCACTCAGGTCTAAGTCCCATGGCCCTCTATCAGAATCCAGAGTTTCAAGAAAATCAAACTTCTGACCCCGAAAAAAAAACATAAGGGGTACCACTGTCGTTTTTTTTTTTTCGGGTCAAAATTTTGATTTTCTTGAAACTCTGGATTCTGATAGAGGGCCATGGGACTTAGATCTGAGTGCAAAAATGGAGGCTCTAGACCCTTCCAAAGCTGAGATATTGAGATCTCACGTAGCATTTATGCCATTATAAATATCTCAATATCTCAGCTCTGTATGCCATTATAAATATCTAAATATCTCAGCTCTGGAAGGGTCTAGAGCCTCCATTTTTGCACTCAGGTCTAAGTCCCATGGCCCTCTATCAGAATCCAGAGTTTCAAGAAAATTAAAATTTTGACCCGAAAAAAAAAAACATAAGGGGTACCACTGTCGTTTTTTTTTTCGGGTCAAAATTTTGATCTTCTTGAAACTCTGGATTCTGATAGAGGGCCATGGGACTTAGATCTGAGTGCAAAAATGGAGGCTCTAGACCCTTCCAGAGCTGAGATATTGAGATCTCACGTAGCATTTATGCCATTATAAATATCTCAATATCTCAGCTCTGTATGCCATTATAAATATCTAAATATCTCAGCTCTGGAAGGGTCTAGAGCCTCCATTTTTGCACTCAGGTCTAAGTCCCATGGCCCTCTATCAGAATCCAGAGTTTCAAGAAAATCAAAATCTTCTACCGAAAAAAAAAAACGATAAGTGGTACCCCTTACGTTTTTTTTTCCGGGTCAAAATTTTGATTTTCTTGAAACTCTGGATTCCTGATAGAGGGCCATGGGACTTAGATCTGAGTGCAAAAATGGAGGCTCTAGACCTTCCAGAGCTGAGATATTGAGATCTCACGGAGCATTTATGCCATTATAAATATCTCAATATCTCAGCTCTGTATGCCATTATAAATATCTAAATATCTCAGCTCTGGGAAGGGTCTAGAGCCTCCATTTTTGCACTCAGGATTAAGTCCCATGGCCCTCTATCAGAATCCAGAGTTTCAAGAAAATCAAAATTCCTGATCCCGAAAAAAAAAAAAACGTAAGGGGTACCACTGTCGTTTTTTTTTCGGGTCAAAATTTTGATTTTCTTGAAACTCTGGATTCTGATAGAGGGCCATGGGACTTAGATCTGAGTGCAAAAATGGAGGCTCTAGACACCTTCCAGAGCTGAGATATTGAGATCTCACGTAGCATTTATGCCATTGTAAATATCTCAATATCTCAGCTCTGTATGCCATTATAAATATCTAAATATCTCAGCTCTGGAAGGGTCTAGAGCCTCCATTTTTGCACTCAGATCTAAGTCCCATGGCCCTCTATCAGAATCCAGAGTTTCAAGAAAATCAAAATTTTGACCCGAAAAAAAAAAACGACAAGTGGTACCCCTTATGTTTTTTTTTTTCGTGCGATCAAATAAGTTTCTCCAATTTTCTTGAAACTCTGGATTCTGATAGAGGGCCAATGGGACTTAGACCTGAGTGCAAAAATGGAGGCTCTAGACCCTTCCAGAGCTGAGATATTGAGATCTCACGTAGCATTTATGCCATTATAAATATCTCAATACCTCAGCTCTGTATGCCATTATAAATATCTAAATATCTCAGCTCTGGAAGGGTCTAGAGCCTCCATTTTTGCACTCAGGTCTAAGTCCCATGGCCCTCTATCAGAATCCAGAGTTTCAAGAAAATCAAAATTTTGACCCGAAAAAAAAAACATAAGGGGTACCACTGTCGTTTTTTTTTTCGGGTCAAAATTTTGATTTTCTTGAAACTCTGGATTCTGATAGAGGGCCATGGGACTTAGATCTGAGTGCAAAAATGGAGGCTCTAGACCTTCCAAAGCTGAGATATTGAGATCTCACGTAGCATTTATGCCATTATAAATATCTCAATATCTCAGCTCTGTATGCCATTATAAATATCTAAATATCTCAGCTCTGGAAGGGTCTAGAGCCTCCATTTTTGCACTCAGGTCTAAGTCCCATGGCCCTCTATCAGAATCCAGAGTTTCAAGAAATTCAAAATTTTGATCTCGAAAAAAAAACGACAGTGGTACCACTGTCTGTTTTTTTTTTTTGTGGATCAAAATTTTCGATTTTCTTGAAACTCTGGATTCTGATAGAGGGCCATGGGACTTAGATCTGAGTGCAAAAATGGAGGCTCTAGACCCTTCCAGAGCTGAGATATTGAGATCTCACGTAGCATTTATGCCATTATAAATATCTCAATATCTCAGCTCTGTATGCCATTATAAATATCTAAATATCTCAGCTCTGGAAGGGTCTAGAGCCTCCATTTTTGCACTCAGGTCTAAGTCCCATGGCCCTCTATCAGAATCCAGAGTTTCAAGAAAATCAAAATTTTGACCCGAAAAAAAAAAAACATAAGGGGTACCACTGTCGTTTTTTTTTGGGTCAAAATTTTGATTTTCTTGAAACTCTGGATTCTGATAGAGGGCCATGGGACTTAGATCTGAGTGCAAAAATGGAGGCTCTACACCTTTCAGAGCTGAGATATTGAGATCTCACGTAGCATTTATGCCATTGTAAATATCTCAATATCTCAGCTCTGTATGCCATTATAAATATCTAAATATCTCAGCTCTGGAAGGGTCTAGAGCCTCCATTTTTGCACTCAGATCTAAGTCCCATGGCCCTCTATCAGAATCCAGAGTTTCAAGAAAATCAAAATTTTGACCCGAAAAAAAAAACATAAGGGGTACCACTGTCGTTTTTTTTTTTCGGGTCAAAATTTTGATTTTCTTGAAACTCTGGATTCTGATAGAGGGCCATGGGACTTAGATCTGAGTGCAAAAATGGAGGCTCTAGACCCTTCCAGAGCTGAGATATTGAGATTTCACGTAGCATTTATGCCATTGTAAATATCTCAATATCTCAGCTCTGTATGCCATTATAAATATCTAAATATCTCAGCTCTGGAAGGGTCTAGAGCCTCCATTTTTGCACTCAGATCTAAGTCCCATGGCCCTCTATCAGAATCCAGAGTTTCAAGAAAATCAAAATTTTGACCCGAAAAAAAAAACGTAAGGGGTACCACTGTCGTTTTTTTTTTCGGGTCAAAATTTTGATTTTCTTGAAACTCTGGATTCTGATAGAGGGCCATGGGACTTAGATCTGAGTGCAAAAATGGAGGCTCTAGACCTTCCAGAGCTGAGATATTGAGATCTCACGTAGCATTTATGCCATTGTAAATATCTCAATATCTCAGCTCTGTATGCCATTAAAAATATCTAAATATCTCAGCTCTGGAAGGGTCTAGAGCCTCCATTTTTGCACTCAGATCTAAGTCCCATGGCCCTCTATCAGAATCCAGAGTTTCAAGAAAATCAAAATTTTCGACCCGAAAAAAAAAAACGTAAGGGGTACCACTGTCGTTTTTTTTTCGGGTCAAAATTTTGATTTTCTTGAAACTCTGGATTCCTATAGAGGGCCATGGGACTTAGATCTGAGTGCAAAAATGGAGGCTCTAGACCCTTCCAGAGCTGAGATATTGAGATCTCACGTAGCATTTATGCCATTGTAAATATCTCAATATCTCAGCTCTGTATGCCATTATAAATATCTAAATATCTCAGCTCTGGAAGGGTCTAGAGCCTCCATTTTTGCACTCAGGTTTAAGTCCCATGGCCCTCTATCAGAATCCAGAGTTTCAAGAAAATCAAAATTTTGACCCCGAAAAAAAAAACATAAGGGGTACCACTGTCGTTTTTTTTTCGGGTCAAAATTTTGATTTTCTTGAAACTCTGGATTCTGATAGAGGGCCATGGGACTTAGATCTGAGTGCAAAAATGGAGGCTCTAGACCCTTCCAGAGCTGAGATATTGAGATATTTACGTAGCATATAGATGCCATTGTAAATATCTCAGATATCTACAGCTGGCATATATGCCATTGTAAGATCTCTAATATCTCAGCTCTGGAAGGGTCTAGAGCCTCCATTTTTGCACTCAGATCTAAGTCCCATGGCCCTCTATCAGAATCCAGAGTTTCAAGAAAATTAAAATTTCGATCTCGAAAAAAAAAAAACATAAGGGGTACCACTGTCGTTTTTTTTTTTTGGGTCAAAATTTTGATTTTCTTGAAACTCTGGATTCTGATAGAGGGCCATGGGACTTAGATCTGAGTGCAAAAATGGAGGCTCTAGACCCTTCCAGAGCTGAGATATTGAGATCTCACGTAGCATTTATGCCAGCTATAAATATCTCAGATATCTCAGCTCTGTATGCCATTATAAATATCTAAATATCTCAGCTCTGGAAGGGTCTAGAGCCTCCATTTTTGCACTCAGATCTAAGTCCCATGGCCCTCTATCAGAATCCAGAGTTTCAAGAAAATCAAAATTTTGATCCGAAAAAAAAAAAACATAAGGGGTACCACTGTCGTTTTTTTTTTCGGGTCAAAATTTTGATTTTCTTGAAACTCTGGATTCTGATAGAGGGCCATGGGACTTAGATCTGAGTGCAAAAATGGAGGCTCTCAGACCCTTCCAAAGCTGAGATATTGAGATCTCACGTAGCATTTATGCCATTATAAATATCTCAATATCTCAGCTCTGTATGCCATTATAAATATCTCAATGTCTCAGCTCTGGAAGGGTCTAGAGCCTCCATTTTTGCACTCAGATCTAAGTCCCATGGCCCTCTATCAGAATCCAGAGTTTCAAGAAAATCAAAATTTTGACCCGAAAAAGAAACGCAGTGGTACCCCTTATGTTTTTTTTTTGTGCGAAACAATAAGTTTCTCCAATTTTCTTGAAACTCTGGATTCTGATAGAGGGTCAATGGACTTAGACCTGAGTGCAAAAATGGAGGCTCTAGACCCTTCTGCAAGCTGAGATATTGAGATTCTCACGTAGCATTTATGCCATTGTAAATATCTCAATATCTCAGCTCTGTATGCCATTATAAATATCTAAATATCTCAGCTCTGGAAGGGTCTAGAGCCTCCATTTTTGCACTCAGGTCTAAGTCCCATGGCCCTCTATCAGAATCCAGAGTTTCAAGAAAATCAAAATTTTGACCCGAAAAAAAAAACATAAGGGGTACCACTGTCGTTTTTTTTTCGGGTCAAAATTTTGATTTTCTTGAAACTCTGGATTCTGATAGAGGGCCATGGGACTTAGATCTGAGTGCAAAAATGAAGGCTCTAGACCCTTCCAAAGCTGAGATATTGAGATCTCATCGTAGCATTTATGCCATTATAAATATCTCAATATCTCAGCTCTGTATGCCATTATAAATATCTAAATATCTCAGCTCTGGAAGGGTCTAGAGCCTCCATTTTTGCACTCAGATCTAAGTCCCATGGCCCTCTATCAGAATCCAGAGTTTCAAGAAAATCAAAATTTTGACCCTCGAAAAAAAAAAACGACAGTGGTACCCCTTATGTTTTTTTTTTTGTGCGAAAAAATAAGTTTCTCGATCTTCTTGAAACTCTGGATTCTGATAGAGGGTCAATGGACTTAGACCTGAGTGCAAAAATGGAGGCTCTAGACCCTTCCAGAGCTGAGATATTGAGATCTCACGTAGCATTTATGCCATTGTAAATATCTCAATATCTCAGCTCTGTATGCCATTTTAAATATCTCAATATCTCAGCTCTGGAAGGGTCTAGAGCCTCCATTTTTGCACTCAGATCTAAGTCCCATGGCCCTCTATCAGAATCCAGAGTTTCAAGAAAATCAAAATTTTGACCCGAAAAAAAAACGACAGTGGTACCCCTTATGTTTTTTTTTTGTGCGAAAAATAAGTTTCTCCAATCTTCTTGAAACTCTGGATTCTGATAGAGGGTCAATGGACTTAGACCTGAGTGCAAAAATGGAGGCTCTAGACCCTTGCAGAGCTGAGATATTGAGAATCTCACGTAGCATTTATGCCATTATAAATATCTCAATACCTCAGCTCTGTATGCCATTATAAATATCTAAATATCTCAGCTCTGGAAGGGTCTAGAGCCTCCATTTTTGCACTCAGGTCTAAGTCCCATGGCCCTCTATCAGAATCCAGAGTTTCAAGAAAATCAAAATTTTTGACCCGAAAAAAAAAAACATAAGGGGTACCACTGTCGTTTTTTTTTTCGGGTCAAAATTTTGATTTTCTTGAAACTCTGGATTCTGATAGAGGGCCATGGGACTTAGATCTGAGTGCAAAATGGAGGCTCTAGACCCTTCCAGAGCTGAGATATTGAGATCTCACGTAGCATTTATGCCATTATAAATATCTCAATATCATGAGCTATGTATGCCATTATAAATATCTAAATATCTCAGCTCTGGAAGGGTCTAGAGCCTCCATTTTGCACTCAGGTCTAAGTCCCATGGCCCTCTATCAGAATCCAGAGTTTCAAGAAAATCAAAATTTTGACCCGAAAAAAAAACATAAGGGGTACCACTGTCGTTTTTTTTGGGTCAAAATTTTGATTTTCTTGAAACTCTGGATTCTGATAGAGGGCCATAGGACTTAGATCTGAGTGCAAAAATGGAGGCTCTAGACCCTTCCAAAGCTGAGATATTGAGATTTCACGTAGCATTTATGCCATTGTAAATATCTCAATATCTCAGCTCTGTATGCCATTATAAATATCTAAATATCTCAGCTCTGGAAGGGTCTAGAGCCTCCATTTTTGCACTCAGGTCTAAGTCCCATGGCCCTCTATCAGAATCCAGAGTTTCAAGAAAATCAAAATTTTGACCCGAAAAAAAAAACATAAGGGGTACCACTGTCGTTTTTTTTTTTCGGGTCAAAATTTTGATTTTCTTGAAACTCTGGATTCTGATAGAGGGCCATAGGACTTAGATCTGAGTGCAAAAATGGAGGCTCTAGACCCTTCCAGAGCTGAGATATTGAGATCTCACGTAGCATTTATGCCATTGTAAATATCTCAATATCTCAGCTCTGTATGCCATTATAAATATCTAAATATCTCAGCTCTGGAAGGGTCTAGAGCCTCCATTTTTGCACTCAGATTTAAGTCCCATGGCCCTCTATCAGAATCCAGAGTTTCAAAAAAATCAAAATTTTGACCCTGAAAAAAAAACGACAGTGGTACCCCTTATGTTTTTTTTTTTGTGCGAAAAAATAAGTTTCTCCAATCTTCTAGAAACTCTGGATTCTGATAGAGGGCCATGGGACTTAGATCTGAGTGCAAAAATGGAGGCTTGAGACCCTTCCAGAGCTGAGATATTGAGATCTCACGTAGCATTTATGCCATTATAAATATCTCAATATCTCAGCTCTGTATGCCATTATAAATATCTAAATATCTCAGCTCTGGAAGGGTCTAGAGCCTCCATTTTTGCACTCAGGTCTAAGTCCCATGGCCCTCTATCAGAATCCAGAGTTTCAAGAAAATCAAAATTTTGACCCAAAAAAAACAAAAAAAACATAAGGGGTACCACTGTCGTTTTTTTTTTTGGGTCAAAATTTTGATTTTCTTGAAAGCTCTGGATTCTGATAGAGGGCCATGGGACTTAGATCTGAGTGCAAAAATGGAGGCTCTAGACCCTTCCAGAGCTGAGATATTGAGATCTCATGTAGCATTTATGCCATTATAAATATCTCAATACCTCAGCTCTGTATGCCATTATAAATATCTAAATATCTCAGCTCTGGAAGGGTCTAGAGCCTCCATTTTTGCACTCAGGTCTAAGTCCCATGGCCCTCTATCAGAATCCAGAGTTTCAAGAAAATCAAAATTTTGACCCGAAAAAAAAACATAAGGGGTACCACTGTCGTTTTTTTTTTGGGTCAAAATTTTGATTTTCTTGAAACTCTGGATTCTGATAGAGGACCATGGGACTTAGATCTGAGTGCAAAAATGGAGGCTCTAGACCCTTCCAGAGCTGAGATATTGAGATCTCACGTAGCATTTATGCCATTATAAATATCTCAATATCTCAGCTCTGTATGCCATTATAAATATCTCAATATCTCAGCTCTGGAAGGGTCTAGAGCCTCCATTTTGCACTCAGATCTAAGTCCCATGGCCCTCTATCAGAATCCAGAGTTTCAAGAAAATCAAAATTTTGACCCAAAAAAAAAACGACAGTGGTACCCCTTATGTTTTTTTATGTTTTTTCTTGTGCGAAAAAATAAGTTTCTCCAATCTTCTTGAAACTCTGGATTCTGATAGAGGGTCAATGGACTTAGACCTGAGTGCAAAAATGGAGGCTCTAGACCCTTGCAGAGCTGAGATATTGAGATCTCACGTAGCATTTATGCCATTGTAAATATCTCAATATCTCAGCTCTGTATGCCATTATAAATATCTAAATATCTCAGCTCTGGAAGGGTCTAGAGCCTCCATTTTTGCACTCAGGTCTAAGTCCCATGGCCCTCTATCAGAATTCAGAGTTTCAAGAAAATCAAAACTTTGACCCGAAAAAAAAACATAAGGGGTACCACTGTCGTTTTTTTTTCGGGTCAAAATTTTGATTTTCTTGAAACTCTGGATTCTGATAGAGGACCATGGGACTTAGATCTGAGTGCAAAAATGGAGGCTCTAGACCCTTCCAAAGCTGAGATATTGAGATCTTACGTAGCATTTATGCCATTGTAAATATCTCAATATCTCAGCTCTGTATGCCATTATAAATATCTAAATATCTCAGCTCTGGAAGGGTCTAGAGCCTCCATTTTTGCACTCAGGTCTAAGTCCATGGCCCTCTATCAGAATCCAGAGTTTCAAGAAAATCAAAATTTTGACCCGTAAAAAAAAACGACAGTGGTACCCCTTATGTTTTTTTTTGTGCGAAAAAAATAAGTTTCTCCAATCTCTGAAACTCTGGATTCCTGATAGAGGGCCATGGGACTTAGACCTGAGTGCAAAAATGGAGGCTCTAGACCCTTCCAGAGCTGAGATATTTAGATATTTAGTAATGGCATACAGAGCTGAGCTATTGAGATATTTATAATGGCATAAATGCTACGTGAGATCTCAATATCTCAGCTCTGGAAGGGTCTAGAGCCTCCATTTCTGCACTCAGATCTAAGTCCCATGGCCCTCTGTCAGAATCCAGAGTTTCAAGAAGATTGGAGAAACTTATTTTTTCGCACAAAAAAAACATAAGGGGTACCACTGTCGTTTTTTTTTTCGGGTCAAAATTTTGATTTTCTTGAAACTCTGGATTCTGAATAGAGGGCCATGGGACTTAGATCTGAGTGCAAAATGGAGGCTCTAGACCCTTCCAGAGCTGAGATATTGAGATATTTATAATGGCATACAGAGCTGAGATATTTAGATATTTATAATGGCATAAATGCTACGTGAGATCTCAATATCTCAGCTGCTGGCAAGGGTTAGAGCCTTCATTTTTGCACTCAGATCTAAGTCCCATGGCCCTCTATCAGAATCCAGAGTGTCAAGAAAATCAAAACTCTCAACCTCGAAAAAAAATCGACAGTGGTACCCCTTATGTTTTTTTTTTTCAGGTCAAAATTTTGATTTTCTTGAAACTCTGGATTCTGATAGAGGGCCATTGGACTTAGACCTGAGTGCAAAATGGAGGCTCTAGACCCTTCCAGAGCTGAGATATTTAGATATTTATAATGGCATACAGAGCTGAGATATTGAGATATTTATAATGGCATAAATGCTACGTGAGATCTCAATATCTCAGCTCTGGAAGGGTCTAGAGCCTCCATTTTGCACTCAGGTCTAAGTCCATTGACCCTCTATCAGAATCCAGAGTTTCAAGAAGATTGGAGAAACTTATTTTTTCGCACAAAAAAAAACATAAGGGGTACCACTGTCGTTTTTTTTTTCGGGTCAAAATTTTGATTTTCTTGAAACTCTGGATTCTGATAGAGGGCCATGGGACTTAGACCTGAGTGCAAAAATGGAGGCTCAGACCCTTCCAGAGCTGAGATATTTAGATATTTATAATGGCATACAGAGCTGAGATATTGAGATATTTACAATGGCATAAATGCTACGTGAGATCTCAATATCTCAGCTTTGGAAGGGTCTAGAGCCTTCATTTTTGCACTCAGATCTAAGTCCCATGGCCCTCTATCAGAATCCAGAGTTTCAAGAAAATCAAAATTTCTCACCCGAAAAAAAAACGACAGTGGTACCCCTTATGTTTTTTTTTTTTCGGGTTAAAATTTTGATTTTCTTGAAACTCTGGATTCTGATAGAGGGCAATGGGACTTAGACCTGAGTGCAAAAATGGAGGCTCTAGACCCTTCCAGAGCTGAGATATTTAGATATTTATAATGGCATACAGAGCTGAGGTATTGAGATATTTATAATGGCATAAATGCTTTGTGAGATCTCAATATCTCAGCTCTGGAAGGGTCTAGAGCCTCCATTTTTGCACTCAGGTCTAAGTCCATTGACCCTATATCAGAATCCAGAGTTTCAAGAAGATTGGAGAAACTTATTTTTTCGCACAAAAAAAAAACATAAGGGGTACCACTGTCGTTTTTTTTTTTGGGTCAAAATTTTGATTTTCTTGAAACTCTGGATTCTGATAGAGGGCCATGGGACTTAGATCTGAGTGCAAAAATGGAGGCTCTAGACCCTTCCAGATCTGAGGATATTGAGATATTTATAATGGCATACAGAGCTGAGATATTGAGATATTTATAATGGCATAAATGCTACGTGAGATCTCAATATCTCAGCTTTGGAAGGGTCTAGAGCCTCCATTTTTGCACTCAGGTCTAAGTCCAAAGGCCCTCTATCAGAATCCAGAGTTTCAAGAAAATCAAAATTCTTGACCCGAAAAAAAAACGACAGTGGTACCCCTTATGTTTTTTTTTTCGGGTCAAAATTTTGATTTTCTAGAAACTCTGGATTCTGATAGAGGGCCATGGGACTTAGACCTGAGTGCAAAAATGGAGGCTCTAGACCCTTCCAGAGCTGAGATATTTAGATATTTATAATGGCATACAGAGCTGAGGTATTGAGATATTTATAATGGCATAAATGCTTTGTGAGATCTCAATATCTCAGCTCTGGAAGGGTCTAGAGCCTCCATTTTTGCTCTCAGGTCTAAGTCCATTGACCCTCTATCAGAATCCAGAGTTTCAAGAAGATTGGAGAAACGTATTTTTTCGCACAAAAAAAAAAAAAACATAAGGGGTACCACTGTCGTTTTTTTTTTTGGGTCAAAATTTTGATTTCCTTGAAACTCTGGATTCTGATAGAGGGCAATGGGACTTAGATCTGAGTGCAAAAATGGAGGCTCTAGACCCTTCCAGATCTGAGATATTGAGATATTTATAATGGCATACAGAGCTGAGATATTGAGATATTTATAATGGCATAAATGCTACGTGAGATCTCAATATCTCAGCTTGGAAGGGTCTAGAGCCTCCATTTTTGCACTCAGGTCTAAGTCCAATGGCCCTCTATCAGAATCCAGAGTTTCAAGAAGATTGGAGAAACTTATTTTTTCGCACAAAAAAAAAAAACATAAGGGGTACCACTGTCGTTTTTTTTTCGGGTCAAAATTTTGATTTTCTTGAAACTCTGGATTCTGATAGAGGGCCATGGGACTTAGACCTGAGTGCAAAAATGGAGGCTCTAGACCCTTCCAGAGCTGAGATATTGAGATATTTATAATGGCATACAGAGCTGAGATATTGAGATATTTATAATGGCGTAAATGCTACGTGAGATCTCAATATCTCAGCTTTGGAAGGGTCTAGAGCCTCCATTTTTGCACTCAGATCTAAGTCCCATGGCCCTCTATCAGAATCCAGAGTTTCAAGAAAATCAAAACTCCGACCTCAGAAAAAAAAAAAAAACGACAGTGGTACCCCTTATGTTTTTTTTTTCGGGTCAAAATTTTGATTTTCTTGAAACTCTGGGATTCTGATAGAGGGCCATGGGACTTAGACCTGAGTGCAAAAATGGAGGCTCTAGACCCTTCCAGAGCTGAGATATTTAGATATTTATAATGGCATACAGAGCTGAGATATTGAGATATTTATAATGGCATAAATGCTACGTGAGATCACAATATCTCAGCTTTGGAAGGGTCTAGAGCCTCCATTTTTGCACTCAGGTCTAAGTCCAATGGCCCTCTATCAGAATCCAGAGTTTCAAGAAGATTGGAGAAACTTATTTTCTCGCACAAAAAAAAAAACATAAGGGTACCACTGTCGTTTTTTTTCGGGTCAAAATTTTGATTTTCTTGAAACTCTGGATTCTGATAGAGGGCCATGGGACTTAGATCTGAGTGCAAAAATGGAGGCTCTAGACCCTTCCAGAGCTGAGATATTGAGATATTTATAATGGCATACAGAGCTGAGATATTGAGATATTTATAATGGCATAAATGCTACGTGAGATCTCAATATCTCAGCTTTGGAAGGGTCTAGAGCCTCCATTTTTGCACTCAGATCTAAGTCCCATGGTCCTCTATCAGAATCCAGAGTTTCAAGAAAATCTAAATTTCGACCCGAAAAAAACTACAGTGGTACCCCTTATGTTTTTTTTTTCGGGTCAAAATTTTGATTTTCTTGAAACTCTGGATTCTGATAGAGGGCCATGGGACTTAGACCTGAGTGCAAAAATGGAGGCTCTAGACCCTTCCAGAGCTGAGATATTTAGATATTTATAATGGCATACAGAGCTGAGGTATTGAGATATTTATAATGGCATAAATGCTACGTGAGATCTCAATATCTCAGCTCTGGAAGGGTCTAGAGCCTCCATTTTGCACTCAGATCTAAGTCCCATGGCCCTCTGTCAGAATCCAGAGTTTCAAGAAAATTGGAGAAACTTATTTTTTCGCACAAAAAAAAAACATAAGGGGTTCCACTGTCGTTTTTTTGGGTCAAAATTTTGATTTTCTTGAAACTCTGGATTCTGATAGAGGGCCATGGGACTTAGATCTGAGTGCAAAAATGGAGGCTCTAGTCCCTTCCAGAGCTGAGATATTTAGATATTTATAATGGCATACAGAGCTGAGATATTGAGATATTTATAATGGCATAAATGCTACGTGAGATCTCAATATCTCAGCTGCTGGAAGGGTCTAGAGCCTCCATTTTTGCACTCAGATCTAAGTCCCATGGCCCTCTATCAGAATCCAGAGTTTCAAGAAAATCTAAATTTCGACCCGAAAAAAAACGACAGTGGTACCCCTTATGTTATTTTTTTCGGGTCAAAATTTTGATTTTCTTGAAACTCTGGATTCTGATAGAGGGCCATGGGACTTAGACCTGAGTGCAAAAATGGAGGCTCTAGACCCTTCCAGAGCTGAGATATTTAGATATTTATAATGGCATACAGAGCTGAGATATTGAGATATTTACAATGGCATAAATGCTACGTGAGATCTCAATATCTCAGCTCTGGAAGGGTCTAGAGCCTCCATTTTTGCACTCAGATCTAAGTCCCATGGCCCTCTATCAGAATCCAGAGTTTCAAGAAAATCAAAATTTTGACCTCGAAAAAAAAAAACGACAGTGGTACCCCTTATGTTTTTTTTTTCGGGTCAAAATTTTGATTTTCTTGAAACTCTGGATTCTGATAGAGGGCCATGGGACTTAGACCTGAGTGCAAAAATGGAGGCTCTAGACCCTTCCAGAGCTGAGATATTTAGATATTTATAATGGCATACAGAGCTGAGGTATTGAGATATTTATAATGGCATAAATGCTACGTGAGATCTCAATATCTCAGCTCTGGAAGGGTCTAGAGCCTCCATTTTTGCACTCAGGTCTAAGTCCATTGACCCTCTATCAGAATCCAGAGTTTCAAGAAGATTGGAGAAACTTATTTTTTCGCACGAAAAAAAAAAACATAAGGGGTACCACTGTCGTTTTTTTTTTGGGTCAAAATTTTGATTTTCTTGAAACTCTGGATTCTGATAGAGGGCCATGGGACTTAGATCTGAGTGCAAAAATGGAGGCTCTAGACCCTTCCAGAGCTGAGATATTGAGATATTTATAATGGCATACAGAGCTGAGATATTGAGATATTTATTATGGCATAAATGCTACGTGAGATCTCAATATCTCAGCTTTGGAAGGGTCTAGAGCCTCCATTTTTGCACTCAGATCTAAGTCCCATGGTCCTCTATAAGAATCCAGAGTTTCAAGAAAATCAAAATTTTGACCCTAAAAAAAAACGACAGTGACCCCTTATGTTTTTTTTTCGGGTCAAAATTTTGATTTTCTTGAAACTCTGGATTCTGATAGAGGGCCATGGGACTTAGACCTGAGTGCAAAAATGGAGGCTCTAGACCCTTCCAGAGCTGAGATATTTAGATATTTATAATGGCATACAGAGCTGAGGTATTGAGATATTTATAATGGCATAAATGCTACGTGAGATCTCAATATCTCAGCTCTGGAAGGGTCTAGAGCCTCCATTTTTGCACTCAGATCTAAGTCCCATGGCCCTCTATCAGAATCCAGAGTTTCAAGAAGATTGGAGAAACTTATTCGCACACAAAAAAAAACATAAGGGGTACCACTGTCGTGTTTTTTTTGGGTCAAAATTTTGATTTTCTTGAAACTCTGGATTCTGATAGAGGGCCATGGGACTTAGATCTGAGTGCAAAAATGGAGGCTCTAGACCCTTCCAGAGCTGAGATATTGAGATATTTATAATGGCATACAGAGCTGAGATATTGAGATATTTATAATGGCATAAATGCTACGTGAGATCTCAATATCTCAGCTCTGGAAGGGTCTAGAGCCTCCATTTTTGCACTCAGATCTAAGTCCCATGGCCCTCTATCAGAATCCAGAGTTTCAAGAAAATTAAAATTTTGATCCCGAAAAAAAAACGACAGTGGTACCCCTTACGTTTTTTTTTTGGGTCAAAATTTTGATTTTCTTGAAACTCTGGGATTCTGATAGAGGGCCATGGGACTTAGATCTGAGTGCAAAAATGGAGGCTCTAGACCCTTCCAGAGCTGAGATATTTAGATATTTATAAATGGCATACAGAGCTGAGATATTGAGATATTTACAATGGCATAAATGCTACGTGAGATCTCAATATCTCAGCTCTGGAAGGGTCTAGAGCCTCCATTTTTGCACTCAGATCTAAGTCCCATGGCCCTCTGTCAGAATCCAGAGTTTCAAGAAGATTGGAGAAACTTATTTTTCGCACAAAAAAAAAACATAAGGGGTACCACTGTCGTTTTTTTTTTGGGTCAAAATTTTGATTTTCTTGAAACTCTGGATTCTGATAGAGGGCCATGGGACTTAGACCTGAGTGCAAAAATGGAGGCTCTAGACCCTTCCAGAGCTGAGATATTTAGATATTTATAATGGCATACAGAGCTGAGATATTGAGATATTTACAATGGCATAAATGCTACGTGAGATCTCAATATCTCAGCTTTGGAAGGGTCTAGAGCCTCCATTTTTGCACTCAGATCTAAGTCCCATGGCCCTCTATCAGAATCCAGAGTTTCAAGAAAATCAAAATTTTTACCCTGAAAAAAAAAACGACAGTGGTACCCCTTATGTTTTTTTTTTTCGGGTCAAAATTTTGATTTTCTTGAAACTCTGGATTCTGATAGAGGGCAATGGGACTTAGACCTGAGTGCAAAAATGGAGGCTCTAGACCCTTCCAGAGCTGAGATATTTAGATATTTATAATGGCATACAGAGCTGAGATATTGAGATATTTACAATGGCATAAATGCTACGTGAGATCTCAATATCTCAGCTTTGGAAGGGTCTAGAGCCTCCATTTTTGCACTCAGATCTAAGTCCCATGGCCCTCTATCAGAATCCAGAGTTTCAAGAAAATCAAAATTTTGACCCAAGAAAAACGACAGTGGTACCCCTTATGTTTTTTTGTTTTTTTGTGCGAAAAAATAAGTTTCTCCAATCTTCTTGAAACTCTGGATTCTGATAGAGGGCCATGGGACTTAGACCTGAGTGCAAAAATGGAGGCTCTAGACCCTTCCAGAGCTGAGATATTTAGATATTTATAATGGCATACAGAGCTGAGATATTGAGATATTTATAATGGCATAAATGCTACGTGAGATCTCAATATCTCAGCTCTGGAAGGGTCTAGAGCCTCCATTTTTGCACTCAGATCTAAGTCCCATGGCCCTCTGTCAGAATCCAGAGTTTCAAGAAGATTGGAGAAACTTATTTTTCTCGCACAAAAAAAAAACATAAGGGGTACCACTGTCGTTTTTTTTTTTTTGGGTCAAAATTTTGATTTTCTTGAAACTCTGGATTCTGATAGAGGGCCATGGGACTTAGATCTGAGTGCAAAAATGGAGGCTCTAGACCCTTCCAGAGCTGAGATATTGAGATCTCACGTAGCATTTATGCCATTATAAATATCTCAATACCTCAGCTCTGTATGCCATTATAAATATCTAAATATCTCAGCTCTGGAAGGGTCTAGAGCCTCCATTTTTGCACTCAGGTCTAAGTCCCATGGCCCTCTATCAGAATCCAGAGTTTCAAGATAATCAAAATTTTGACCCGAAAAAAAAAACATAAGGGGTACCACTGTCGTTTTTTTTTCGGGTCAACATTTTGATTTTCTTGAAACTCTGGATTCCTATAGAGGGCCATGGGACTTAGATCTGAGTGCAAAAATGGAGGCTCTCAGACCTTCCAAAGCTGAGATATTGAGATCTCATGTAGCATTTATGCCATTATAAATATCTCAATATCTCAGCTCTGTATGCCATTATAAATATCTCAATATCTCAGCTCTGGAAGGGTCTAGAGCCTCCATTTTTGCACTCAGATCTAAGTCCCATGGCCCTCTATCAGAATCCAGAGTTTCAAGAAAATCAAAATTTTGACCTCAAAAAAAAAAAAAACAGACAGTGGTACCCCTTATGTTTTTTTTTTTTTGTGCGAAAAATAAGTTTCTCCAATCTTCTTGAAACTCTGGATTCTGATAGAGGGCCATGGGACTTAGATCTGAGTGCAAAAATGGAGGCTCTAGACCTTCCAGAGCTGAGATATTGAGATCTCACGTAGCATTTATGCCATTATAAATATCTCAATATCTCAGCTCTGTATGCCATTATAAATATCTAAATATCTCAGCTCTGGAAGGGTGTAGAGCCTCCATTTTTGCACTCAGGTCTAAGTCCCATGGCCCTCTATCAGAATCCAGAGTTTTAAGAAAATCAAAATTTTGACCGAAAAAAAAAAAAACATAAGGGGTACCACTGTCGTTTTTTTTTTTGGGTCAAAATTTTGATTTTCTTGAAACTCTGGATTCTGATAGAGGGCCATGGGACTTAGATCTGAGTGCAAAAATGGAGGCTCTAGACCTTCCAGAGCTGAGATATTGAGATCTCACGTAGCATTTATGCCATTATAAATATCTCAATACCTCAGCTCTGTATGCCATTATAAATATCTAAATATCTCAGCTCTGGAAGGGTCTAGAGCCTCCATTTTTGCACTCAGGTCTAAGTCCCATGGCCCTCTATCAGAATCCAGAGTTTCAAGAAGATTGGAGAAACTTATTTTTTCGCACAAAAAAAACAAAAAACATAAGGGGTACCACTGTCGTTTTTTTTTCGGGTCAAAATTTTGATTTTCTTGAAACTCTGGATTCTGATAGAGGGCCATGAGACTTAAATCTGAGTGCAAAAATGGAGGCTCTAGACCCTTCCAAAGCTGAGATATTGAGATCTCACGTAGCATTTATGCCATTGTAAATATCTCAATATCTCAGCTCTGTATGCCATTATAAATATCTAAATATCTCAGCTCTGGAAGGGTCTAGAGCCTCCATTTTTGCACTCAGGTCTAAGTCCCATGGCCCTCTATCAGAATCCAGAGTTTCAAGAAAATCACAACTTTGACCCGAAAAAAAACATAAGGGGTACCACTGTCGTTTTTTTTTTTTGGGTCAAAATTTTGATTTTCTTGAAACTCTGGATTCTGATAGAGGGCCATGGGACTTAGATCTGAGTGCAAAAATGGAGGCTCTAGACCCTTCCAAGCTGAGATATTGAGATCTCACATAGCATTTATGCCATTATAAATATCTCAATATCTCAGCTCTGTATGCCATTATAAATATCTAAATATCTAAGCTCTGGTAGGGTCTAGAGCCTCCATTTTTGCACTCAGGTCTAAGTCCCATGGCCCTCTATCTGAATCCAGAGTTTCAAGAAAATCAAAATTTTGACCCGAAAAAAAAAACATAAGGGGTACCACTGTCGTTTTTTTTTTCGGGTCAAAATTTTGATTTTCTTGAAACTCTGGATTCTGATAGAGGGCCATGGGACTTAGATCTGAGTGCAAAAATGGAGGCTCTAGACCCTTCCAAACGCTGAGATATTGAGATCTCACGTAGCATTTATGCCATTATAAATATCTCAATATCTCAGCTCTGTATGCCATTATAAATATCTCAATATCTCAGCTCTGGAAGGGTCTAGAGCCTCCATTTTTGCACTCAGATCTAAGTCCCATGGCCCTCTATCAGAATCCAGAGTTTCAAGAAAATCAAAATTTTGACCCGAAAAAAAACGACAGTGGTACCCCTTATGTTTTTTTTTGTGCGTAAAAATAAGTTTCTCCGATCTTCTTGAAACTCTGGATTCTGACAGAGGGCCATGGGACTTAGATCTGAGTGCAAAAAATGGAGGCTCTGACACCTTCCAGAGCTGAGATATTGAGATCTCACGTAGCATTTATGCCATTATAAATATCTCAATATCTCAGCTCTGTATGCCATTATAAATATCTAAATATCTCAGCTCTGGAAGGGTCTAGAGCCTCCATTTTTGCACTCAGGTCTAAGTCCCATGGCCCTCTATCAGAATCCAGAGTTTCAAGAAGATTGGAGAAACTTATTTTTTTCGCATAAAAAAACAAAAAAACATAAGGGGTACCACTGTCGTTTTTTTTTTCGGGTCAAAATTTCGGGTCAATCTCTCGCAGGCCTCTGTGCAATACTAAATGGCGATGATTTCTCAGAAACTTGTAATGTACCACATTTGAAGAGGCTGACAGGCTCTGTAAGAAAATACCTCACAGTGGGGTAAAAGTTGCACCCCTGGGGGGCAGGAGCTGCCCAAATTTGCCACACTGACTTACTATGGTGTAGGACGGCCCATGAAATGGGCCGTCCTACACCATAGAAACCGCTTTATATTGAACATAACTCTGGATCACAGTGTAGCAACACCATAGCACCATACTGGACCACCTAGCAACACCATAGCAACCACCCAGAATACCCTAGCAACTGCCTAGCAACACTCTAGCAACCACCAGAACACCCTAGCAACCGCCTAGCAACACCATAGCAACCACCCAGAACACCTTAGCAACTGCCTAGCAACACCTTAGCAACCACCAGAACACCCTAGCAACCGCCTAGCAACACCATAGCAACCACCCAGAACACCTTAGCAACTGCCTAGCAACACCATAGCAACCACCAGAACACCCTAGCAACCGCCTAGCAACACCATAGCAACCACCCAGAACACCTTAGCAACTGCCTAGCAACACCTTAGCAACCACCAGAACACCCTAGCAACCGCCTAGCAACACCATAGCAACCACCCAGAACACCTTAGCAACTGCCTAGCAACACCATAGCAACCACCCGGAACACCTTAGCAACTGCCTAGCAACACCTTAGCAACCACCAGAACACCCTAGCAACCGCCTAGCAACACCCTAGCAACCACCCAGAACACCCTAGCAACCGCCTAGCAACACCATAGCAACCACCCAGAATCCCCTAGCAACCGCCTAGCAACCACCAAAACACCTTAGCAACTGCCTAGCAACACCCTAGCAACCACCCATAACACCCTAGCAACTGCCTAGCAACACCCTAGCAACCACCCAGAACACCTTAGCAACCGCCTAGCACCACCATAGCAACCACCCAGAACACCCTAGCAACCGCCTAGCAACACCATAGCGACCACCCAGAACACATAGCAACCGCCTAACAACATCATAGCAACCACCCAGATCCCCCTAGCAACTGCCTAGCAACACCATAGCAACCACCCAGAACACCCTAGCAACTGCCTAGCAACACCCTAGCAACCACCCAGAACACCCTAGTAACCGCCTAGCAACACCATAGCAACCACCCACAACACCCTAGCAACCGCCTAGCAACACGCTAGCTACCCCCCAGAACACCCTAGCAACCACCTAACAACACCATAGCAACCAACCAGAACACCCCAGCAACCACCCAAATACATTAAAACACCCTAGCAACCACCCAGAACACCCTAACAACCACCTGAAATACCTTAGCAACCGCCTAGCAACCACCCATAATGTGTTAGAACATCATAGCAACCACCCAGAACACCACAGCAACCACCCAAAATACCTTAACAACCACCTAGCAACCACCCAGAACACCTTAGCAACCCACTAGAAACACAGTAGCAACTTTAAATTACTTCAAACTATACTTTTACACTTTAAACTGTTAAATTTCAAACTAATTTAAACTTTAAACTAATTTAACTTTAAACTACTTTAAAATACAAACTAATTTAAACTTTAGACTATTTAAACTATAAAATAATTTACACTATAAACTAATTTAAACTTTAAACTAATTTAAACTTTAAACTAATTTAAACTTTAAACTAATTTAAACTTCTTCAAACTTTCTGTTCTAAATTTTCACAATATTTAAACTACTTTAAACTAATTTAAACTATAAACTAATTTTAACTTCAAACTTTCTGTTCCAAACTTTCACAAGCCAACTTAAAGTTTGTTCTTGACGAACTTTGTCTAGTTATTATTCTTTTTCTGAGACTAAATTTCTGACTCTATCTCCTCCAAGAGCTTTAACTCCACATACTCCAAACTCGGCACGGACACTCAAACTGTTCTGACTCGAGTTGCTATATCTTTTTAGACTGATCGGACTTACGGTTCTCCTAAAAATGACGATCAAAGTCGGAAAAAACTCCCATTGACTTAACATTGTGGAATGTTCAGACTGCCAGACTCCCCAACTGTCAAAATTTCAAATCTAAATACCTTGAAGCCCTAGACTCAATCAAACTCTCATTCTATAAACTATATGAGCCATTGAGACTCATTTAAACTAATGAACTCATCTATCTATGACACTTATCTATCTAATCTTAAACTCTTAAACTCACAATAAATTAATAAACTCTAAACTTGAACTCTTAGACTCATTTAAACTTATAAACTCTAACTCATAAACTCTAAATTCATAAACTCATACTCTTATAAACTCTCATAAAACTATTAAACTCATAAATTAATATACTCTGGACACTTACTCATTTAAACTCTAAACTCAAACTATAAATTCACACCATAGCAACCAGTTACAGCACCCTAGCAACCGTAGGCCATAGGCACGAGGCCGCAGGCCTCGTGAATTCTAAATGGCGATGATTTCTCAGAAAATAGTAACTCTATCTATCTATCTATCTATCTATCTATCTATCTATCTATCTATCTATCTATCTATCTATCTATCTATCTATCTATCTATCTATCTATCTATCTATCTATTAGTGCTGGCGGTAAACCGGTTCAAACCGGAAAACCGGTTTTTATTTTCGTCACGATTTTGATTTTGAATAAACCGCCATACCGGTGTATTTAATTACACAACGTTCGGAACGACCGTTACGCTGCGCGACCATAGAGTGGCAGTGCGCGACACTGTTTCAGACGGACCCTTTACCCGTTGCACTACTGAGTATCCGACGAGGGTAAACAAACAGCAGCGCTCTGTTACGTTACATGGGCGATGGATGCTGAAGAATTAGTACATGACAGTGATGACACCGAAGAAGAACTTGTGCCAAAAAGAGGAGCCGGGACTGTTGTTTGGAGGTTTTTTGTTTTCCAAAAATCCGACGTCGAACAAACAACCATTTTATGTAAGTGCTGTCGGGCTAAAATTCTCCGCTGGGGAGAATGACCCGGCAACACAAGCAAATTGCTCCAGCGCCTTAGCCGCAAACATGTCTTGGAATATCAAGAATGTATTAAATCAGCCGCGGATTCAGCCGCGGATTTAGCGCCCTCCACATCAGCATGTAACACAGGGAAAGCTAAAGAAAAGTCGAGCCAAATATTGTTTCCATTATACAGGATAATCCTGTGTGCCAAGTAAGTTAGCACTTTATATTTATTTTATGTTTGTTCTGGTTTCGAAGCAATACTTTTGAAGGAATAACTAATGCAAGTTGCATAATTTTGTTTTAATTTCTTTAATAGACCTCAAAAGCAATGCAAGACAAGATTTCCTTTTATATTTACTTGAATGCACGTAATGTTCCTGGATTTGTACTTGAACTAGCAAAAGTATTCCAAGTTGTTCTAATTGTGTTGTTTAAAATAAAAGTTCTGTATTTTGACTGCAGTTGTCTTTGCATTTTGATTCCTCACTTCATTAGAATCATGAATGGCTCTTATTTGTAAACAGCATAATTTTCTGGGGCCATGCAAACCTGTATTACTAGTGTGGAATTATTCTACAATATTCACTAATGACAGTAAAATAGACCATCCTAAGTCAATTTACTGCAGTAATTCCTCTCTTAACCAGTAGAAAATGCATTAAACACCTGACTATGCATAAAAAAAAAAAAAAAAAAACCGAACCGAACCGAAAAACCGTTATGATTTTGAAAAAAAACGTGATATCAATTTTTGGTCAAACCGCCCAGCATTCATGCATGCATGCATGCATTCATGCATTCATGCATTCATGCATTGATGCATTAATGAAGGAAGGAAGGAAGGAAGGAAGGAAGGAAGGAAGGAAGGAAGGAAGGAAGGAAGGAAGGAAGGAAGGAAGGAAGGAAGGAAGGAAGGAAGGAAGGAAGGAAGGAAGGAAGGAAGGATGGATGGATGGATGGATGGAAGGAAGGAAGGAAGGAAGGAAGGAAGGAAGGAAGGAAGGAAGGAAGGAAGGAAGGAAGGAAGGAAGGAATGAATGAATGAATGAATGAATGAATGAATGAATGAATGAATGAATGAATGAATGAATGAATGAATGAATGAATGAATGAATGAATGAATGAATGAATGAATGGATGAATGCATGCCTTCCTTCCTTCCTATCTATCTATCTATCTATCTATCTATCTATCTATCTATCTATCTATCTATCTATCTATCTATCTATCTATCTATCTATCTATCTATCTATCTATCTATCTATATATCTATCTATCTATCTATCTATCTATATCTATTCAATTCAATTCAATTCAATTCAATTCAAATTGCTTTATTGGCATGACTGTACACATTACAATATTGCCAAAGCTTGTAAAACATTGTATAACAGTGAATACATCAATAATAAAAAAGTATTATAACAACTTAAATTGAAATGTACAAATTAAATTAATTGCAAAAAAATAACAGATTATAATTTTTGTGAACGTTTGTTACCACAGTGTTTTAACATATACAGTATATATACATACACACACACACACACACACACACACACACACACACACACACACACACACACACACACACACACACACACTACTGAGGGTCACTGTGGTGGACATTAGGGAAACACACTGAGGTCACAGACCCTTCCAGAGTTGAGATATTGAGATCCCACGCAGCATTTATGCCATTATAAATATCTCTATATCGAAATTGTGAGTTTCTCTGATTTTCTTGAAACTCTGGATTCTGATAGATGGCCATGGGACTTAGACCTGAGTGCAAAAATGGAGGCTCTAGGCCCTTCCAGAGCTGAGATATTGAGATCCCACACAGCATTTATGCCATTATAAATATCTCTATATCTCAGCTCTGGAAGGGCCTAGAGCCTCCATTTTTGCACTTAGGTCTAAGTCTCATGGCCCTCTCAATATCTCAGTTCAGGAAGGGTCTTGAGACTCCATTTTTGCACTCAGGTCTAAGTCTCATGGCCCTCTATCAGAATCCAGAGATTCAAGAAGATCAGAGAAACAGGGGTACCCCTGTCGTTTTTTTTTTTTTTTTTTTTTTTTGGTGCGAAAAAATAAGTTTCTCCAATCTTCTCAAAACTCTGGACTCTGATAGAGGGCCATGAGGCTTAGACCTGAGTGCAAAATGGAGTCTCTAGACCCTTCCAGAGCTGAGATATTGAGATCCCACACAGCATTTATGCCATTATAAATATCTCTATATCTCAGCTCTGTATGCCATTATAAATATCTCTATATCTCAGCTCTGGAAGGGTCTAGAGACTCCATTTTCACACTCAGGTCTAAGTCAAGTCAAGTCAAGTCACATTTATTTATATAGCGCTTTTCACAATACAGATTGTATCAAAGCAGCTTCACAGTGATAACATGAAAGTAGTACAACACAGATCAATAATATTGTTAAATGTTAAATAAACCCAACTAAGCAAGCCAAAAGCAGGCAAAGCAAGGCGACAGTGGCAAGGAACCAAAACTCCATCAGATTGGATGGAGAAAAAACCTTGGGAGAACCCAGGCTCAGTCGGTGCCAGTTCAAACGTCCCGAGATAAAAGCAGAAAGGCAGATGGGAAATAATTAGCATAGCTGATGTAGAAAATCACTATCTCGCAAACTCTCCGCAACCCAACCATACGTGCCGAACGTGCCAAACCATTTGTCTAAAAGGCTGTCGAGCCCCACTGGTGTGTTAAGCAGTTTCAGTGGCAAACGCTTCCGTATGGCATAACAGAGGAATAAAAGGTAAGCATTATGTTCTCTATCAGAATCCAGAGATTCAAGAAGATCAGAGAAACTCAAAATTTCGTCAAAAAAAAGACAGAGGTACGTACCTAGGGATGGGAATTGATAAGATTTTATCGATATCAATGCCACTAGCGATTCTGCTTATCGATTCGATTCTTTAACGATTCTCTTATCGATTCCTGATAGCACTGTGTGAGAAAAAGTAGTCATATGCTTTTTCAGGGGAAAACAAGTGGTTTTATTTGTTTTAAACCTTATACTTGACTAAGCAAACTGTACTTTTTATGTTATTTATGTAATAAATGGAACCTTATTAAAAAGTTTTACGATTACTTATTCAACGATTACAAGTCCCGTGAGTTCAGTGTTGGAAGATCTAACCATTCATTACCAAACGAATCGGTTCAAATGAGTCATAAGTTCGCGAATTGAACGTGCCATCATCGGATGTGTGCGCATTGTGTGATTATCCCGGCGGTAGGGACATCCCACAAGATGTGTGGCATCAAAGAAAACATTTCATTCCTGGATCGTTATTTCCGTTTATTTGAAGTGTGGTTTATGTCAGCTGAATGTGTGGAACGCTTTTCAGAGAAGATAAGGCAACGTAGGTTTATTTTAGCACAATTCATGGTCAGCGGTAATTCTGGAAAAACACATCTCCGAATGCTCCACATGAAACTTCAGTCTCCTGACCTTACCATCGTGTCGATTATTTTGATTAATATGTGCGAGGGAGAGAGAGAGAGCAAGACAGCACTTAGTTTTGAGATGGTGAAGCCTGAGAGAGTGCGCGCGCACGACCAGGGCACTCTCTCTGCGCATGTACATTACCTGTCCATCAGCAGACGTCCATCATTACAGTCAATGTCTGTCCACACGTCCCACAGCTCTGCTTCTGATGACTGGATGTAATGGTCCAAACACATTCCTTCTGTAAGGAAATACATAAAAAAGAGATTAGTTTTAGAAATACTCTATATTTTATATTCTAATCTATAAATGAGAATGTAACAGTTAGTCTAAAGACTAGTCAATAGAAGGAAACTGAATACATTAAAAGTCTAAAGTTGTACAGTGTGAAAATATATTTCTATTATAATATAGTATAGTTCAGTAAGGCTACATCAATAATAATCTTTTAATTCATTTCAAATTAAGATGATAATTTCCTTCAAAATAAACAAGATTAATTGAAAAACAAATTGTTTTGCTTAGTGTTATTTTTTTAGTATTTTTTTCTTTATTACTGTTATTCATAATAATTATATTTTGGGAAATCAGAGTGTGTTTGTATATGTTTGCTGAGGAGAGATTTGGGATGAGCTATATTTAGTTTGCATAGAAGTATTGTGTGCAATGACATGTAACACAGAAATAAACAAGAAATCTCTTGACAAAATAACTGGTGTCGTAGCTTCCGGTTCAACCATAATTGGGACAAGCTTAAGTTTTAAATCTACAGTAATCCTAAAAGGCTGGTTTCCTGCACACGGTTTTAGCCCTGTTCTGTTCTGTTCTGTTCTGGACTGTATTTATGATGGTTTTCATTAGAAGTAAAATCACTGCAGCTCTACACAAGATGAAGCAGCAGAAACATCAGAGCAACTGACTCTAATTACAAACATCAATCCAGTATATTACCTACAGTAAGACTACAATAACAACAACACACACACACACACACACACACACACACACACACACACACACACACACACACACACACACACACACACACACACACACACACACACACACACACACACACACACACAAAAACAGCATTCCTTATTATTCTGATAATAAATGTAAAGCAACACCCGATTAATTTGCTCTTCTGAAGATCTGAGTGTGTGTTGAGAAAAATAAGGGAAACAAAATCTGTTAACATTAAACTTTTTATAGAAGACGCGAATGCTTTCATAACAAGCTTAAACAACATTTAGTGTACAGACACCATGAACATTACACTGACGAGCCCTGCTATGATGACAAGTCAGCACAACGATGCATCAGTAAAAAATATATAATTATACAAAACAGCATCGCGATATCATTTTTCAAAAGAAATTCACTTTATGTGAAAGTTACTTACCGAGGAGTTAAATGACACTCGATTCCCGCATTTTATCGGACTGCATGTCGATTTATTTGCTGAAATATGTCCAGTTGTGTGCCTGTCATCTGCACACGGTTTTTTTTTTTTTTTAATGGTCATCTGCACCTGTTGTAGCGTCTGTCTGTCATCAACAGATCAATGACGAAAGGAGTCGCTCTGACAGTGAAGCCCTCTCACGCGCCTAGTGGAGAGGATGAAAACTGCGCTTCGGTTTCTGTCATTCTGAGAAATAAATAAACATAAAAGTGGTCCTCCTGTGGTGATCTGTGTGAATCACACCGTTGCAAATCGAGTCTAATAAACATAAAAGTGTTTCGCCCTCCTGTGGTGATTTGTGTAAATTATACCGTTGCAAATCGAGTCTAATAAACAGAAATATGTTGCGCCCTCCTGTGGTGATTTGTGTGAATTACACCATTGCAAATCGAGTCTAATAAACATAAAAGTGTTGTGCCCTCCTGTGGTGATTTGTGTGAATTACACCATTGCAAATCAAGTCTAATAAACATAAGTGTTGTGCCCTCCTGTGGTGATTTGTGTGAATTACACCATTGCAAATCGAGTCTAATAAACGTGTTGCGCCCTCCTGTGGTGATTTGTGTGAATTACTCCACTGCAAATCGAGTCTTATAAACATAAAAGTGTTGCGCCCTCCTGTGGTGATTTGTGTGAATTACATCGTTGCAAATCGAGTGTAATAAACATAAAAGTGTTGCGCCCTCCTGTGGTAATTTGTGTGAATTACATCGTTGCAAATCGAGTCTAATAAACATAAAAGTGTTACGCCCTCCTGTGGTGATTTGTGTGAATTACATCGTTGCAAATCAAGTCTAATAAACAAAAAACTGTTTCGCCCTCCTGTGGTAATTTGTGTGAATTACAAAAAAAAATGACAGAAATAAATACACAAACAATCTTGCAGTTGATGAGTCAATAACTTATCAACCAACGATGACTGTCTTATAGCCAGCTTAAACATGGGTGAGGATAATGTTGAAATTTAAATGATTGTCATTGCATCACAGGTTCTGTAGCTCAGTGGATAGTTGTCTCCCTTACAAATCAGAAAGTTTTGGTTCAAATCCCACATTCACTGAAGTTATTCATCATTTAACAGAAAGCTCTGGATCAAACCTGTTGAAAACGCTAGACAGCTCAGCAGTCTCGTGGCTCAGGAGATGAAGCGTTGCATTTCAATTGCAGTGCCTGGAGTTCAAATCCACTATTGTTGACTTTCAACTTAACTCATTAGATAAGGAATCCTGAAAACCAGCTACAGTTGTGAAATCCAGGATAGGTGAGCGGATAAACACACACTTTAAGTAAGATGAAAGGCAAGGCAGTAATGCAGACACAGGTTCAAATCTCACTTTAACGGTTTTATTGGAAACTCTAAGGATAACAGTGAAATATAAGTTCCTTCACATGAACTGAGAAGAGATCTGTGGCTCACAGGTAAGAGCGCTGCCTCACGGGTTCAGAGGTCGCTGGTTCTATCCCAGCCGGGTCTCTGCGATAGGAGTGTGTGGTGTGTGTGAGTGGCGTGTACCCAAAATAGGGGGTACGGTCTCCCCCGGAGCATCTGGCACAGTCACCAGCCGTGGTTATGCTTTTTGGACACAGGAAAAAAAGAAAAAAAATATTGTAATAAAAAAAAAAACTCCTCATCCCTTCTCCACCCGTTTAGGTTCCCATCATTTGCTTTTATATTTCCCTTCAAAAAGAAAATGATGGGAACCTAAGCCTACATGTTTAGCACAGTAAAACACACATCATGTACATTACCTATCCATGAGCAGAAGTCCATCATTACAGTTAATGTCTGTCCACATGACTCAGATCTCTGCTTCTGATGACTGGATGTAATGGTCCAAACACATTCCTTCTGTAAGACATAAATACAATAAAAAATCAATACTCTATATTCTACATCTATAAATGAGAATGTGAACGTTGGTCAAAAGACTAGTTAATAGATGGAAATGGAATAACTTAAAAGCCTAAAGCTGTACAGTGTGAAGAATATATTGCTGACGAGTATTATAATATGGCATACTTTAGTAAGGCTGTATCAATAACACTCTTTAATTCAATTCAAATTAAGATTAGGCTTTCCTTCAAAATCTACATAAGTAATGAGTAAAATCAACATGAGGAAGATTTTCAATATTATTTTTCTTTATCAATGTTCTATAATCATGTATATTATATTGCGAAGTCAAAGTGTGTTTGCACTGAGGAGAGATATGGGATGAGCTATATTTTGCATAGAAGTATGTGTGCAATGCAACATATGTGCCACTGATGCAAATGTTTTCCAATGATGAAGTGTAAATCCACTGTTGGACAGTTGGCATGTTCTTTATAGGGAAAGGAATGTTTTCAACTGATGATATATCATGAATGTAAACACTGAAGGACGGTTTTCTTTATAAGGAAAGCGGATTGTGTGAGCATGAGGTATACGTTTATTTTAATCCAACATGTTTTTTACCTTACAAGGAATGAGTAAATACCTCAGTGGTTTATATAAACTCAACACTTAGTGTACCACTCCAGAGAAAAACATGCAGCTGGCATGAGAGAGAGTGAGAGGAAAGAGGGGAAACACAGTAACCCTGAAAGGCTGGTTTCCTACATGATTTTAGCTCTGGACTGTATGATGGTTTTAATTACAAAATCATGCAGCAGAAGAAACATTAGAGCTTTTCACTCCAAATGACTCTATTAACAAACATCAATCCTGTAGATTATTACATACAGTAAGACTACAAAAAAAAAACACTATTCCCCATAAAATGTATGGGGAATAGTGTTTTTTTGTGTGTGTCTGTTGTTGTAGTCTGCAAATGTCAAGCAACCAGATTTGCTCTTCTGAAGGTCAGAGTGTTCAGGAAAAGAAGAGCAACAAAGTATGTGTTAAACTTTATAGACCATTTCACAAGATGTAAACATCACTGGTCCAGAAACACTTCCTGTTTCAGTTCTTGTTTCAGAAAACATCTTAAAGATGTTTGTTTAACTTTTTGATTCAGTTTTAAATGTTCTGTTGGTTGTATTTTATCCCAGCTGAAACAGGAAGTGCTTCTGGACCAGTGTTGTTTAACGTTACATCTTGTGAAATGGTCTATATAGAAGAAGCGAATGCCTTAACTTAATAACAAGCTTAAAATACATTTAGATTACGGACACCATGATAATGAAACTGACGAGCCCTGCTATGATGACATTACAGCAGAACGATGCATCAGTAAATATAATTATACAAAACATTAAGCGTCGCGACATTATTTTACTAAAGAAATTCCCTTTATGTGCAAAGTTACTTACCACAGAGTTAAATGACACTCGATTCCAACATTTTATCGGACTGTGTGTCCGTTTACTTGCTGAAATATGTCCAGTTGTCATCTGCACGCGTCAATGTTGTCAAGGACCCAAAGGAGTCGCACTGACAGTGAACCCCGCTGACGCCGCCTAGTGGAGCGGAAAAAATCATTCTGCTATTCATATTGTAGTTATAATATTATAATATACATATTTAATATTATAGTAAGTACACTTACTTAAATGTGGTCGGGGCAAGCGAATCTGTGGCCAGTCGTTGGTGAGAGGGCTGAAATGTGATGTTCATGTTTGAAAACTAATCTATGGTTTTGTCAGATCAGCTTGCATTGTTTAAACTGGGATGCTTTTGCAATTCCCTTCATGAGTTTTCTATTAATCTGTCTCGATGTTCCTTTAACACTCGCTACATTCATTACACGGCACCCAGTGGTGTAGTGATAATGAGGGAATGAATCTGTGAACTATTTAAACAAATCTTTTTAGTGATTGGCCAATAAAACTTTTTCTCATTGAGTCTGTTGTGTTGGTGTGAAGTATGATATGTAACAATAACTGCTAGGCTAAGTTGAATAATTTATGTGCAACATATTTATCTATATTTTTGGCAATCAAACGAGTTAGGTTTTAATTGGTTATTAAGATATTTAACCTCAGGCTGAGGTATTTAAATACAATTCTAGCAAAACTGTTATCTGAATCAACATACAGCAGGCTATATAAAGACTAATGAACCATGCATTCTCGTTTACAACCCCAACATTGGGAAAAACTCAAAGAAAAAAGTTTTTAAAAATCGTTATTTTCATACATTGCGTTAGCGTTGAAATCTATGGAAACTTGTTTCTGCCAACAATGACAAATAAAAAAGGTAATTTGACTTTTTTTCCCTCACAATTGCGAGTCTACATCTCACAATTCTGACTTCATATGTCAAAACTGTGTTAAAATTAAACATCATACATCATAATTGTACAAAAAAGTTATAAAGGAAAGGAATGTAAACTATAATGTCCTACGACTATAATGTTCTACTTCTGTAATAGCAAAGTAAATAACCAAAGAAGCTCCGAACAAGTGGAAGAGAACATGTCATTTCAACAGATTTATTAAGTGACAACTGCCTTTCCAGTGAACTGGCATGTATTTCCAAATACAAATGGTATATTTTATACTTTGTAACAACAACAAGAAGTACTTAACATTATTATAAAAAATACTCTTATAAAATAACAGATTGAAGTAATTTTTCAGTCACATACTTTACAACGGTATATTACAACGGTGCTAAAATAAAGTTTTCTATTTTTCTTTCAATAACAGTATAAAAAAAAACATCCATCGCTGTCATAAACAGAAAAGCTATAACGTGTAAACATGTTTAAGTAAACATTATAAAGCAATGATCAAGCATCTAGGTTAGCTTTGGATGAAAACCTGGTTTTCTAAAGTGATTTGTCTCTCTCTCACTACTGGACAGGAGCGAGGCTCTGTGAGTCAAATGGCTTTTTAATGCAGTCATGTTAATGCAATCCTGCGTTTTTGGTTTGTTTTTCTTCTGTGGTGATCTGGGAGAAATGATCTGGGTCTTCGTTTTAGGTATAAAGGTGCTGCTCCACTGGTTGTGAACTTTTTGTTTAGCAGAAAGCCCATCGGTATACTCTCTGCAGTTATCAGAGACTGTCAAGGTCACGGTGGCTGAAAAATGCCGCCCGGGAACATTGATCTGTTTTTCTCTGTTGGATCCAAACAAGTCAAATCTCACTTTCTTTCGCTCAGCGGTTTTAGCTTTATTCACAGACAGAATACCACACAGCTCAAGCTTCCTTTTGGACTTTTGGTGTGGTGTGTCCGGGCCGGGCACTTTCTCTGTAACTTTCTGTAGGTTTTCTCTATGGTGAGGTGAGGATCTGTCAGGACAATCTTGTCTTTCTTGCCAGTGTTCTTTTAATTTTTTCACCTTGCTGCCGTCCTGGCTCCCGCCACTAGGACGTTTTTTTGCAAACTTTTTAACCACAATATCTGGAGCGAAAAGCACAGAGTCATCGGAACCAGTCCTAGCGCGACCAGATTTAAGTTTATGCTTTAAAAAAGCAGATTTTTTTGGAGGTGGTTTGTTGCATTGGTGCTTGGCCAGTCTGTTTTTCTCTGTTTTATCATTTTTCTCCTGTTCAGCTGGCCTCTGAATTTCAGTCGCTGATTTTACCTTAATGTCACTTTTTTGTCCTGTCAATACTTCATCTGCAATACAATCCTCTGGAGAACCAACATTTGGCAACTTGACTTGAGTTTCAAGAGATGAGGAACTACCATTTTGTCTCTGTCCTGCTTTTATAAAACGTTCACTTTTCTGTCCCATCAGTCTTTCATCTTCAGTGCGTTCCTCTGTTGAAGCAACAGTTGGCTCATTGACTTCTAGTTCAAGAGATGGTCGACTACAGTTTTTTTGTCTTGTCAGTCTTTTCATTTTCAGTGCGTTCCTCTGTAGGAGAAACATTTGGCATCTTAGCTTGCAGTCTAGGAGATGGTGGACTGACAATTTTGTCGCAGTTCTGATTTTAAAAAACGTTTACTTATTTGTCCCATTAGTCCTTCATCATCAATGCGTTCCTCTGTTGAAGCAACAGTTGGCTCATTGACTTCTGAGTTCAGAGAGATGGTCGACTGACAGTTTTTTCGTCCTGTCAGTCTTTCATTTTCAGTGCGTTCCTCTGTAGGAGAAACATTTGGCATCTTAGCTTGCAGTCTAGGAGATGGTGGACTACAATTTTGTCGCAGTTCTGATTTTAAAAAACTTTTACTTTTTTGTCCCGTAGTCCTTCATCATCAATGCGTTCCTCTGTTGAAGCAACAGTTGGCTCGGTGACTTTCAGTTCAAGAGATTGTGAATTGTAAAATTGTCCCAGTTCTGGTTTTACCATGCTGTCACTTTTTTGTCTAGTCAGTCCTTCATCTACAATGCATTTTTTTGTTGAAGTAACAGTTAGCTCCTTGACCTTTAGATCAAGAAATGGTGGACTATGGGTTTGTCTCAGTTCTGATTTATCCATAGTGTCTCTTTTTTGTCCTTCATTCTCAAAGCATTTTTCTGGTGAAGCAATCTTTAGCTCCTTGTCTTTCAATTCAAGAGATGGCGAATCTTGACCTGGTTCTGATTTTATCATATGGCTACTTCTTTGTGTTGCCAGCCTTTCATCCACAATGCACTCATTTGTTGAAGCCACATTTAGCTCCTTGACTTCCAGTTTAACACATAGCAGACTACAATCTTGACCTTGTTTGTTTGATTTAGCAGGGGAGCCCAGTACATCAGCCTCATTTGTCAGAGGAGAGCATGGCTGCTCTTCTAGCACCAGCAATGGTGCCATTTCCCAACACTGGAAGCAGAAAAGATCTCCATCACTGTACGTCACATTAATGGAATTGGAGATCACCATTTTGGTACCACAAAGAGAGCAAATAGCTAGGCTAGGCTGACTGGGTACATCACAGCATGCTATAAGATCTGAGTTGTCAAGTTTTGATGTAGTAGTTTTGATGCTGCATACAGGTTCATCTTCCAACTGTTGGAAAAATGTTTTAGCATCTTCAGATGATAGCACTGTGATTCCCATTAACAAGGCATCCTCATCCCTTGTATTTTCATCATTTGAAACATCTTCCACCACACATATGTCTGGGGAGCTACTACGAGTGTCCTTATTGCCTGGATTTTCACCATCAGAGATGTCCTCCACATGCCAGTTGTCTGAGGAGATAGGAAGAACCTCCCTATTTCCAGTGTTTTCATCATCTGTAATATCTTCTACCAGCCAGATGTCCGAGCAGTTATTTAGAACCTCAATATTGCCTGGATTTTCATCTTCTGAAATATCTTCTATCAGCCCAATGTCCGAAGAGTTATTAGGAGTCTCCTTATTGGCTGGATTTTCACCATCAGAGATGTCTTCCACATGC
The DNA here is from genome assembly GCA_030378365.1 of Hybognathus amarus. Lineage (NCBI taxonomy): Eukaryota > Metazoa > Chordata > Actinopteri > Cypriniformes > Leuciscidae > Hybognathus > Hybognathus amarus. The sequence continues at coordinate 1,386,905 of JAQIUQ010001012.1, read as the reverse complement.
CAGTTGTCTGAGGAGATAGGAAGAACCTCCTTATTTCCAGTGTTTTCATCATCTGTAATATCTTCTACCAGCCCAAAGTCTGAGGAGTTATAAAGAGCCTCCTTAGTGCCTGGATTTTCATCTTCTGAAATATCTTCCACCAGCCCAATATCTGAGGAGTTATTAAGAGCCTCCTTACAGCCTGGATTTTCACCATCAGATATGTCTTCCAAATGCCAGATGTCTGAGGAGATAGGAAGAACCACCTTATTTCCAGTGTTTTCATCATCGGTAATATCTTCTACCAGCCCAATGTCTGAGGAGTTATTAAGAGCCTCCTTAGTGTCTGGATTTTCATCTTCTGAAATATCTTCTACCAGCCCAATGTCTGAGGAGTTATTAAGAGCCTCCTTAGTGTCTGGATTTTCATCTTCTGAAATATCTTCTAACAGCCATGTATCCTTGGAATTACAAAGAGTCTCAGTAGACAAAGACTCCTCAGAGTTCTTTACACCATTTGAAACATTGTCCTCAGGGCTAAGAGGAAGTGCCTCAGACACAGACACATTGTGACGTGTTTGCTCATAATGATCTTGTCTGAATACTTCTATTTTATCGCTGCAGGCTGTACGTATCTCTGTAGATCCTTCTGCTAATGGGACATTATCTGAAGGTCTTGTGTTAAAATTGTGGCTTTGTTTGATGTCCTCTTGTTTCTTAAATGTCTCTTTCTCACTGGAGACGCTGCCTAGAGAATGTCTCGTTTTCACTGGAAATGCTGCTCAGAAATGTCCCTTTCTCAATGGAGTTGCTGCTCAGAGGTGTAATTCTAGACAGCCCTGCATTTGAATGGCCATTGTTTTCTGTGGCTATTTCCTTCCTGTCATTTTCTGACTGGGGTGTGAAAAGAGCTGTTGGCTTACACGTGTCTGGCTTTACACTTTTTCCATCGGATGAAACCATGGGCACATCTTTGAGGGAATTCACACTTAAATTGGATAAAGTGATCACGGAGCTCTCTCTGAAAATAACTGTGATGTCGTCTTGATCACAGTTATGTCATCCAACAGTGGTTCTAATAGAACCTTCTCAATATCAGCTGGTTGTCCATCAACATTTAACCAACAGGACCTATACTCCTCAGACGATGACTCCATCTCTTCGTTGAGATTGTCACAATGAACTAGCCTTTTTAGGTTTTCAGTTTCAATGCTTTCAAATACCACAGACTCATAATCCCTTACGATTTCTACAGATGAGTGCAGTTCTGCCTCTTCTTTAAATGATTTCAATGCCTCCACAAGATTGGCCTTATTCCCATTCCAACAGTGTTTCAAGATCGTATCCAAAAAGCTTTCAGATTTCTCGGCATATTCATTTGATAATTCCGTCATCTCTAAAGACTTCACTAAGTCCATTAAATTCCCTAGTGTGTACTTAACCACTGGCACACTGGACAAGTCAAATGAAGTATCACTTGAATCACAGTCACCTTGCTGAACATTATTTTGACATTCAACTGGGCTAGTAGAGCATATATCAGAGTCTGCAATGTTGCTTGTAGTCTCAATTTCTTGGCTTTTGTCCTCCTGTTGGGCTGTTGGTGAGGGGGATTCAGACAACTTGTCATCTGCAGTTTTTTGTGCATCAGACTCAGCAAATGACCAAACAGAATCAATCTTTAACGGTGGACTGTCAGCTTTATTTGGGCTGGTATCAGCCATCTGTGCAGTGTTTGAGGTCTGTTGGGAAATGGGTGGAACGATGGCTATTGCCTTGTGAACTTGCTGTGAGACTTTCTTTAGTGCAAACACCGCTTCAAGACAGTCTGCCGGGTCCGTACTGTACTGTATGTTGTGTTGACTACTTTCTTTAGGTTCGGTTCTTATTGCTACCTGTCTGATAGGTACCAGGTCGGACAGATTGCACTCCAAAATCATTTCTGTCTTTGGAAACACTTGTTTCTTTGTTCCAATAGTCTCTCTGAACCACAGCATTCTCCATAATCTTACTTGGGGGTTCAACTGTACACTGTACACTAGGTTCAGAAAAATGTGAAAGATGATCAGTCCTGTTGGTTGCACAAACCTCTGACTGTTCTGAACAAGTGTTATGATGTGCATTTCTTTCATACGATATCAGCTGCTTACCAGCTTGTTTATTGTCTTTTGATGTCAGTAATTGATATATTAGCGGATTATTACATCTATAATGGGTCTGAGGTTGGGCTTCATTAGTCCATGTCATTTGAGAGACCTCATTGTTATATGTCCCACCGTTTGTGCCCTGAGACGGTTGCTCAGTGCTTTGATTATTCTGAAAATGGTTTGCAGATACATCTGGACCTGCATTTGACCTAAGTTCTGGTTGGTTATGGGTAACAGGACTTTGGTTTAAGTTATTGTTAGGCAATGAAATCTCGCTCTGTGCTCCAGAAGGCGGTGTTGTAGAGTTGCATGAGGTATGACTTGCCACCATTTGGCCCTGAGCTTGATTGTTGGAAATTCTCTGGGAAACTGCATTGTTATGGGCCCAATAAGAGGGTTGTGTATGGTGTCCTTGTGTCCGGTGGTGGCTTTTATGTTTTTTGCCTGAGTGTTGTCTAGAGAACTGTTGTTGTTGATGATGACGAGGAGCCGTTCTAGGAGGTTGAAATTGTTGCTGATTGTTCATTGAATAAAAGCTGGAACTGTTGTAATTGTGGAAATTCCAACTCCTGTTGTTACACACAGAGCTGCCATGGTTTGACTGTGGAGACTGATACATGTGAGCTTGATTGCGGCCTGTTTCTCCATAGTTATGTGGGGAGGAAACGTTTGATTGTGAGCCAAATTGGGCATTATACCCATTTGTGTTCGGGTTTTCAGATGGGTAGTGCTGCTGTGTGTTGGAGGCTGCACACGGATATTGGGGATGGTTTGTCTGTGGATTATATCCATGGAAGTTTGATTGAAAAGATTGGCAATGATTTGAAGCTTCTTGTTGACCATTGGAATATCTTGTCTGTGATGTGGTATAATGTTGAGTGTTGAACTGTGTCTGGAACCTATTGGGTTGTTCATTTCTGACATCTTGGTACTTAGGCGGAAATTGTTCTTGGTACTGAATTGAAGGTCGTTCTTGGTACTGAGGTGGAGGTCGCTCTTGGTAGTGAGGTGGAGGTCGTTCTTGGTAGTGCGGTGGAGGTCGTTCTTGGTACTCTGGTGAGGGACGTTGATTTGAACTCCATGTGTATCTCTGCATGGTAAAGGTTCCTCAATGGCTGCTACCTTTGCTCTTATGCTGAGTCACTCAAGAGTTCTAAACAAAGAAAAATATGTTAATAAAAGCAAATATGTAAATTGGGTCACATAACAATAATAAAAAAAAAAATCAAAGGAATAACACTTAGGTAGGAACTATCCTAGCTTAATATGCAGAGATATGGAAAAGGTTTGATAAGTCATTAAGTGTGTTCAACTAGAAGCAACGCTACATAGACCGAATCAGTTAATGACATCTAGGGTTGGTCTGAATACCATTTTTTGAGCTTTGAAGCTTCGGGAGTAATGAATATCGAATATTCAAAGCTTCGGAATCTCTATATGTCTGTCTGTCTGTTTGCATTTTGATTATTTCGAGAACCGTTCATTCAAACGACTTCACAAGGGAGTGCAGTGTCGTATTTGGTGCAAAATAGACAGGTGACAAACGAAACGTTTAGAATTATTAAACTTTAATAAACTACAGAATAGCGCGAGCGGGAAGCAATGTGCCTCACGCGAGCAGAGCTTATATGCTCTGAGAATGGACACTGCAATGGTGATTTAACACACACACAGGTCTGTTAACTTAAGCCATGTTTTTAATAAGGTAGCCTAATATTTTTCTCACTAACAAATTACCGTCAAAGTAGGGTAGATTTAAATAAAGAAGCGGCACGCCTCAAGCGAGCAGGGATTATGCTCCGGGAAAGGACACTGCACTAGTGATATAAAACACACACACACACAGGTCTTTTAACTTAAGTATAGTCTTATAATATTTTTCTCACTGACAAAGTAGGGTAGATTTAAATAAATAAAAATGAAATTTACATAAATGAAAATGGAAAATAAATGAACGCTTGGGCACGTGACGTCCCTGTAAAGTCTCCTATATTTCGCAGTAGATTCAATCTTTGGTGTGTGCTGTCTAAGGAGAGGGCTCCCAAACCCAGACTTATGTATATTTGGTTGTGTGTTCTTTAAAATATATATGTGTTAAAGAAACTGCAAGATTCATTCTCTCTTATAAAAATGGGTCAGTGAGACGTGTGCAAAAGGACAGAAGGTTCTGCTGCTCTTTTCAAAAATAGATAAGCTTGCTTGCACCAAGAGCAAAACAACTATTTAAGTTGTTTTTGAGGAAGTTGTTTTTGAAATGACATATGCGTGTTTATGTGTGGATATACAAATATAAGAAATGTTAGAATATAGGGAACTAATAAATGTGTACATACAAGGGGCCTTAGGTTAGGGAAAAAAACACAAGCTCTTGTACAAAGATAAGAAAGGGAGGGGTACGTTTTGGAGGATGCTCTGTTAATATAAACTGTGTAAAATGAGGAGACTGGGCCCTTCTCATATTAGACTCTGCCTGTGTGTGAACTGCCTTTCTTGTAAGAAATAAATACTTATACCAATGACTTTTGAGATCTTCATTTGTTCTTCAATTGTCATTTGAGGTCTAGGCAAAGAATTTCCACGACAATATATATGTTTCCTCTCATGCTGATAGGATAGACAAGATGATTGTTGATGACAAGTTAATTCGATTGGTTAAACCTAGTTCACACTACATGATTTTAAGCCCAATTTGCAAATCGTGGAGCTTGCCGACAGGTCGGGGTGCTATTGTGTGCAAATCGCTGGGATTAGCGGGTGAACGCTCGCCAATTTGCTAGTATGAAAGAGCCAATAACGCATCAAAGATGCTCGCAGACGCGTCAACGAGCCCAGAAAAATATCTAACATGCTAGATATCCAGAGCTGTCGCACAACCCAACCTCACGTGATTTCATGAGCTACAGCCAATCAGAGCAAGGCATGGGTTGAGGTCAGTGTTCTTCGCTTGGTATTGGAGCGTGTGCTGTTTCACGTCATTTCCGGTTGTTTTATCGCATGATTTTTCATAACAAAACGTGGTTTGTAGACAAGATAGAATCGTTGGGTGACAGAGTTGTTGTCAACTCGTGTAGTGCGTTAATTCCTGTTGCGGATCAATCACGTTGTACCGTGTGGTGTGAACAGCTCAACAACCTGAACACTCCTGATTTCACAGAGAGCAAGTCATGCAGTTTTAAAATCATGTAGTGTGAACAAGGCTTTATTTGAACGTGCTCCTCCTAAAGGAATATATATATATATATATATATATATATATATATATATATATATATATATATATATATATATATATATATATATATAATGCATAGATGGTGCAACCGACCCCTGTTCCTCAAACACTGGCAGCTGTTGTACAGTAATAGGATGCCCATATTCCTGTTCCCTTTGACCTGTGACAAGTCATGACATCTCAAAGTCTGTCTAACTATAGGTCAGCATTCTTTTAGTGTAATATTAGGCTTCTGTAACTACGTGGAAGTAACTACACAAAAGAACAGATTCAAGCTGTTTTCAATATGTCATTCCATTTTATAAACAGAGCCTACAATCACCCTCAGCTGCATTTTAGCATTTATTGTAAGACAGCTTTAACATGTATTCCTTCATTTGAATATTACTTGTACTTTTTCTTTTAAAAAGGAATAAATATTGAGGAGTATTTTTTACTAGTCACTTTTCATTAGATAATAGCACTCTTTCCAATAGTGTGACTATTGGAGCTACTAAATTTGTCACTAATAGTTAGCTAATACTTAGACTGACAAGTAACTTTCCCATTGTTACTGGTATACTGCAATTTTTTTTGGGACCAGAGACTAACTGAATATACTAATTAGTAATTACTAATGGAATAAGTATTAGAAGCTAATGAATAAGTAGCACTAATATTTTTAGGGGCATGTAGGCAGAGGTGGATATCACTATGTATGTGTGTGCGCGTGTTTTTTTTTTTTTTTTAATTGCATGTTAACACAGTTTTTTATTTATTATTATTTTAATAAGTCCTTTGCTGACTGGCTCTGAATACACATAGGCCTACAGTCAAACCATGGGTCAGATTAGGGGTGGGATGTTGGTCAGCCGGGCTGGCATGTGCGCACAACCACGACAGTTTCACTGGAACGCACCCACTTATCGCTGCACCTTGTGCCTCACTCTAAAAGGGAAACTTGCTCCTGAACATTGTGTAAAGGGAATACTGCTGGTAAAAAGTACATTAGGCTGTTTGTTAAAAGTTTTTGCAAACCACATGTTATTGCACTTGTGTACATATAGCAGTACAGTGCAAAATGTAGATCTACCTTTGATCTTTGGACCTTTTTTGTATATATAGACATGTACAAGGACTCTAGGTGTTTTTCCAACATCTGTTCTTTTCTCATGTCTCCCCACAACCTACACACTTATATTTGTGAGACTCATGCATGGGGCAGTAGAATTCTCCAACATGTTCAGTAGATTAAATCATTTACTAGATTAACGATTGATCAATGAACAAATTAAACTCACTTATACTGTCATAAATTATAAAAAACGTCATTCGAATTTGACAAATAATCAATTTTTATTTAACCTTATTCCATGAGTAAAATATAGATGTGTACGTGGTTGTGGGTGACATTTCAGGAACATCCTGACGTCCACTCGCACATGCGACCATATAAAATTAACTTGCACATTCTCAAATAATGGTCACAGTCTGGAACCCTGCCTACTAGGTCATATAGTTATACAGTAATGAAACGTTAAGTCAACGGCGTTCATAAATCGATTATGCGTGTGATAGCACGCCAAAAATGCTGATACGAATTAGCATGTCATACATACGCCATTTCATGAGATCAGTCTGGCAATAGGCCACACCACTTTAGAATTCATTATTCAAATTTACGCTTAATTAATCACAAAAAATCATGCAATTAATCACGAAATTTAATCGTTGCCCAGCACTATTATATATAGGCTATTATATATAGATATACACACACACACATACCATACTGATTTAGTAGTAGTAGTAGTAGTAGTACATGTAAAGTAGTGGCCAAAGTGATGTCCAGCCTAGAAAAAATTACATATTCACCAATTTTTTAAATGTTATTAAAAAGGTGTTATTTTTAACCATATTATGTAGTTCAACTGTATATCACACGACATATCCACACCACGGTATTGATATATGGTCTTGAATTCGACAGCAGTTAATTCTGCTCATTTTTCTCTAAACCATCCCACAAACATACTGGATTTCTAATAGAAATCTACTAAAATATTTTCAGGGTGCACGTTTAAAAGAACCTGGTAATGTAGTGGTGTTTTTGTACTTTCATGTATTATTATCGGTTTGATACTTGGAAATACAGAGTCTTTTTGGATTTGCACCTGGATGCATTTGCAGGTTTTTGTTTCAAGGAACTGAAGGAAGCGCTATTTCCTATCTCTGTAGGCATAGGCTACATTTATTTTAGTTCAATTTAGAGTATACATTATGATCATCACGTGTTGTTTTTATATCTTAAAATGACTTAGATACTCCAAAACTAACAAAACTAAATTTTCTAAATTGCCTTAATGTAAAAATTAGCACAATAACTACATCATAAAAAAAAATTATCTTTATCGAAAAATCGTAATACTTCAAAATGTTCTTGCTTAATCATGGGTCGTGATTTTTCTTTACGGAAATTAACCATGGTTTTATCCACATACATTTTTTGGTGGATAAATTACCACAACAATTCCCATGGTTAAACTGTGGTTAGTGTAGCAAAACCATGTTGGTTACCATAATTTAACTATAGTTCCCATGGTTTTATTTGTGGTAAAGCTAATTTGTTGTTGTCTGCCCTAGCTAGTTCACTCTAAAACTATTGTAAAACGATGTGAATATTTGTCTACTAAATTACTACAGCAACTTTACAATGATGTCCTTAAGCATACAGCATTTGAGTGATGATGGTAACGTTAACGGGTGCTAATGGTTAACTCTGCTAGCAGCAGTTTAATGCTCAACTAAATAAACAAAGACAAAACTAGCCGCTTTTACAATTACAGAGGAAACTGGCCTGCACTGAGACCTGAACAGGTCAGTAGTTTTGACTCTCTGCTTCTCTGCTCGGAATGAACCCGTCTCGTCTGGCCGAGAGCGCGCGAGGCGAAGACGTTGCCTGCAGCCAGTCAAGAATAACCGATTCATGATTTATTATTGAATGGCGAATTCGGAAATAATAATTTAGTGCATTTGGCAGGCAACAATAATAATAGTATACGATAATTTTCGTCAAGTCATGTAATAAGTTACATTTGCCAGTAATCTGCCCAACTTTCTTTATCAGTTAAAACAAACCGGCTCGTGGGACGGACAACGCTGTCTGCGTCTAACGTTACATTTTAAGAAACTACTCTCTAATTTAGAGATTAGAAGCTCGGTTAATAGTGACATACTGGTTAGTTTACACGAATACACGTTTAACGACTTGTCATAGCTTACCTGTATGGCGATGCAACGCAAAAATAAATAAATAAAATATAAATAAAATTAGGCTAATGCAATTAGGCTATGTAATGCATCTAATCAAAACAACATGTGTGGATTAGAAAAACAAATAGAAACATTTCCAGGAAACAAACTAGACGTTTAGACCCCACCAGTTATGTGTTAACTTTCCCAACTTCGATACTCACAATTTACAGTGCATCTCCGACATCGACTCCGTGTCCACTTTTGGGTCTCCAAACTTATCCTGCTCAAAACAAAGATTTAATCCGCATGAGAATCCCCGACGCTCTTGTTTTTAACGCATTGCATTAAACTTGCAAAACGTTTATCGCACATCCATTATCGTCATGGAAGTTGAGATGAGCGCGGGTGGATCTCACTTCGCCTTGTGAGAGCGCAAAAGCAACCTATGCACATGCTGCAGCGAGGACCTCTTGGCTGAATGTGCAGTGGAAAGGGGCTGTCTTAATACATCCTCCGCCCATCACTTATCACCTATGAAAAAAGCATATGCAAATTTCCACATGTAAGCAAAGGGGTTTGTTTCTTGTTCTTTTAAATTGTTATCTTCTTTCGACATCATGGTTAACAGCGGCTAAACATACACAAAGGAGCGTAAAGATCGATCACTTTTGACATTCACGAGTTCACACTATATAAGAGGGAGTAAAGTTTAATGCATAACCTATTTATAAAGGATGCAGAACTATGTTTAAATGTTTATGCATCAATAATAAAAAATAAAGCATCCACCATGATCATGCATATTTTAATAACAACGTTTTGAGAAATAGGTTTGCAACAATTACATTTCAGGTTATTTTGTCTTGTCCTGTGTCACAAACTGTTCTCTGCTTTAAACATGTCCTATTAGCATAATAGCATACAGCATAGGCTATAAAATGTAATGTGGTCTGGTGTGTGAGCATGCACTTATTGTATGCATGTAAAGGGAAATGAGGGTGAAAACCACATATCCTGCAGATGCAGAAAAGCGTGTTTAGTATCCTACTGATGTAATCACAGCCCAGAAACATTAACTGACAAGTGACACACCACCTGTGATTACAACATCCAAACACACATCTAAGCCTAGCAAAAGAGCAACAGCAAAATGCATAACCAAGGATCCCAATATCCTCAATCAATGAATAGAAAAAGTCTAAGCATTTTAAAGGTTTTCCAGACAATTAGGCTACCTTATAAAAATGAATCTTCTTACATGGTGGCCATAAAGGAATGGACATGGTCAGAAACAATGCTCAGGTAGGCCGTGGCATTTAAACGATGCCCAATTGGCACTACAGGCACTAAAGTGTGCCAAGAAAACATCCCCCACCACCACCAGCCTGCACAGTCATAGCAAGGCATGATGGATCTCATGTTCTCATTCTGTTAAGCCAAATTCTGACTCTACCATCTGAATGTCGCAACAGAATTCGAGACTCATCAGACCAGACAACATTTTTAACTGTAACAAACTAGCCAAGTGTAGTTAACCTGACCTGACAGCAAAAGGCCACCTAAAGGGGTCATTCAGGCAATGAGGCAAATACCAGATCTCACCACAAAACTTATCTTTTTACATTTACCATTATTCTTCAAAATAATTTGATCAATTTATTTTTTTTAAATACGAGAATCTCTCCACATTTTCAACATTAAGTTTTGCACTTACAGAAAAACAACTTGTTCCAGCAGTTATTGGAATCTTGCTTACATCTTCAGAACAAAGGGTACAGTCAAAAATATAGATCCGTCATTGATACTATTTGAGAAGCAAAACCAAAGGAAACATGATAAATCAACACAAGAAGATAGGCTATGATCGACTATTGTTGTAGCAGATTCAACGTTTCTCCGTCTTTTCAGTTTTTGGGTCTCAAGAAAGCTCTCAGATACAAAGTTTCAGGTCTCAGAATAATAGCTTTATTGAGCAAGCAATAAAGCGAGATCCCAGCTGTTCATCTGGTCTTTCCATTGCCATGCTTCATTTCTCATACCTTTTTTTCCTATCGCTATAGAGACAGAATGGACCCCTTTAGCTATCTTATTTAATCTTAGTTTTGCCACAGTTAAAAACAACTCCCTCATGTGCCTTCTTTATATTTGTATATTGCTAACCTATTTCCAGTGCTTTTTAATGATCTGCAAAAAGCTACATCTTTACATGAGACAAATGAAATTCCCTAATATTTTTGATTATTGATAAAAAGCAAACAGGAGGAATATTTTTTTTCCTTACACCATATTATATATTTTTATAGAAACACATGCATTTCTTAATTGCAGTGATAAATAGCCTATATGCCCATTTGTTGCATTCCTGCAGTCATGCCTGGGTCCAGATGGGGGTTGGGCGTAACATTCTTCAGATGGTGATGATGATCGTCTGGTCTCAACCATCAAAACTCAAAAGTGAGAAGTAGCTCTTGTGCTGGCGCCATTTTGCCGCTAATTGCTCTTTCATATGCTTATGAGCCGCAGGATCTGCACATTGACGGGTATTTTAGATGATAGATTTGTTCAGGATTATTCGTATTCTCGAGTCGATGCAACCATTTAATCACGTTAAAGATTTGCTTATTGTTTCTTATTATTAAAAACTGATTATTACTTATGAAGTAGAATTTGTTTTATATCTCGTTTTTATGTTTTATCACTTAATCAAATCTAACCAATCATATCTTAAGTAACCATATAGTTTATTGTGTTTATTATTATTATTATCATATGGAATGTATGTTTAATGCTCTGCGTGAGAAGACTAAAGTTTCCATTAGACTGCTGAGAGTGAGATGCATTTTTAAATAGCATGTATGCAGAGAAAACATCTGAGGAAAGGCAAGTGCAGCTCCTGATACTGAATGGATTGAAATTTTCTCTTTTATCATTTTATCATCTGCCATAAAGAAATTCTAACTTTTAGTTCGAATCAAACTTTTTAGTAAATTGAAGGAAGATAATACCAGAACTGGGCAGAGTAAATATAAATAGAATACCCTGTGAATGAAGGGAAACACAAGAAATCCGAATCACAAGAAATCATTTGAGTCGATTCTTTTCAGTAAAGTGGTCGAATCGTTTTTGAATAGTTTGGGAATATTAATTCAAATGGCAAGAGGTCCCTGGATATTATTAAAAATAATTTTATTTATTCCATATTGCTCTTTTCCAATAAATCATCAAATACACTCTGTATGCATGTATATAATTTTGGAAAGCAGGATGGAGTAGAGATTTTCCATAAAAGGACTTTTATGATGTAATGTATATTCTTATTGGATGATCACTACACCACCCCTTGAAAATGTAAAAAAAAGCTTGCTTAAATGGCTAAATTTCTAAGCTGAATCATTCCTCACTGAAAAGATCTAACAAATATTAATAAACATAGCATTCTCATCAAACATATTTATATTAATATTTGTACTTAGCTTAATTTCCTTCCGTTTCTGATCATAATTCTACATTTTGCATTAATACACTAAAATCAAAGTTAACAGATTCGTGAACAATCCACACATCCTCACACAGATTCATCTGTGTAACTGCTACATAGACCACAACGACCTGATGACACAAACACTGTGTTAAAGTGGCTTAAGTCATCTTTATTTATGGTAAACGTTGAAACGTTATTTTAACACTGGAATTCAGGTTGGTCATAAAATTCGAGTGACAGGACACTGTTCTATCTGATCCAGGAACAGTGTTTGGAACATGTGGTCATAAAAGCTAGGATGATAACGACAGGCCCGCTCACAGTCTGGGCTGAAATTAACCTCCAGTATCTGAGGCTGCATCGCACGTTCTCCTGAAAAAGAAAAATCATACAATTTAACCGATGTGAGTCCTTTACATTTTCACTTACAAGTAAGTTCCACTTCTTTTCCCATGACGCATGTCCTCGCTCTGAATTTATTTTGGCTCCGGGTCATCATGTTTTCGTTTGTGTCCATTATGTTACCACTACAAAACAAGGCAATTCGAATCTCACGGTCAAATTATTTTCGGCTGATTACGCATGCATCTAGACTAAATAACACCTTCATGGCTTTTTTTGTTGTACTTCTCTCCAAAACAAAAAGTAAAAGGTGTTCTAAACTGAAATGTATGTAGCATGAATATGTGTGTTTTGAGCATCTAGGATTTACCTCCCACCGCCTGGTCCCATTTCAGCATGAGGTCAATGGCGTATATGGCTCTAGAGGAGGGGTTCGCACAGATCCCGTATGGAGCAGGGCGGCAGGAAGCTGCTTGGAAGAGCTCAGAGAACGCTTCAAAGACATCTGCCTGCAACAAACAACATTCAAAAGAACAACAAATAACTTTGCACAACAACTTTGATTGGTTACTTTGTTACCAGTGACACCCTGATATGACAAACCATACTTTCACCCAAGGGACCACTAAACCACAAAGGCCAGATATCAGATCTTGCAATTGTGTCTGGTGAGGTTATCTCGTTTCAATTTGCAATTGAAAAGGGAAATTGGTTTTGCTCATCTAAATGAACTGTATAAAAAGGAAGAAATATTTTCTGTGTAGGTCAACCCTCTTTTAGACTCCTTTAAAACCTTTTCTTTGCAAGAGAGATCTCTCGACAACTTTGCTTTTCTATAGGCAAGAATATTATACTCTGAGTGTGACTGATATTTTATTTAGAAGTATTACAAGTGGTGTGTCTTTATTAAACTCTTACTCATGATTATAGAAATATTATTATTTGATAATCTGCTGCTAAGAAATAAAAATAGATTTTATCATCTGACTGGATCTCCTTGCATCAGTTGTTTTTAATTCTTTTGTCTCTTCTAGAAGTGCTATGGATTTACACACACTCAAGTATGCACATTTTCTTGCATTCACTAATGATTTAAGTGCTTAAGATCACAGGTCAAGATCAGAGAGACTCCTTTCTAGTTTCTTCCCTTTCCCACACTGGAATCTCTTCTGTTTTGGGCAGATAAGGGCAGATAACAGCAACTGTCTGGAGTAACTTCACCTTGAGAGAGTTGTGTGTGTTTCTCTTCCTCCCTATTCTTTGTTCTATTCTTTCATATTTTTTTAAAACATCTTAAATGCTGAGGTCAGCTGCTGGCCTAATATGAAAACAAGGAGCGACCATGTTGACCCTCTCCAGATAAACACTGCCTTTGTTCATGACCACTACCCAAGCCCCAATTGGCCCGCTTTGGACTAGAAAAAGTCCATAGTCCATAGTCATACCACAGGCCAAAACCCCCTTGAAAAGGCCCAAACAAGTGACCGTTGAAACACGACTGGAGGCGGGACTAATTTCATCGATCCCCATATACAAAATGAAGCAAGGGTGTAGAGTTACATTCAAGCTATTTTAAGACATTTTTCACAGGAAAAAAAAAATTGATTATCAAAAATGACTTTCATTGGATACAATTATTGAATATTGGCTTCAATATGTTCATAAACAGAAGAATTAGGAAGTGAAACCTGAAGTGGGAACACTGTGTAGGATACAAATAGAGAGGAGTGTAACAGATCTGTGTTTGTGTAACCAATCCTGAGCATATTTCACAACAGCACCACTGTATGGAAAATTTGAAGTGTATAAATCCATACCTCAACCTGTTTCCATGGATACTGTGGATACTGGCTCTCAAACATGGGGATAAATTCATCATAGTGAATCTGATGGGAAATAAAAACATTGGTCATCTGATTAAGATTAACCTTACAGACCTAAGCATAAACCATGAGCAGAGTTTTTGTACTTGTTTGAGCTGCACATCTTCGGCGTAGTTCATCACTGTGTAGTGTTTTTGATAGTCATCAAAGTGATCCAGCGAGAAAGGCCTGGACAGAAAGACAAGCATTGTAATGCAGTGATGAATGAAAATATGCAGACATGGTTTGAAGATTTCATGACAAACTAAAAGTAAAAATAAAACACGATCACATATCATCAAATATTTTTCAATACCTTTATACTTTCATTCTTTCACGTTTTCTCATTCATCAAGCTAAATTCAAGGAAAGCATCAGGACATACTGTTATCTCCCTGACCTTTAGGTGACCTAGTTTCCCACTGTTTTTGGAGCTAATTCCACTGTAATAAAATACTTAAGCCACATGCCATTTATATGATTTGCTCAGGACAAAGGGTTTTCAGATAAAGGATCTAAAGGATGTCGAATGTGTGTGGAGGTTTACTTGTTGGCAAAACGCAGCCAGAACACGTCATATGCATAAAGACGCAGAGGTTCCACAGAGCGCAGAAGCACCATGTAGCGGATGTCAAACTTCACCATGCCCACCTCATCTCTGTGAAACAGCACGGGGTCCTCCAAATACTTACTCACCACCTGAGAGAGACACACACAGGTTAAGTCCTCAAGGGTGTAAAGGAACATATCTAATGTCATCAGATGTCATTACTTTTGCAATTTTCAAAGACGTGTACATCAAATCACACCAGGCTAAGTCTTTGTTCACAATACCAGTTTTTAGAGTGCGTTTTGAGACTCAAATCTCGAAATATTCCGTTCACAGTTCACACATTAACTTATAAACATGCATTGGGATTCAAGCCTGTCTTATCTTATCAGTAACCAATGACGAGAGTAATATCAAAGATGGCGACATCCATAAATCTGAAAAGTCTCATCACTTTAGATACATCAAGAGTCCAATCGAGCCGCAAATTCATCTGTCAAATCGTCTACCTGACAGCGGCTTATATTTCTGGGTGGAGAGCGGAGCATTTGAGGTGTGTGTAGAACACAAAACTGATGGCAGCAGGTCTGGTAGGGAACAGTGACTGCATCTAAAATCTTCAGATAATACACAGCTCATATCTCCATAGCTGTAAGTCACCAAAACCACATATGAAAACCCACAACACATGGTAGACACACATTTGTGCAGCGCAGAGCGAATCTCACACTGTATGAGTACCAGAAAACTAGATGCCTGGTTCTGTTCACACAGCAAGGGGTTTCTGAGAATGCATTTGTCCTGAAAACGTACAGGTATGAGTTTGGTTATATAATGCATTTGTCACTACTGTAAATAACTGAACCGTGTGTGAACGTAACAGAATTAAGGACTCAAATACAGGACTGAGAACTGTATTCTGCCGTTGTGTGAATGTGGCCATAGACTACTGTTCAAAAGTTATTTTAGTGTCTATGAAAGAAATCCCTTTATGCTCACCAAGGCTACAAAAATATTTGATTAAAAAAAATATTATTACAATTTAAACTTTTTTCTATTTGAATTTATTGTAAAATTTTATTTATTTCTGTGATGCAAAGCTGAACTTACAGCATCAGTACTCCAATCAGCCTTGTCCAATAAAGTCTTATTGACTTCTGTAACTCTGCATCCTGAGGATTACTTTTGCATGATTGAGAGGACTTTTCTCCACAACAAAATGCCAGTTGATTTTGGCTTTAAAAATCATTTGCTATGTAGTGACCATTAATTTGGAGTAGAAACTAGGGGAAGTGACAATTGCATCCCACATCTATGTGGTGATGAACACTGCTAAAAGCCAAACCACTTCCATGGTGCCTAAATCCCAGGGTTGGCGCAAACTAAACTGCAACAAACCTGGCTAACCTAAACCGGCTTCATGGTATAGGCCTCTGGTGCTCATGTGTGGTTTGAGGTAATGATATAGTTTGTTGATGGGACATCCTTACCATACTTTGGGACATGAATTACCCTGAAATACTGTAGTACTGAATTGGTACGGTAATACAAATACAACCTACTATTTTGTATTAAGTAGGTTGTATTCGTATTGAGAATTTCCACAACAATTTCTTTAACAATTTATTTCCACATGGTGTAAATGAAAGCCCATCGGAGGATGGTATTGACCTAGCTTCCCAGAAATCCTAACCAAAGTTTCTTCTTTTAAGAGTTAAAATCGAAAAAAAAAAAAAAAAAGTGTGATGCCAAGTAAAGAGGCACGACTGAAGGAACTGTCTGAGTTATTGGATGTGATGGACAGGCTGAACATTTGAAAGCCAATACTGTGTTTGAAATTCTATTTCAGGGTCAAAAGGTTATAACCGTTAGTTGAACGATGATTTGAAGAAACTTGATGTGTTAGGTAAGAAGTGATAACCATCTCTGAATAGATATGATCTCTGCAAGCAAAAAGGAAGCATGAGTTGTCTTTAAACCTACAGTAAAACTCTTGCATCTGTAACCTTAAAAGGAAAATATTAGCTGCTTAGCCTAGCCAAAGAGGCAGCATATAACAAGTGTATATGTATAAGGATAACGTATGACTAATTGTTATTATGTAAACTAGGTTGAAGAGTACCACAAAAGGTAGAATTATAATATAAAGGGGAAATCTATTATTTCAATAAAATAATCCAAATTTATATAGACTGATCACCTACCACCTAGTTACAATGAGATTATATAAATATCAAGGACAGGATAATGTATAATTAGGAACGGTATTAATCGTGAGATTCCATCACAACGGCATTATTTAAAGGTACAATATGATTATATTTTATTGCACTAAAATATCCTAAAATCACTAGAACAATGTTGTATATTCTGTTGACTTCCAGAGAAGAACAGAGAAATAAAAAATTGTACAGCTCTCAATAGAAACACAGTGCACTTCCTGAAAAATGAGGAAGTAGTAATTGTAGTGTCAAAGCCGACAATCTCTGGTAGCGTCAGCAATCCGCTGTTGTTAGATTTGCACATTTGTGATGGACCAAAATTATTAATTATCATTTGCTACGGGTTCTGTCGCCAAAGATACATCTTTTGTAATTGTTTTCAATAAGTGACCTTTAGGGGTGAATCTTACATACTATGCCTTTAATGCATCCTTGCTAAATAAAAGTATTAATTTCCAATTATAATACACATCAATGAAAAACAAACATAGAAAAACATGGTAGCACTTTACTATTAGGTTTGCTATGAGAGATGCCTTTTTAAATAAAAAAAAATAAGTGGTTTGAAATTATGTGAGAAATGCTCTAAACCTTATATAAGAAGTGCTATTGGCTTTAAGAAATGATTACACATTATTAAGGGTATGAGAAATATAGACTGGAAAGGTACCCAAAAACCATGTATGAAGGACTTGCCACTAATAATAGGACATCGATGCAGGTGTTTCTACTTGTGGCGAGATGACGAGGAGGAGCAAAAAGAAAAAGATAACTATATGAACGCTAATTGGACACCTAACGATAAGACAAAGGTATAAGACCAGAGTGCTGGCCCTTGTGAAATCAGATGAACAGCTGACATCTCACTTTGATGAACTGCTCAGTAAAGTTACTCTTCTGAGACTTGAAACTTCGACTCTGAAAGATTTCTTCTGAGACCTGAACCAAAGATTGAGAATTTGCCACTACACTTTCAACAAAGGTTGCCGAAAGGGCACAAGGTGATAAATATGAAGGGTGAAAACCACAAGTAAAAACAATGTCGTCAAAGAATGCAAAGGGGAAAAAAGCGAGAAGGCAAAAACAGGGTAGACGACATGGAAAGAACAACGGGTGGGTCAGAAAGGAGTTTCAGAGAATGATTCAATTATAAAAGGAACAATATGGCAAAATCCTTTTCTTTCTTTTTTACATAGCTGATTTTATTCTGTGATTTCATTATTTTGCAATAAATGTAAAGCAGTTCATTCTTCCTCGGGTCTGTGTGAAGGATTTGCTTTGTTTCAGTGCCGTGGGTCTCATCGTGGGACTAAGTCCCAAAGACATTTAACCCTGAAGGGGCGAAGATACTGTTTTTTTGACTTATTCTGCCCGAAGTGACTATTAAATGTTTTATAATGCGCGTGAAAGAGACTAAGCCTTCAGGGGAGACACTTAGAGAGAGGGATTCCAGCCCTCCCATGACTTACTACCAGCCTTCTTTTCTGGAGTACAACAGGGCATCTTTTGTGCTGCTCTTTTAATAGACCACGACAGATTTAATTTTTGACTGTGTTAAATGTATTGTTCTGTTGTTTAATTGCCAATCTTTCCAAAAGACTTTAAGCGGACTCCATAACAGTTTAAAGGTGTAAGTTGTCACCCTTGTAGCAACAGGCCAGCAAATGTTGACCAAATGCTTGTGACAACTCTCAAGCTGTATTTTCTAATTCTGTGGGCTCAGACTCAGTACAGAAAGTTGGATAGCAGGCTTGTGTGTGTGTGTGTTTGTATACCTTTGGGGTGCTCTCTCGCTGTCTGATTACTGTAGTTGAGGTTGTTTGTGGTGTGTGTGTCCAGACCGCGGGCCAGGTTCCAAGGTTTGCAGATCCAGTGGTTGTCCAGTCCTCTGAAATGATCATTGACACATTATAAACTACAAATAATAACAGACAATACATGAGCTTGATATTTGAGACTTCATCTTAGGACCATCCTTTATGCAGAATTTCATATTGGACTAAAATAGATCAATAATGTTCATTTGCTTTGTATCCAGTGAGCGAAAACCGGTTTAGTTGAAAACCGGGTGCGGGTTGTTTATACATTGACCTGCGCATCACTGGTGCTAGGCCACAAAGTGTTGGCATAATAAGACATTAGCGGACCGGATTTTTCTTGCACAGGATAAATTCAAGGTCTTACAAACTTTCAAGGACCCCTGGGTTATTTTCTTATGTTGAAATCCGATATTTCAAAAAGTATTGTGAAATTTTTAGAAAGTTCAAAAGACCGCCACAAAAGGAAGTGGAGCAATATGCTTTAGTTAAATCTGTTATATGTAGACTTTTGGAAGTGTCTAACAAAAGGAAACTGTTGATGTAACCAGTCAAATACAAGGACATCTATTCTGCACAAATTTGTAACTTGTGTGTGCATTTTTCTGTTCAGGCAGTAGCTGTGTGAATAAACTCCTGGATGTTTCTCTTTTACCCTTGCACGTGTAGTCTGATAACATAGTGTGAGAGAACTACCACAATCCATTACAAATTAGTTTTGCAGCACTGATCAGACAGACGCTCACCTCTCCTGTCTTTGCAGGTAATGTTTGATAAACTGAGGCAGCTCAGTCTGTAGATTAAAGGTCTTGGGGAGCCACGGAGCCCCCTGACCTTCCCTGGCTCTCCGTGCCACAGATGCCAGGCAGTCTTTAGTGGTCAGCACTGTCTCACAGGGGAACTGGTTGAGCAGCACATGAGGCCGTTCCTCACTCAGTTTCCTATTAGTCAGTTGATCAAACAAAAGTATTTAGGTGAAACAAGAAAAGTAACAGATCACCAATTGCCAAGAGAGACAGACTAAAGTGTGTGGGCCAGGTTTTGCCCAAATTGTGGAACATTTCCGTCCTCAACAAGGGTAAAAACCTAAAATGGCCCACCATCAAGTAAATCAATGTCTTAATTAAAATGCAAAATATGCATGAGGGTTAGGTTTAGGGATAGGAATGAAGTGTGCGTGTGTGTAAAGCTGCTCACCGATAATCTCGGATATGGGAGAAGGTCCAGATTATGTCAGCCTCTTCCTTGTTTTCAGTGAATTGGAAACGTGGATGTTTCAGATGGTCTAAAACCTGCTTCATCTCAGTGTAGACCCTGATTTGAGCATACAAGAAAAGACAAAGTGAATACTATGGAATATTTCAGAACGTAAATTAATCAGGTGTGATTAATGTGAATATAGCCATTTATGTTGAGTTGTTATTCTATTATATTCATGTTTTTGACAGTGTGCGTGTGTGTGTGCAGAGGCCTGTAAGAGAATGCAATGTGCTCACACATGGTGAGCTGAGACACTCATTCTGCTATTAGAGAAAATATGTGATGAGCTGAGGCCTCACGTTCCAAAAAC
Source organism: Hybognathus amarus (assembly GCA_030378365.1). Lineage (NCBI taxonomy): Eukaryota > Metazoa > Chordata > Actinopteri > Cypriniformes > Leuciscidae > Hybognathus > Hybognathus amarus. The sequence goes on along the minus strand of JAQIUQ010001012.1, from coordinate 1,366,469 downwards.
TGATGCAAGGAGGAGATCCAGTCAGAATTTATTTCTTAACAGCAGACAATCAAATAATAAATGAAGAGTAAAATTGATTAATCCATAAACAGGATTAAAGGTTTAAGAATGAACAGTTAATATCACTTGTAATATTTCTTAAGAAAAATATAATTCAAAAACAACCTGAGTATAATAGCTCTTGCTTAAAGGTACGTTGTTTTAGAGAGCTCTCTGAGAAAAGACAGCTTGTGAACGAGCAGGGTTAAGACTGACAATTACAGAAAATATTCTCCTTCTTATGCAGATGCTTCAAAGCACAGGACTAAGTTACTCTTTTCATATGATAAGAGCATTTATGCGTGCAAAGGACGCATCAGTCTCCTGTGGTTTCACACTAGGAAAGGGGGCCATGCACACATTGTCTGAAGGTGTCAGAAAATGTATAAATCTTCTGAGGTGTCAAAAATCGTAATACCATACACAATACAGACCAACTGCAAAACATGTAATTTCTGCAAGATGTTCAGCTAAGATACAATCAGCATGTCCATTTATTAAGACATTTTGAACTCTTTGTGGTCTGTCGGGTGGTGCATACAGACGTTTGACCTCTTTAAGACAGAAAACAGTACAAAAGTTCCCCTTAAGTCAAGCAGCTACATGTGAGACATAAAGATTAATAAAGAAAGGCATTTAAAAAATGCATGACCCTTTCATGACCCTTTAAAGCCAAGCAGTTTTTGTAAACCTCCCTGGCCTTGGAGGATGAAGGATCTCGATAGAGAACTCAACTGCCCACACAGTGACCCAAGATTTATAGTCGTTCATGAAGTTGCATGCAGAGACATGTTCCAGATCCTCATTCTCACTCACACACACAGCTATTTAAATGTGGACATTCAATACACCTAATGTATTTTATACTGTACAAAATAATGTAGAAATAATTTTGAAAAATGGAAATAAGACTTTAGAGTGGCAAAGACCACAATGAAACAATACTTGACACTCAACACAAAGGCTTACTTTAGAACTTTTCCATCTGGTACAGCGAAGGGCTGGATGTCCACAGGAAGCGTCTCCTTGTTCTCTTGTAGAATAGTCTGGAAAAGTTCAGTGGTGTAGAGAGAAAATGGTACTTAAAGATTTTTTTGGATCAAAATGAGTTCCACAAAAACACTGAAACAGTCTGACATAACAAGTAGGAATGCCAACAACCAAATAAGATTCTACATAACACTTAAAATAATATTTTAAAGATGATTAAATTCGCTCACTTCATAGTAAAGGTCAGACGGTTCTCGGATGTCATCGCTCACTGCCTCAAGGTCATCGGGTAGCCATGGCAACAGACGACATCTCCTCACCAAAGCGTTTCCTTCTCCGTATGCAAAATCACGCGTCACCTCCTCTGATAAATGTCAAAATGTCACAAATGTCAAAACTCTAATCAAATCAAAGGCAGAAATTTGAATAAAACCTCTTTATAATGAAGGGTTAAATTAAAAATCTTTTATTATTTAATTGATAGGAATCATAGTTTCCTTAAATTCATTGCATACAATAATAGCAGAATGTATGCAATGAATTTAAGGAAAATATCTGTATTTTGTTATCTGAGAGGTGACTGTTACTAACGTGAGCCAGATCTTCAGTTTATATTTATTTAATCTGCCTATTATAGAAATATGCACTTATTTTGTAATAAACTGACTTTATCATCATGCAATTAATGTTAAATTTTTTTTTGCCGTTCTCATTATAGCTGTAAAGACACCTGAGCCTTCATTAATACCTTGGCTACATTAACATGGATTTAATTACAGGTTTGAGTATTGAAATGTTTGATTCAGTTATAGAATATGATTGCCACTCCTATATATAACTGAATTGTGTGTGAACAACATAACTGTATTAAGAACTCAAGAACAGAAATGACAAACGTATATGTTGCTGTGTGAATGCACTTATGTTAAAATGTGACAATAAATCTTAGTAGTAGTTTATATCAGCTCAAGTTTGCTTTGTGTGGATGTATTGTGTTCCAGTGATGTGCTGCCACTCAACCTTGAAGGAAAAATATATTGCCTATGTTTTATCTAATGTTGTGTCTACATGGGTTGTACATGTATATGATAACCATGTGAGGATGACCTTCAGGAGAATCAGAGAAAACAGATGAGTATGTAAAAAAAATACTATGGAAGTCATAATACCCATGAACTGTCTGGTTACAGACATATCTTATTTTCTGCTCAACAGAAGAAAGAAATTCATACATGTTTGAAACAACTTACGAGGTGAGTAAAAGGATAGTTCACCCGAAAATGAAAATGCGTCCAAGATACCGTCTTTAAACATTCACATTTACATTTAAAAATGATGTGTACTGTTAACCTAAATGATGTCAACTGGCCTTCCATATGGCAATAGGTACTGGTGTTTCTGTAAGCCAAGTTAATGAGAGGCTGCATCCTCTTATTTTCCATGGATTTAGGAAATGTGGAGAACTCTCTATGAACAGAACTTTGATTCATATATTTTCATGTGAGCTGAGAAATACACTTTTTGCAGCAAAATATTTAATGATTAAAGTAAACATGACTTTTATATTTGTTATCTCATGTTAAAATGTGAACATCAAATCACATCAAGCTTTTGATGAACATTTACATCCATTGTAAAGCATTATATGTTTTGCCCTCATAATACAACTAGAGCTTTGATCATACAACCGAATATTGAAATATCACATCATATTGGGAGATATAGAGTGACAACTAATATTTCACTGCATTGTATACAAGTAGCCTGCTATACTGTTATAAAGATTTCAATGATTTATATCATAAACTGTAAATTTTATCGTACTTTTTGGCATTACTGCATTCATTGAATATTTAGATTCCTCCGTTGGACCTCTGAATGAGTTTTTATTTATTTTTTACTATTATTCCTTGGGTGTGAGCTTCATAATCTACTATATGAGCCATAACAGCCTTATATATCACTTTCACAAGCCAGGTTTTACTCAGACTTATCAGCATCTAATGAATACATGAACAGATGGCTTAAGTACCAAGCAGTAAAAGACCTATAAGATGGTGTGAACGATAATCTCCTTTGTTTCCTGTGGATAGTGAAAGTCAAACGTGTCGATTCGAATGTGAAAAGCCCTCTTAACGTCTGATCTTAATATTTGTTTAGGGTTGCCATTTCTCCCATTTTCACTTGAATTTCTGACTGGTGGATTTAAATGAGCATCTTTGATCTGCCTTTCATCATGATGCGCAGACAAGTGAAGCACCCTTATCTCCACGAGGGGCTGCCTAAAGTGGCCCTGAGACCGAGTCATCACTGAGGTATAATCCCCTTTGTTCGCCGCGGAGCGTTAAGGTCATAGAGATTGGAATCTATTTGATCCTGTCATTCAAGAGATAAAAAGAATGAAGTTGAGCAGCCACTCACTAAAAAAGCCAGTCAATAAAGACAGACATGCCCATTAAAGATGTAAGAATCAACCAAAGTTACCTAATTTAAACATTTCTATAGGTCTTGTTTATGTTTCATCATTTAATCAAATCTAATTAATCATATATATATATATATATATATATATATATATATATATATATATATATATATATATATATTATATATGTATATATATATATATATATATCATTATCATCATTTGAAGTGTGTGTTCAATGCTCTTTTCACTTATTAATCCTGATGTCTCTTGACTTAGGTTGAGCTTTTGTTCTTTCTGTAGAATATGAGCAGAAGTCTAAAGTTTCCAATATAGACCACAGTAGAACACATGTTTTTGTTAAAGTGATTAAATATATTATCTTAACTATCATGTCTGCAGTAAATATATCTTACATGTAGGAGTAAGAGCAGCTTCTTTCCTTTATGTATGATGTATTGAGACTAACAATTTCCTGACACATTTGGCCCAGAACATATACTGAGATATACGTCGACAAACCCACAAATCACCACACGTAAGTCAAAGTATCTTATTATTGAATTAAATTAGTATTATATGCAGGTAATTTACATTACCCTTCAAAAGTTTGGGGTCAGTACATTTTTTATAAATCAATAAATAGGCTCATCATTTAATATTGCTTTTAGGAGTATTATTATTGTTTTATTAATATTCATAATCAGTAGGAATGGAGTCCATACTACTGTAAATATAAAACGTTTGGTTGATCTTACAGAGACCAATTTCAAAACCAGCATCACATAACTAAGCCAGAGTGAAACAAAAGCTGGTATGCTTGATTTCCAATCAGGAAATATTATTCTCTAAGCCAAAAGGCATGCAAAAGCACATGCAAACTGAATAAATTTGAATATGAAAAATGTCGCTATAATCACAGAAACAACAGCTACCAAGGAAAACCCACAATCCCAACATGAACTGTTGATGCAACATACAGAAACTGCTCCTGGTGAATATAATGACCAGAATACCTGCATGCAAATACAGAGAATAACAAGTCCATAAATAGGTTTCTGAGAAGAAAAATCTCCATCTTTTCCTTGTTGGCCCTCAAATAATCCCCCTGACCCATGTATATGCTATAATAAAGGAGGAGAGAATCCCACAATCTTTGCATTTACCTCCTGCAAAAGTACCAAAACACTTTGGAAGCATATGCAGATAACAAAAAACAGATGTGAACCTAAAGCGAGAGAGAATGGCATGTCCCTCGCTTTCTGAGACCATCCATCTCGAAGCAAATGCAGAAAAGGTCATAAAGAAACCCCTAGGTCAGTGTGCTAAGGGAACTGTCAGGGCTAGTTAAAACTGCAACCATTTAAAATGTGCTGCTGTAAGAGGAGCTTTTGTTCTGTTCTGCACATAACAGCCATGAGTCATTAGTCATATGCATGAGGGACTTCCTATATCCAGTCTCTTTCTAACGACATGTCTCTTTCTAAAGGTATGTCGCTAAAGGCAGTTAGACACAAGCTATTTTATGTTCTTAGCAGGACCAAAATCCAGCCGAATTCAAGACTATATAAGAAGAAGACATTATGGACTCTTTCTTGCAATCCCAGTCTGACACACCAGCAGTCGTCAGATGCGAGAAGCTTCAAGAGTATCCATCTGTTAGTGCTCATTTATGATCTGTAACAAGTATCCCTTTTCAATTGATTGTTTCAATAAATTCTGTTGAAACATTTATAATATCTGAATGGACTTTGGATCATTGAGTGCGAGTCACATTCTTCCAACAGGATCAGTACGATCCTTCCCAGAGAAAACTGCTCTAAAACAGAAATAAAAAAAATTGCTAGTAGGACAAATATGATTCTGATTCTAAATGTGGGCGTTACAGAAGATCATGTGTTGTGCTGTCGTTTAATTTATTATTTATTGATATAAATTTATCACGAAAACCCTATGTTTAAATAAACTTCACGAGTGAGCAGAGATATCTAGACCTGACAATGACATTAAAATAGCCAATCTTTGCAGTTTCCGCGATTTGGCTCTATTTACTAATAAAAAGAAAAAAATTAAATGACAGCATACGAAAGATTGGTGAGCGAACGGTAGCTCAGGTGGGTAAGACATGCGGAGAAGCGTTAGTTTAATAAAATATACTGGCAATCACAGGCATTAGCATTCAGGCGGGATTCGATTTCTCAGAGGACCATTGTGTTTGTGGAAAAATAGTAGGTAATTTGCTCTGGAATTTTTACAGAAGTTGGATTTGTAATGGAAATTCATTCATGTATCTTTTTAAAAGGGTCATGAACTGGCTTTTTACATTTTTTTATTTTGTTGTCTGAGGTCAACTTATGACGTTCGCTTGTTTTTACATACAAAAAAAAACATCAAAATGAAAGAGTAATAGGCTATTTTAAACCCTAGATTTGAGCCCAGCTCAAAACGCTCGGTTTTTATGGGCGTCTCGCAGTGAAGACTTGGAAGTAAACGCCCACTGCTGTGAGTGGATAACAGTTTTGCATATTATGAGTTTCACTCTCGATCCAGTTTGTCATCACGAGGTAGGCATCTATGTTATTTAGCTATGCGTGAAATGCGCGAATCGGTGGGCGGGGCTAAACCAGCCGTGTTGAAGTAGGCGTTGATCCTCTTCTGCGGAGGTGGTGTTTTATCCTCTTTGACATCATAGTTCCCTACTTTGAAAAATGAGTCGTTTGCTGAGCCTGGTGTTAATAAAAGCTTTTATTGGACTAACAAGGACGTTTTCAATTCTGAAACTTACAGGATAATCTAATAATATGATGACCTCTTAGATGTGAAAAGCTCAAGGAAAATTTGATTTCTCAGTTCATCATCCCTTTAAACATATATCTTCTTGTGTGTTTCATAAAACATAGATGTGTTCTTATTTTATATAGACGTGTTCTTTCAAAAGTAGATGTGTCAGGGAAATTACAAGATGTATTTGCTTCGCAGACAGCTCAATAGTACCCTTTTTTGCAAATAGGTCAATAGGACAGAGCAAAAGGAAAGAACGTTCTGCTTTTCTTAACAATAAATAACTTAGGGTGCAGTAGGCGCAAGACTAGGCGCGAGACAAAGCAAAGACATGTTTGGTTAGGGAAACTGAAACCCTGTGTACGTGCAGGAGCCTTAGTCCCAAAATAAGAAGAGGAGGGGGTACATCTTGGAGGGTGATCTTTTGGTATAAGACTTTTGCCCTTCTCATTTCAGACTCTGTCTGTCTGTGAACTGCCTTTCTTGCAAGAAATAAATACGTATACTTTTGACTTTCGAGATTAATTGTTTAATTGTTGTTTAAGATCTAGGTACAAAATTTCCACAACAGATTGTTAATTGAATTTGTTAAATCCCAAATGCTGATATTAATCAGTTCAAAATATATATATACAAAATATATACACTGCAAGAGCAGAAATATATAGAAACATGTGACTGAGAAGATAACGTTGATTACTGTGATGGAAGGAGAAAATAGTTACACCCCCAAATAAAGACAATGTCTAATTGGTCAATTGGCATTTTTCCATTGAAAATTTTGTTTTGTAAAGTTAAGTTTAGTCACAAAGATTTCCTATAACAAAGCTGAAGCCACAGCACAAGAAGGAAAATGAGACCATGGTCTCATGAGGTCACAAAACCCAGAACATCTGGAAAAGATCTAGTCAGACGAGAGGGGAGGAAAAGAGAAAGGGGTCCTGACTGGAAACTGGAGATGCAGGCTAAACTGGAGGAGAGGAGATACAGAACAATAATGACAAAGCCAGAAAGAGTTTTGGGGAGACCCCATCTGGGAATTGAGACATTTTATAAAATGTATATGCAAATGTAACAATTTTACATCACTGAATAAGTGACAAACATGTACCAACTGTCCTTATTTTCTTGCAAGAAAAGGTCAATAGTCATACAGAGTGCCAGCAGAGAGTGATAAAGAAGGGAGGGCATCCTTTCTTCTTTATAGTCTCTAAATGAAGAGACATGTCCCATAACTAACACATTGTTGCATTCTCCGTTCTCTGGTTGTTACTTCCTCTATGTTATCATAAAAAACACATTCCATCCTACTAACCTTGAATAAAGGCCCTTTGTCTCAGTCATACATTAGTCGCACATTTATTTTTGTCAAGTCACGAATACAAGGTCACGGTTCATGTTATGTTTCTTTATTAAACTTTTAATCCTGATTATGGATGAAATATTACTGATTCATCTGTTGCTAAGAAAATAAAGTAGATTTTATCACCTGACTGGATCTCCTCCTTGCATCATAAACTTAAACTAAACAAAAATGATTTTATTTCAGCATTATTTAAATTAATTGAAATGTATATTTAATCCTGTTCCTGAAACATAATTCATATTTTTTATTTAAAAAAAAATCACAAGATTAGAAGAAGCCAATGAAAAATCAGTGTGACACATTAGTGATTATATATAAACCATTGGCAGATTAGAGGTAAACAGCATTTAACATCAGAAATGCCTAATATCTCCAAATGCACATGACAAAACAGTGGTTCTGCCTTTGAATACAAAAACTTTTCAAATCAGATATCAATATCAGTACAAAAGATAGTGGTTTATTTCAGTAAATGACTCTTAGAAACAAATCTTGTTCACTCTGAATGTAGATTTGTCATTGTAATAAAAGTAAAGAGCCCTACATAAACACAGTCTAATTATTTCTGCTAAAATCCTACAGGGAGAATCCATCAGGAAATGCTGAAGAGAGCTGAATTATCGCACCACAGCTGCGCCTGGCACAAAGCTACAAAATCATGCAGATACCTAGAGATTGAGTCTGCTCTCCCTTAGGAAAACAAGTTTCTGGAAGCTTGTTATCAGTGTACTAGACAAAGACAGGTCATTCATACTAGATTAAGGCTGTTTCCGAAAACTTGGCAGATGACTTTTTGCTTTGCTGCCCTATCAGGAAATGACTTCACAGTTCACAGAGAGCGTTTGTGCACAAAGGCACCTCACAAAACTTATTTCAGACAGACTTCTGAGGCAGCGTAATGGTTTAATGATCTACAGAAAAAAAGAGCAAGCTAGAAAACTGAAACTGAAAACTGGTGAAAACAAAGCAAATATTTAGATCCATTGCACCTCCTTCTAGGTTTAGTTCTCCAATGGTTTTTTTTTTTTTGTTTTGTTTTTTTCAGAATTGTGGAAGAATCACAATCTCCATTATATACAAAAAAAAAAAAAAAAATCGTAACACTCAATTTATCCAGAACCATGAGCGGCTCTTTACAGAGCATTTGACTGCAGATTGTTTTGAGTCAAGCTAATTGCAGAATTGTTCTGAATCAAACACAAAGCATCGGGATCATTTGAATTGCATGTTCGTATTATATATTATGTTGCAGAGGGAATCCTGCAAAACCATTACTCACTGTGAGAATAAAACACCTGCTCTCAGTGTGTGTTGTGTATATCACTTATCTCCCTCCCTGCTCCTTATCTATGCTGGAGACATCAGGCATCCTTGAACATTCCTTAGCCTTTAGCTCATGACCTAAATTATAAGACAGATGGTCTAACACTCATGAATAAATTTAGGAAAGCACATGTATATATTGTATGGAGTGTAGTGTACTCTGTGTTTTGGTATCTGGCATCTGACATTACATTTATATTAAAGTACAAGAGAAAGTTGAGATGCAAAACTATTCTTATTTTGTGTCTTTGCTCTGATTTTGTACTTGTTTTAGTGTTTGCATACCTCCATTCTCCAGGTCTTGCAGTGGCCACAGCACGGAGTAAGCGATCTGTTGCGGAGAGTAGAACAGAGGAGCCAAACAGCAAGTCGGCTGGGAAGAGTGCTGAATCTGAGATCCAAATTCATCCATGATGTACCACACAGGCACCTTTTCTTCTGCAGACTGCAACAGCATTGTTATGATCAAATCACAATCAGGAGCAACATCATTTCTCACACTCAGAGATAGATTAAAGGGGTATACGTAGAATTCAGAAACCCTTGTTCACCAGCATCATGTCTTATATAAAGTATCTAGTTATGTGAGACTACTGTATAGTTTGAATGAATTCCATTTCTTTGCATGACATTACAGAATGGCTCTTTCAGCATTATCCTGAACATAAGGATTCATTGTGTGTGTCTTAGAACGGAAGAGAGGATCTTGAGAGCGCATGTAAACATGATAAAACATCACATGCTTATGATTGTCAAGACAAAAACCCTTCACATAAAAATCAGTCTATAGGCTTTCATGGACAACCTAGGAAGTCGTGTCAGGTCTCGATTTTTAGGTTACATTACAAGCTGTTCACACATTGGTAAAAAAAAGGCTATTATTACCGTACACAAATTTTTTGTACATATTGTAGAAATAGGCTTTCTCTGAATCTTCAGAAGAACCTCTGTCTTCAAACGCAGAGGTAGAAAAGTGCACAATAAAAAGCATGTGCTGCCACGTAAAGCAACTTGTTTAAGGGAATTTTCTGAGCTAATGGGAGCTATGACCATTTAACCCTTAGGTGCTCTTCTGTTTCTGTTTTCTGTTTTTAAATTTTAAAAATCACAGCTTCATCGCAATGTTACGAAACTTGGTGACTTGTATGGCATTATGTATGTGAACACACAATAACACAATCACTGTGATATTTGATTGATCAAACAGCCTAGCCAAAGAGGAAGCATACAACATTTATATGTTTGGATATATCTATGAAAAGTTGTTATAGTGCAAGCACGGTTGAAGAGACTTATAATATGAAGGGGGAAGTCTATTATTTCTATAATAGAATACAAATTTATCTAGATTGATCACCTAACTCTGGAGGACACAAGTAAAGGATAGACTCTTTAGTTAACGCAAGATTATATTAATGTCTTGGACAGGATATTTTATTAATAACAGTATTAATCATGGAAATCCATCGCAATTGGCAAAAAAAGGCTATTATTACATGGATTTTCTAGCATATAGCCGCTTCAATATTTCTCCTTCTCTTACCCCTTGGGAAAGCTGATATGTTTGGTTGTATTTCCACATGTTGTCCAGGACTAGATCCACGATGTCCGCATCGGGTGCCTCTCCGTGGAAAGGCAGACCCATCAGACTGGCCATACGGATCAGCAATCCGGGAATCTCCAGCAGCTGCTGTCGGGCGCTCTCCACCCTGTACGTCCAGGCGTGATCAACAAGAAACACACTACGAACCAAAAGACAGAAAACTATTTTAAAATCAACCAAAAAATCCATAGAGAAGTTCATAGAGAAGAGCAAAGGCAAGGTTATGGGTTTGATTCCAAGTGATCATAAAAAACTTAATACAAAATAATAATAAATAAAGCTTTGATACAAGCAAGTGGTTTTGCTAAATTCATTTTTTGCTAAAAAAAGTTTTTGCTAAAACTCTCAAAAACCTTCACCACTGTTATACAATGTTTTCATGGATATATGTACCATGGTAATCAGACAAGGTTGAGATTTTTATGGATGATCTTATAGTTGAACACCTCCGGACAAGGAGTAAAAAGACACAGCCAGATTTAATTTTAAAAGGGAACTCATTGTTTGCCTCAGACACAGAAAAATGTGTGAAACTAGAGAAAGGTCTAAAAGGCTGCGATATAAAAACTTACCAAACAAAGCTTTTGTGTGCTGCATAAAAAAGGTGTGAAAAGGAAATAGATATTTTAGAATATGTGCTTCCGCAAGCATATGTTAATAAAGGACTAAGATAAGTCCAAAGTTGTATCTTATAAGGGAATTGTCTGAACTATAATGACAGCCTGTAGTTAGAAGGCGGCCTATAGCAGAGTTAGTATAAAAAGAGTTTTTTTTCGGGTCTTTTTTAAATAAAACAAAATCACGCTGTGGTGATTCATAAAACTTTTTAAACAAGTCTAAGAGTAATTTTTCCTTATCAATATTTCATGATTTTTGTAATGAAATATTAATATTGGCAAATGCCCAGTGCATTCGAATCCAAGATTGAACTAGTTACATGCACTGGCGCTGAGGACCCTGAATCGACATCTTACATCTTTAATCTAAAGGTAAGGCCAATATTTGACTGCAGCAGATTATGGAAATGTTTTAGAAGGATCTAGAGGTTACAGCGGGATTCAAATAAATACAACAAGATTTATCAATTTGATAGAAATGCCATTGTCTTCCAATGCAATTGTCTTCCAACCACAAAGTGACTAACCAGCGCTGGGAAGCCAGAAAAATAGCTTAGCTTTCTAATACTTGGCATGCAAAATATATACAGTGGGAGTATTACTCATCTGACCAAAAAGATCAGAGATGACTTCATACAGATATCATATATACGTTATATAAACATCCAGAAAGGGAGAGGGAGGATTGGAGGTCCAAAACAGATGTTTGACTTACATAACGTTACATACAAAGGAATGTGTCGACAAAGCATTTACTCTGGACAAAGCTGAGATATAGAAAAGACATTTCTTACAAAAGTCTAGACTAATTAATAGCATCCAGAATATTTGTGTCCTTGTGCTCGCTCTTGTGACAAGAAACTGTTCTAGATTAGATAAAACCCTTTTTCCATCTCTGTGACACATGATGAACTTTCTCTTTCCTGTGTGGGTTAATGCACGTGTCACGTTCTGTTGGTGTACAGTGTAGTGTTCCTTTTACAGTACAGTACTTACAGTGTACTTACCTAGAAAGTACTGCTAATATAAGGTAAGTACATGGAACAGGGGTATAGTTCAGGGTTAGTAATAGTTATTACCCAGTAATTGTAGTTACTAAAATAAGTACATAGTATTTACATGGGTAACTGGACTGTAAAACTATGCTTCAAACCATGCTTCAAACCTTTTAAACTTCACTGAGTGTCCGCAAAACGACTCTATGCTGTCCTCACCTGGTGGGATCAGCAGCCTGCAGGACACTCTCTTTGGTCACAATCACTTTATAACCCATCTCAGCTTGAGGATTGGCTCTGTGTTCATTGTCCTCATCTTCCTCTTCTTCCACACGCATAATCCCAAATACTTCACCAGCATCAAATACCTACAAGAGATAGAAAACTATTAATTTACCTCTCATTCAAGTTCAAACAACATTGTAGTCTTGGTAACTGTTACTTGGTTTTATTCGTGGGACAGTATGATTATTTTTTAAGTAAAACTATTTATGAATATTTAGTTTCATAAAAATAAAACTACTTCCAGCCGCTGTCAAAATGGCACACATACATTCACAGCAGTGATGGTTGTGTGATTTACCTCATTGGCTAGTTTTAAATGCAAACTCTTCCAGTAAAGCGGAGGATTCTTGCCGCTTTTAAAGCGGGACTGTGCAGAGCGAGGAAGAGCTGATACTCTTCATCCTCTTCTCCGTTCTGCATCTTTTTTGGCTAACGTTAGTTTTCTTTATGACAACTTACATGTGTGTGTACATAGACAGCAACAGAAGGTGTGTGTACTGTGCAGGCTGCGGTGCATTGTGGGTAACATGTTTAAAGGGCCAGCGCGTCTGATTAGGTTTGTTGAGAGTCTGGTCATTTTTTGACGCTTTTAAGTTTGAAAAGCGGTCAATAAATGGAGGACACACCGTACAAAATTAATTTATTATCCTTTCAATTTTACTTTGAATTGAAAAAATACAATGAATAAATAATCTGCCCAGCAACAAGACCAATACCGAACTAAATTGATTTATGTATTCTCATTACAATAAAATCCAAGTTACTTTTAGTTACAAATTAAGGCTTATTTCAAACTTTTTGATGATTTGTAAAACTTCCGTTAAATGTATCTATAAAACGTTTTATGCTCAAAATATTTATTATTGTTTCGATTGACCAATCAGAATGAAGCATTCCAGAAATCCGCAAGCAACGCTTTTTGTAAGATTACTTTTTCCAAGTTTTTATAAAAAATGTTTTAGTTTTTTTTTTACAAATATTGATAGTGAAATGACGATATGGTCAAATGAGACACATATTCACATTAAAATCAATTAAAAATTAAAATGTTGTAATTAAACAAATAAATAAAGCTTTTCCATGCAAACGTATAAATACTAAAAGTGTCTTTTTTTATACACACACACACGTTATCATGTTCAGTACTTTTCTTTTCCATTTTCTTTACAAATGTCACCATTTGAGAGAATGGAAGGCTCCTTAATGCATAATATAAGAAATCAATAATAATGAGCTCAAACGGTTTAATTGATTGTACACATTTGTGGCATGGACTTGTGTGGCACATATCAAAGTATATTGAGGTCTTAGAGAGTACTAGCACCAATTATAATGTAAACTCTGACATGCATACACTGTCCACATCAGCAAAACACAAGGCTGATACAACAGATCTAACTACAAAACACATCTTTGGTTCTGAATAGAGAAAGGCACATTTGGAGATTGTTTAAAATATCATGGGAGGAGTGCTTGACATGATATATTTACTCTTCAACAGTGGATTCCAGAGCATTTACCTACCCAAGCTCATCTCTCTTATTGCCTAAATATGATATGAATGACCAGGGCATTCATTGTAGATAGTTTCCTAAGCTGAAAAGGTTCTGCATTGGTCCATTTGCTTCTCATCATTACTTTGTGAGCCAACAACAAAGCACATCTGCTTAGAGGAAGGGCTTGTGTTGTTGATAGGACTGTCCTGTGGGTTTAGAGAAGAAGCCACATTTAAGTCTCCTGGAAAAGTCCAGTTGTAACCATCAAGGTTGCTGGCAGAATGAAGTATGTGTCCGTTGTAGTTTGTGACAGGCATCGTTAAATCTACCATTGGCGGTTCACTCACACATCTTCTCAAGGGGCGCCACTGCACAAGAGAAAAGACGACAAGACATTAAATACAGTATATTTTGATCTTTCTGATTCTAGGTATAACTTATATTTCACATATTTATTCCAAACACAAAATTAATTAACTTAGATTTATTAAAACTTCAAATATTTGTCTAATATAATTTAGATTATCAGCATTCAAATATTTTACTCCAATTCTACACTAAAATCAATAGATTACACATTTGAAATAAAAAATCAGACGTTCAGCCAACGGTTTGTGACGTCTGAGAGTAACAATTGATCAATTCCTGAAGGATCTCACCCGCTCTTCTCTGACGCTGCACCTTTCCAAGCCAGTTTGTAAACACCGCCTGCTACCTCAGCAAGCCAGCGCACATCTGCAGGGACTTCTGGGATCCCACTCCCAAAACCTTTCAAACATGAACAGCACACAACAGAAGTTAAAAAAATCATCCGGACGCAACACTCAGACATCCATAGAGATATCAACAGAGCCATGAGAGAGTTCAAGTGATGTTCCTGACCTCTGAGCTGCAGAGTACGCCGATTCCACTGGCAGCGTGTACGGCATCAGCATGTAGGAGGCCACGCGCAGCGGCAGCAAACCAGTCACCTGTGCCAGTAGACCATGCTTTTCTCTGCAGGCGTCGCAAAACACTGTTAACACATGCACATAGTATAGATAAAAGTAATATAGTCACAGTCACACTTTAAAGTCATCATCAGCGTGTCATTGTAAACATTGTTTGTGGTTAGCCACTATGCAGATTTGGAAAAAAATGTAGACTGGAAATTACTGATGACTCTTTTCCAAGAGATTACAAGAGGTAAAAACAAAATAAATACTGTTAGTTTTCTCACCCAAACCACTCGTTTCGTGTTATAGGCCATCAATGTGTACTTACATTTACGACTGAATCATGTTTAATTTGGACTTCTCTGTGCATGCTCTTTGAGGTGGACCCCATAGACCTCCATTATATATATATATATATATATATAGGGCTGTGCAAAAATTAATTACGATCAATCGCATCCAAAATAAAAGTCTGTGCTTAAATGAATATATTTGTGTGCTGCATAGAATTATTTTGTATATATAAATACACACACATGCATGTATATATTCAAGAAAATGTGTTATTCATATATAAAATATTTATATTTATATAATATAGATTATGTATTTATATATATATATATATATATATATATATATATATATATATATATGATGTATATATATATATATATATATATATATATATATATATATACATACAGAATTTAAGCGCAATAATTCTTAAATATATACATGCATGCATAGGTATTTATATATACAAAATAATTATATACAGCACACACAAATATATATTATGTAAGCACAGACTTTTATTTTGGATGCGATTAATCGCAATTAACTTTTGCACAGCCCTAATATATATATATATATATATATATATATATATATATACATACGGGATATTTTAACTATTTTGGCGTATGACTAGTCGATCATGAGTGGCTCAACAGGTAGATCTATAGATAGACTCTTCCAGGCATTTGACCGACCGGGTTGACACTTCAGCGTGAGAAATCGGAGGGGGTGGCGTGAGAGCGTGAGAATTTGGTCAATTGGGAGTTGGCAGCCCTGCACTACATGAAAGCTAATAAGAGGAATATCTGACATTAAGTATAATTCAGTGCTACCTTTCTTAATGGGTGTTGGCAGGTTGTCAACAAGCTGTTCATCCAACCACCAGTGGTGTTTTCTCAAAAGGCGGAGTCTCCGCAGCACCCACTCTTTTGTGGTTTCTACCACGACAGGATCCTGATTGCCTGGGCAGCAGCAGGTGGGAGACGCCTGAATCAGAGCCATGTCTGCTCTGAGGACACGCCGCTTGAAGCAAATCTATAAAGAGACATCACCGTTATCTTCTAAACTGCAGTGCATGTCATATATGGCATAACCTCTGAATGAACATTTGAGATAAAGAAGATACTGAAGATAAAAAGCACTCACTGTTTTCCTGGAGAAATCGGAAGGCGTCTTTATACCCACTCTGACACATCTCTGCCAGCACCTGCCAAACACATGCAGAGACTACGATTTAACACATTATTAGAAATGAAATTAATTAAATGATGCTTAGATAAATTTGAAAATGAGTGACTCTAACTACAATGATTTTCTAACTAACACTTAACTCTGGATTCATTTAAAACCAGATAGAAATGACAGAAATGATCATGGAAAATTAAATGGGTGAAAACTAATAAATTAAATTATCCAAAATATTCATCAGAAGTGAGATTGCTAATCTGACAGTAAATAAGTTTTAGGGTCACCATAAAATCTAAAATGTGATAATTCTTGTTTTTATGGAATATTGTAGTATTTAATATAAATGATTTATTTGTGTAAATCAATACTTTTTTATATTCACGTGCCCTCGTAATATTTCATTAAAACAACTTCCCTCCCCATAGGTAGCAACATCTAATCTCTCTCTGATGACATGGACAAAACCAAGTCCACCCCAACATTTTTTCTTGTTCGAGAAGCTGTTTCACTCAGATATACGCAACTTCTGTTTCATGCCGACTTTAAGTTTTATGCTTATGTTGAAATCTGAAATTTGGAAATGTACTGTGCATGTTCTAGGAAGACCAAAGGTGCATCTAACAGCCACTGAGCAATAAATATAAGGCATTTAAAAGCACATTTCTCAAAGGCATAATGTAAGACGGTGGTTGTGTAAAGGCATGTGAATGTGTACTTGGTGTTCTTACTTTGGGCTCTGGGGGAACAAGGCTTTGCTCAGTCTGTACATGTTGTCAAGATTGACTTGTATGCTAGTATTTGTGAAACGCAGTTCGTGGAAGCTGGTGGAATTGTCGTTTGGACAGATATCACTCTCTCCTGAGAATGGAGAAATGGTGATGGTGTTCTTCAGCTCCGAACTGGGGCAGATTATCACTGATGCCACCATCCACATAACGCTGACGAGAAAGAAAGAGAGAGATGTGCTATTAGGTCTCTATAAATATAGACACACACATATACACACATTTCATGGCTTTACGTATCAGGAAATCATCTAGTTCTTGGCAGGTCTGAAAATCAGGTTAATACAATCTCAACTGAACAACAACATGACATGACCTATTACACTGTGTCATTATTTATTTAACAAATATAAAGCCAAAATAGTGGTGAAGGGGTGACAACTTGGGCTTGTTTTGAAGCCACAGGACCTGGGAACCTTGCAGTCATTAAGATCAAAACCAAAGTATACTAGAATCAAATGTGAGCCAAAATTGGGTCATGCAACAGGACAATAAGGTCACAAGCACACCAGCAAATCTATACTAGAATGGCAGAAAAAGAAGAATCAATGCATTGTACTGGCCCAGTCAAAGTCCAGACCTCAACCCGATCTGAAATGCTGAGGCGGGAACCTTAAGAGCTGTGCATAAACAGATGCCCACAAACCTCAAACAAATGAAGAAACGTTGGGCAAAAATTCCTTCACAATGATGTGAGATACTTATAAATCCCATAAGACAATGATAACATTAAGTTATTTCTGCTAAAAGTGTTTCTACAAGCAATTAAATCATAGGGCGTACTTAGTTTTTCACACATGGCTTCTTCATTCTGGCTTTATTTTTGTTAAATGTGTAATATGTCATGTGTTGTTGACCTGTTAAAGACCAGATAATGTTTTATTATGTCCTGATACTTAAAACCATAGATTTCAAAAGGGTGTCTTTTCTTTTCACATGACAGTATATGCATGTCTACATAATATGTATTTGTTTTATACATTTATAATTGAACATTTTATGAATAAAATAAAATGTTTTTATAAAAGGTAGTATATTTATTCAAATTTAAAGTACAAATATTACATGCAGCCTCTTAATTAATGTCAACAAGCTGAATATATAATATTAAATATTTTGTACAGATTCTACAATTATAGCTTCAATATAGAATGTCATGACTACGCAAAAACTGTTTAATTTGCCTCTCTTACACTGTTCTTTTTAAGTTTTACATTTAGAGTTTGACTAACAGAACAATAAAATAATACATATACATTTTAGAATCACTATTTTGATAAAATATGAAAAGAGCTTTACATTTTTTCCCCATTTATAACATTAAATATTGATATATGATAGCTAACCAGAAAGCAGCCCTTTATTGATCCCTGATGTGAAATGTATTATTTGCAATGATGCTATTGCGAGTTGAAGATGGGATGATTCAGGACTGGTGGTGTGATCAGACCACAAGACTTACATAACAGCCTTTATTTGTCTTAATAGGTCACCTTCACAGCTTGTATCAACTCAATGAACCAGTCACAGCTTAATCTACTTAAAATTTTGATAGACTTTCATTAATCTGGCTTTACTTTTTTTTATAGAAAGTCATGATTAGTAATTGGTGTAAAGTATCGTCTGCATTGCCTGAATACAGTCCAGGAACATTGTTCCATATAGTAACTAAATAATGAACAGCACTGGGCTGTAACTGTAAACAGAGACGATGCTTTACAGGAACTGTTTGACCTCTCAGCTTTATTCTATACATCGAAGTCTCCTCCCTTTCTGAAGAACAAGTACACAATGTACAGACTATAGAGTGGTTGGGTGGGTGGTTTATTTGCAGACACACTAGGTCACAGTTCTACCAGAAGATCTTGATCAAAACAATAAGTGCGTTTAATACACTTATTCAGGCCAATGTTGGGTCAGTGTGCCCCAGTGACTGAATTCTTTCGAAGTCCAATGAACTCTAGTTGCAATGTCCCAATTCTTTCATGTGAAATAAAATCCAACTTCAATACTTACCACACCACGGTAGGCAGGAGGGATTAAACCACAATATACGGGAATGAAGCAGCTACAAACAAGAGCCTGGGAATGGAGAGAAAACAGAAAGTGAAAATAGAGTTAAAGCAGTGTTATTTATTAGGGCTGGGTTAAAAATATTGATGTCTCTTTAATCGATTCTCATTTTCAATTCTTAAATCCCAAGAATCGATCTTTTAGTCTTATGCTGTTTTCATTTGATGAATGAAGAAAGCTTTCAGATTTTAAATCTTGTCACTTTTATTATGAAAATTAAACAACAAAGATCGTTTTGGCGCTCTTTAATGTGGCGTGACAGATCGCTGCATCACCTCAGATCAAGAGGCACACATGAACTGATCAGCTCTTTCTCTTTACTATTAGTTACAGCACGAAATAAGCATGAATGAACATCATAAGGTATGTTGAAAGATATTATACAACTTACTGAATTCTGTATCATGTCTCATGTAATCGCTCAATCAGTGTTTCAACCATTAGAAAAACATCAATAAAACAGGTTGTAAATGTGACGCAATATTACATTTACCTCAGATAAGCCATTCACTGAATATAAACGTATTAGTCAGCTAGATAAATTAACACTCTTTTTGCTAAATATATTATTATTCATTAACCTGTTCTTTAATAATAATATTTTTTATGATAGCCGTCATTTAAAATGTTTATATTTAAAAAAAATAGTAGAAACATGTTAAAAAGTTTTCTTAATGTGTAATTTAAATGCAAGAAGCCTACTAATCAGTTAATTCTAACCTTTAATATTATAGTGATGTAACATGTTCTCTGTAGTTGAGAAATATTTTTTTCCTTGAGGAAATTTGCCATGTACTGTACCTGGCAGGCCCTAATTAATCGATATTGAATCAAATCACAAGCTTGTGAGTTGTGTATATATATTAGAATAGTATGTATTGTGATTTTGAATGAGCTTTTAACTTTATATTTTAATGAGGTTTTTGTTATTTTGTGCTTTTCAAAAATATTTCTATTTTGCTTTAATTATTTTATTTCAATTCTAGTTTTAGCCATTTTAGTACTTCAACTATAAATAATTTCATTTCAGTTAAGTTTCCAATGCAGCATTTTTTTTTTAAAGTTGTTTTTTTTTTACTTTATTTCAATTAACAAAAAAAAAAAAAAAAAAAAACACTAGCTCAGCTAAAGTTATAAATCTGAAGTTGTTTTAAATGGTATTTTTGATATTTTTATGACCCAGGCAGAATCTGCAGCTTTATTGCACTTTATTTTGCTCTACTTTTGAGGGAATTTTGATTCTTAAATGTGTTCAACTGCCGAAATCTAACCTCAATATTCAATAATGAACAAACACTGGGATTTGCCTAATGACTCTAGGGAACTCCTCCAATAAAATTTTATTACATCATTTTAAGAGCATTATCATCATGAGAATTAGTGTGATGTCATCATGTTATGGCCCCATGAAATCATTTACGTATAGATAAAGGTATATACACGTGGGTTATTAAAGTTGCACAGAAACATGATTTTCTGTCAACACTTTTATTAAAGTGATGCCCTAACCTGGATGAGTTCATCTTTGGAGCTGAAGTCTGACACCAGAACATTTTGTCCGTCCACTGATCCGTGTAAGTGACACACACAGTCGCCCAGAGGCCAGCGTGTGCGCATTGGACGGCAGGTCGCGATCCAGGCCTCCACGTAGGACCTTTACAATGTTGAAAGTTGGGTGCAAAGGGCCCAGATTACGCTTCCGTGCCTCCTTGGCAACATTGATGACATCTTCACAACACTTCTCTACAGCAATGAACAGAAACAGACACAAACAGTGAGAAATATGAAAAGGAAGTCAAGAACATAAAATTAACAAAAAATAACTGCAATATAGATATTGAAGATTATTTTTCATCTTTGCTTTTAGTAATACACATAATCTCTGATCCTGTACTAAACCAAAGGTTGATAAGCTCCTGAATCAGCTTTCTATTTCAGATATAACACGAAAGTGAAAGAATACAGTCATGCAGATAATATCAAACAGACTTCCAACTTTGAGATTTAACAAACATGATATAATGGTTTCATTAACTGAATTTGATTATGCATGGCTTGATAAATCAATAATCCATTTATAAATCAACAGCACAATTCTTCGATCAAGAAAACTTTTTGTAAGATATTTAAGGTTGAACCACTGTCTCTTGCTTAAATGCCCAATAAAAAAGCTTCTGAATTACATACTCAGAGATTGTATTGCTCAGAGAGTTCTCTCACGTTACTCTGGAGAGCTTGGTCATGTTTAATATGTTTAAAATGAGACAGAAAGAAAGTAATAAATTGATATGTATTGATATAAATTGAATGTAGCATTGCTCAAATATTTTGGTCTTGTGATGAGATAACAAAAACAATGCCTCTTTGTCTAGTAGGAATTGTGTGACTTAGTGATTATACCAGAAATAGATGACTTTAGAAAACATAAAATAAAAAAGACTAAAATTTAGTAAAAAAAAGAGTAGCCTAAATTCAGTCTGTTTATCATATTAAGCAATCCTGTCTCTTCTATCCATTTAAGGTAGGAAAATGCAGAAATCCCATAGAAAACTAAAATCAGCAAAATGACTCAATAGTCTAGTAAGCTGCCAACAAAGCCAGCACTTTTGAAAGGGGTAAGCCGATGATCTGCATACCTAAGCACGCCTCAGTAGCGAGCACGGATGCAGTGAGAGCCCCAGCGGAGGCTCCGTAGATCTTACTGGCCCCGCGGATCAGATACGGCGCTTGCTCCAGAAGACAGCTTGCAACACCGATGTGATAGATCCCTAAAAACCCGCATCCAGCGAACGACAGATTCCAGCCGTCCTTTAAATCAAACATGACTGCGGCAAAATCTCAGGCTGTTCTTCCTCGCGTTATAACCAATAGCATGTCTTCTGTAAAGGTGTTTACTTGTCTCTGTGCAGGAGTTGCTGTTGTTTAGGAGTTTTGCTCTCGAGTTAATGCGTCTGTCAGTATTGGAGCCAATAGGAAACTTGCTGCATAATAAAGGTGGAAAAGGGAGTAAGCAAGTTCCTGAATAGGCGGGGCTTGTTTCCGCAGTCCAAACTGCGCCTACTCTCCACAACTTTGTCACATGGTTTGCGTAACATATAGGATATATCCATATCCTAAATGGGATATATATATATATATCTTGAGATAATGCCATTGGCATGCTTTAGTGTAAGTTGCTTTCAGATAAAACAGCTTTGCATTTTAGTCTCAGACTGGGTCTTTTCTGTGAAACCAGGGTTTAAGCAATTTAATTGAGAATGCTTGTCTATGATTTCTATCAAATATTAATAGCCAACTTCTAATGTTGAAATTTTGAAAAATATATAGTTCTTAGAATACAAATCATCCAGAGAATTGAATGCAGCTCAATAGATGCTTTTGTTAGTGCACTATTTTCCTTATGCACTTAGTTATCAGTCATTTAAATACTCTAATTTGATATTCATATAATATCAAACATAATTAGTCATTACATAAATGCTAAAAATAGCCTACATCGTATGATATATTCTTGGCTATAATACACTTATGTAAGTGTAGCCTACATGCACGATAAAATGCTAATTGACTGAGAAATCAGTCAAACGTGATATGAGTTTTTTTATTGTAAGTCTATTAAAGCATAAATGGATTCAGCTTTCTCACTCAGCAACCACAATTCTATCGTTTTACTTCTAGAAACGCGTTGTTTATTTACATAACCGATGAAGAGCTGGCGTGCTCGAGGACCCGCCGTGACGACTGGTGCTGATGCTGAGCATCACTGAGAGAATCCTATTACATCATCTCTACGCCACTTGATTGGCTGAAGGTCAAGGCGCAAGCAAAGCGACACGTCTTTACCAAACAATCAAGGGCTGGTGGATATTTTAATGCGTCCTCTTCTCCCCAAATCCTTTAAAAAAAACCCAATCCTTACGAGTTTTTCGTGCTGTATTCGTTTGAAGGCATGCGCAGAAAGCGAAGTGGACACGCCGAGCACTCCAATTGAATACGAGAGCAAATACTTCGAGTATCATAGAGTTCGACTCCCTCCTTTCTGCAGGGGCAAGATGGACGAGATCGCTAACTTTTCGTTAAGAAGTAGCGACATATGGATCGTTACATACCCCAAATCAGGTATGAAATCATATAACAACAGTTTACATGCGCACGCGTTTTCTTCATAGCGGATGTAGAGGTGTTTTACCAAAATAAACGGTCATCAATGCACGTCACTTTTTTGCATATGTATTTTTAGACAATATGATCTAGATTGCACCAAAGCATGTTTCAGATAGCTTGTGAATATAATAAAATAAATGAAAACAAACACACTAATATGCATATTTATGTAGCATGTTTGTTTGGTGAAAGTAGCACTTTTAAAAACATGATTAAAAATGTGTTTACTTCGATGGTCGTCTCACCAGTGGCCTGGATTGTATTGGCAATAATGGTATACTTAGTATTAATATCATAAAAGCAGCCTGGCCCCAATCATGTCTGGTCCACCCTGAGAGTCTGATGGCCATGTTACATCTTCAAGCTAATGAGTTTGATTAAAATAAATAAGGTGCAAAGTTGCTTATTTTAGAGATTTTTTGTGATGTTCGGTTAGTAAGAACGACAAACCAGAATTCTGAGTGCATGTTTGTATTGTGTGTTGATGAAATGAAACAGCAAGATGAAATGTTTGCCATGCCCACACGTGTTCATTCACTGCAGAGGCGCTGTTTCCTTTTAGGATATATTGCTCCCTCTCCCACGCATGCCTGTCAGTTTACTTGTGTAATAAGAACTTGAGAAGCCAAAAAGAAATCCATCCAAACAGAAATTGACCGCAAATCAAACGCATTCTATTTTTTTTTTACCACTTTTGTTTGACTGTCGGAAAGGAGTAAAGAATTATTTCAAATGGATTAATAAACCCACGTCATTGTCACACTGACACATAGACCTTATGTTTGTTATGCCCTTAAAATCCTGGATTCATAAAATTAGTTCCAGATCTTTAAAGTCGCTAACATAAGACAGTTTACAAAACATTAGTCTGAATCTGTGCAGTAAATCAAGATTTTTTTTTACAGTATTAAATATAACTTTGAGGGAGAGACCTGGTGGGGTTGTATTTATTTTTGTGTGTTCCTTTAAAAGCAAGCATGCAGAATTGAATGTCCTCTAATCACCATTAATGATGTATCCAATCAATGAAAGTTCAATGGACAGTAATGTCAAAAGTTATTCGTTTTTAATGACCCTACAAGTTCGATTGAATCATCAAAAAGTGATGATTTGGCAAAAAAAGGCAAAAACCACAGCTACAGGCTTATTTTACGACGCAAAAACAGAATGCATAGAAAAACGAAATGCTCACAGGAAAAGCACACATACAACATGATCAGTTATTAATATTTAGTTGGTTCTCTTTTGCTTTTGCATGCGTTTATTTTTTGTATAACAGCTTGGCCAAAAATAATGTCCGCAAAATTTGGCATGTTTCATTGCGTTATCACAAAAAAATCCATCCAAGCTCAACTATGCAATATGATTACAAAATCTTTAACACATTTTTAATAAAGGGTGAAGATGTCAATTTTCCCAGACTAGACATCACTTTTGGCCACTACTGTATATGATTCACCTCCCAAAAAACAAGCAAAAAAAGAAGAAAAACATAATACATTTGTAACATTTAAAGCATTTAGCTAATTCAGATGCTGATATACACAAAGTCTTAGCTAAGAAAAATTACACTAACTATAACTATTTCAATAGCTGTAAATAGATAAAATGAATGGTTGCAAGAATGTTTAATGGAGAATCTCAACTGTTTGTCATTTGAGGTTGATACCTCTGTTGTAGGGGATATATATATACGTTATATTTGCATAATATATAATGGACAACTCGCAGCAGGGCCCTGGATACCCTAGCTATGGCCCAGTGTATAATTACATACATTTTAGAATAACTTAATTGTCCTTTTAAGAGGAAGTGCCTGTCTGAAGGCATTATGTGTTTATTCTGTTATTTAATGAAGTTAATTTATACTTATCTGCTCTCAAATCAGCCAAGAGTAAACAAAACGGCTCGAATGAGAGCGAAAGAGACGCATTACGATCATTTCAAGGTCATTTTTGCATTATGCCCTTGTTGTGTGCTCCCATATGGCCTGAAAACTCATAAAGAAATATGAGTTCTGCTGAATTGACAAAACAATCTCTTTTACTAAACAAGCTCAACTAAACGGAAGATGGTCACATGCCGGCCTGGTCTTTTCATCGAAAATGGGCAAAAATAAGAAGTGAAAGAGGACACGGATATGCCTCCACAGACACACACACACACAAAGAGTGAGAAAATAAAATCTACTTGATTATATACGATCAGTCCACAAACTTGCATTTTTCAGGCTTTTTAGAGGATCCAAATAAAACTGGCCAGGCTTTAAAGGCTCTTTTGTCAGTTGTCCAATGCTTGTCATGTGTTTCTGTCATCCATAATTACTCTTACAATTCATTTGTTATGGCTTATTAATATTGCATTTGTAGATTTTGTGCAAGATGTTTTCTTGGAATATGACATCTTCCTGTTGGTCAGAACACATTCAACAAAATATCCTTTTAATAACTTCAAAGCTAAATGTCAGAACAAACTTATATAACAAATAGATAAATACAATTAAAATATCAGATTGTCACCTGTTATCAATAATATTAATTCTGTAGGACGGGTAAACAGTTGAACTGCTGCTCTTCATTAGCTGGGATGGTCAAAACTAATACAAATAAAATAAAAAGTCAACCAAAGAATGGTTTTAAAATGGTTTTGGGGTTGCAGGTTAGACTATATTCAGGCAAATGCATGAGTTTACTAATACTAAATTCAGTTAAGTAGAACAGGCAAAGTCATCTTTTAACCATCAATAATACATCTGATATGACTTTCCTTCCTGCCTCTCTCACACACACAGGAACGAGTTTGTTACAGGAGGTGGTGTATCTCAGTGAGCCAGGGTGCGGACCCAGATGAAATCGGCCTCATGAATATTGATGAGCAGCTTCCTGTGCTGGAATACCCACAGCCAGGGTTGGAGATTATTCAGGTAAACTCTCTTACATGCACATATTTTCCAAAACTATGGCCTTCAGCATGAGAATGCTGACCTCTGACCTCTTTAAATGACAAACCGCAGTTAATTTTTTGTTAATGTAGGAACTGACGTCGCCTCGTCTGATCAAAAGTCACCTGCCGTACCGATTCCTGCCCACAGCCATGCACAATGGAGAAGGCAAGGTCAGCAGCAACACAATGCAACATATTAATCATGACTTCCAATCGTTCATTAGGGCCTATTCACTCAAAACTTTCTCTATTATTATACATACCAATGATACCTTCATTCAGCAAGGATGCAATAAAGTGTTTTGTGTGACAGTCAAGACATTTATAACAATACAAAAGATTTCTATTCTAATTTCGTAGTTATTATGACATTTCTATTCAATCAAAGCATCCTGAAAAAAAAAGTTTCTACAAAAATATTAAGCGGCACAACTGTTCTCAACATTGAAAATAATAAGAAATGTTTCTTTACCAGCAAATTAGCATATTAGAATGAAGGATCATGTGACACTGACGATTTAAATTCAACTTTGCCATCACAGTAATTAATATCATTTTAAAGGCTATATTAAATTTGTGAAGAGTCTTTTCACCAGTGATTCACTATCTTGTACAGATTTTGATATGAATATGCCTTTCGACAAACACATCAATGTATGTTCCTCTAGGTGATATATATGGCCAGGAACCCTAAAGACCTGGTGGTGTCCTACTACCAGTTTCATCGCTCTTTAAGGACCATGAGCTACCGGGAACGTTCCAGGAGTTCTGCAGGCGATTCATGAACGACAAGTGTGAGTGAGAGACGTGACACAAAAGTGACAGATTTGCTCGAAAGAAAAGTGTATGAGAATGAACTATTTTTGTCTGGTTCCTGATTCTTTGCAGTGGGATACGGTTCCTGGTTTGACCATGTTCAGGAGTTCTGGGAGCATCGCATGGACTCTAATGTTCTCTTTTTGAAATATGAGGACATGTACAAGGTACCACCTGCATTGACACACACACACACGCACACACTATAATTTAATATATATATCAGGGCTGTCAAACGATTAATCGCGTTTAATCGCATCCAAAATAAAAGTTTGTGTTTACATAATATATGTGGGTGCACTGTGTATAACTATTTTATATATATACACACACATGCTTGTATATATTTAAGAAATATTTTCATGTATATATATGTATATAGATTTATATATAATTTCTATATATATAAATATAAATATTTTATATATAAATAATATTTTCTTTCTTAAACATACATGCATGTGTGTGTGTTTATATATATAGAAAATAATTACACAGTGCACCCACATCACGATAAATTGTTTGACAGCCCAAATATATATATGTATATATTAGGGGTGGTTAATCTGTCTGTATTTCCCGAATTCGAATTCAATTACGATTATTGAAGTCCCGATTCGATTACAGTCGATTTTCGATTATTAATCGATTCTCGATTCAGCGATTATTGATTTTCCATTTTACAACAGTAAACAAAAATACACTAGACCAACATATGATTATATTAGCAGCATCATCATTTTGAGTATTAATTGCACTTTTTATTTGTTTGATATTCAATGAAAATGTAATGATGGTTAGTGAAGACATGCAAACATGCTTGTTGTCTACTACTTAGGCAAACCATTATCTTTAATAATTTTTTGAACAATTGTGTTGCATTATAATGCAAAGGCACCTGGTTCTATTAATTGACAGCATTAAAATGCATTTTGTGATTTCCTTCAATTGAAAATCTTTGAAGCAAGTTTGGGGGGCTTGAAGGGCAACCTTATTCAGAGAATCACCCAGAAATTCAAAAGAACAGCATTTATCTGAAATAGAAAGCTTTTGTAACATTAAACAATACAGTTCAAATGTTTGGAGTTCGGTAAGAATTTTTCTTACATTTTTTGGGAGAAATAAAAAATAAATCTATACTTTTATTTATCAAGGATAAATTAAATTAAGTTGATCAAAAGTTACAGTGAAGACATTTATAATGTTACAAAATCGATTATCTGAATCTTTTGTGTGTGTGACTATAGATATTTACTTTAAATGTACAGAAGTAAATGACCCCATAAAGAATTAACGTACAATATATTTTATTAGCATTCCAAAGAACCAACAGGAAAATAAACGTGTGCCTGAACTAGGAGACATAACTTTAACTTACTTGTAGGTAAATTAATATTATAATGACCGGTACAGCCTGAGTGTTTCCTCTTATGGCTGGAAACGTGTCATATGGCTTGTCATATTTGTCGTGTTTCCGTTGGTAGTTTATTATACAAAGCTTACAACTAGCGTGGCTCTTGCCCAGTTCCTTTCCCTTTTCAACTTCAGAAGCCAAAATATTTCCCACACGTCCAGCTTTCAACCCAAACAAGGAGGGTGTTTGGACCTTGCGCGCCATCGCGTTCTCTGTTATGTGCACGCGTCAGACGGTCCGGTCACTGCACTTCCGCCTTTGCGTTTTCCGTCAATATTACGTTTCATAAAGATATATATAATATAGTTTTTTTTTTTTTTGGAAAATCGAATTTTGGGATATTTGTAAATCGATTCAGGATCGTCCACTGTCCGCATCGCGACTGCATCAAAATCAACTCTTCCCCACCCCTAGTACACACACATATATATATATACACACACACACATATATATATATGTATATATATATGTATATGTATATATATATATATATGTATATATATGTATATATATATATATATACATATATATATACATATATATATATATATATATATATATATATATACATATATATATACTTATTTTATAGCTTTAGTCATTCTTCATTTTAGTCTTAGAAATGTTAGTACTTGTACCTCAACTTATTTCAGGCACTTGCCAAGGCAACATTTCTAATATTCATTTAAGTTTATGTTTTTCCATCTATTATTTACATTTAATATTATTTCAGCTTTATTTCAAGTATCAACATTTTTTTAAATACTTTTAGTCAACAATAATAACACTTTTCGCTTTAATTCAGTTTCCTGTAAACTGTGATGCAGAGATGGTAAATGACTCACTCATCGCATAGTTTGTTTCACTTCTTGCAATCTTAAAAAAATACTAGTGTACAGTATATTCAGAGTTCACTATTTCTTAGTTCAGTAAGTGGTGCATTAGTATTGTATTTTTAACAAAACTCTCTTCGACATTTGTCAATCTAGTATCAGTACAAACAATCACACATTATCACAGGTGGTAACAGTTCTTGGAAAGTTTGATAGTAGTGTGTTAGGTATGCATAGGAGGGGAATCACAGATAGTCAGTCCGCTCGGATATGTTGTTTCCATAATCTTTATGGTGTAATGCTCAGAGTCCAGCAGTAAGCACAAACAGACAAACAGAGACACACTGCATGTGACAGAGGCTAATGTACAGAAACATATAGATAGATAAGACACCATGTTCCCAGTAGTCTGTGATTCTTTAAGCATTTAGAGGTTAGAGACTATGCTGAACATAAAGGATATTATATATGTTACTATCAAATATGGTAACACTTTAAAACAAGCCACCATTTGCATTAACTAGCATGAACTAACAATGAGCAATATATATATATATAACCGTTATATTATCTATTAACCTTTGTTAAAAATGTCAGTTCCTAGTGCATTAACTAATGTTAACGCAGATACAACCTTTGTATTTAATAATGTATTAGGAAATGTTGAGATTAACATTAACTAACATTAATAAATGCTTTAGATATATTAATAAATGCTGAAGAATAAATGGTATTGTGATAACTATTGTAGTTAATTAATGTTAACAAATAAAACCTTATTGTAAGGAGTTATCATATTTAAAACCTTGGTTTTCATTGTTTCAGCACTTTATAAGTTCAAGAAATATGAATTAGATTGCTATTATTATTTAAAAGTTTAACATGTTTTAATAACATAAAATATAAACAAATAGCAAAAGTTGCACATACTGGTCGCTTTGCATAATGTACTCTTTAGCAATTTAGTTTTTCTGGACACATTACAGCTGGTAGATAAAAAGTCAGCTACACCTCGAGGTCCCTGAAATCATTTAAAAAGGGAATTATGTTGTAACAGACAAGCGTACAGTATTTTAAAAGACGTGTTCACCGTATTCATCAAGACCAAGGTGTGAGTCATAATTATATAACTGAAAGACTGTCATTCTCTCTTTCTCTCCACCTTCTCCTGCTGCCTGTAATTGTTGTCTCTGGAGGATTTGGGGACCCTGGTGGAGCAGCTGGCTCGATTCCTGGGTATCGCGTGTGATAAAGCCCAGCGGGAGAGCATGGTGGAGAGCTGTAACCAACTCATTGAGCAGTGCTGCAACTCCGAGGCCCTGTCCATCTACCGGGTAAGAGACAGACGACAGGAGAAAAAGGGGGCGCTCGAAGGTATAAACGAGGGGGCGCAGTAAAGCTAAGGGATAGTGTACATTCAGAGGATTGTTATGCAAAATAAACCTCTTAATTGAACACAAAATATTAATTTGACATTTTATTAGCTCATGATGACTCGCAGTACTGTTATCACTAACAGACCGCTACATGGTGTAATTGAAGAATCAGAATCAAGTATTGCAGGGAGCCGTGTAAGAAATATAAATGAAAGATGCATGGTTCTGCATGGACAAGTTTATAAAAAGAAGCAGATGATGAATCTACTTTAAACTTCACAACTAGCAAAACAAAGTGGCTACACCAGACGTGAGCGGTGCGGTAAAAAAAAGCATACAGAACTCATTATAAACAATGATGCTTTCTACACTGGGTGCATCGCGACAGCAAACTGATGCCCCGTTAAATGGGGAAGTCAATGGGGCCGTCAACTGTCTTTAAGAGACTTCACATCACAAACGTTGATTTATTTTAGTACTGTATTAATTACGTTTCAAGCAAGGTCATGTCTGAGAGTGTCTTTATGTGGGTGCACGTTCAGTGGGGGGCATGCAGAAACGATTTGGGAACCACTGCCATCATGTGGTGAATATGCATGGTGCATCTTTATTTCTATGGAAATTTCTGTTGCTATCTGTTGTCTTTGTCCTATTATTTTGTTATTATTGATTCAACTTTAAGAGGATTTGCCATTTATTTTACATTATTTTATAATTTGCACTTTAGTTTTCTGTTTTGTTGTTTTCTTGTGTCTTGTTCCGTTTTAGTGCATGGATTCTTGGCTTGCCATGATGCTGACTACTCACTACATACAGTACAGTAGGGAGTACTTATTATATTAACAGTGAACATGAAGATGGAAAATGTGTGTGAGAGAGGTACAGAAGGTGAGTCTGGGTGATGTCAAGTCTTTAAGCAATGATCTGGATCCGATTGCCATAATATTGGTTTTAAAATTGTATTTTAAAAAATCTGAATTGTCAATAAAAAAAAAAAAAAAAAAAGTAACTGAATTACCGAAATTACAGTAACTAACTCAGTAATTTCAGCTTCAGAATCATGAATATTGTTATTCTGGTGTCACCATTGTCCTTGGGTTACAAGCACCAAGTCCAAGCCTATTCATTTTAACCTATCAAATTAAGCATTTTAATCAACAGTAGATTTTTTGTTAACCTTTTACCATATGTCTTGGATTATCGCAATAATATCGTATCGCGAGTTCAATATTGTGATATGTATCGAATCGTGACATGAGGGTATCGTTACACCCCTAATATTTAAATTTGAAGATTTTACAGTCTTTACAGATTTTACATTTTAAAACACAACTGAAGAATGAATTGTTCTCTTTGGCAATCAAAGTTATGCCACAAATGCTGCAAATAAGTTTAACTAGTGTTGAAACCAAAACTGTGAGGTAATTTTGAAATCAAGAGCTCTTCTAACTCTGTTTTCATCTGCTTTAGGTCGTTTTGGGCTTTGGAAGGACGCTTTCACTGTGTCCATGAACGAAAAGTTTGATGGTGTTTACCGCCAGAAGATGGCAAAGTCTGACCTGACCTTTGACTTTAACCTGTGAAGAAGCGACACTGGACTATCTAACAAACCAACCAACCAATCACCTGCTGTGCTTAATGTCACCTGATGGACGTTCCCCATCCAGATTTTATCTTTCCATTCCCGCCATCTCTTGCTCATCAATGCTTTCATTGGCTACCCGAAAGTTAATTCTTAGTACAGTTACTAAGAGGCTTTTTTCTCTTTGTGTATTTGTATTAACATTGCATTAGTGTAAGCACAGTGCTTGTTGCATCTGCACATTGTACAGAGCTTTTCCATATCCCAAAGGCGCTTATGAAATGTGTATTTATTAAAAATTAGAAATTAAAATGATTTAGACTATATTCTATGCTAAAGCCCTTACGACAAACTCTCAGGAGGATTCTTCAAATCATTGGCTAATAGATGCACCAAATATGCACTCATCCAATCACAACTCAGGTTGTAAAAACCTGAGCCTCATGATGAATGCTGATTGGCTCCTGGCCAAAAGATCTTAATGTACGTGTGGAATGTCATTTCGCTGCTTCTTGTGCACCTCTCTTAGTGGCTTCTAGACTTATATGGTATGTAATATGTGTAGTATGGCTATTCATTGATACCGTAATGAAAAGTAATTCACATTGTTATGTTCACTTGATTACATCGCATCTATTTGCATGATCCCCCAGGACCATTCACATGAACATACACTCTGTTGAAGAGTAGGAGGGGGATCTTTTCATTTCACATCGTTCTATAATGCATCAGAAGTGTTGTTATGAGCAGATATGAGTTTGTATTTCATCATTATGTTTTGGTCAAAAGTATAACAGATGCGTAAGGTGAACTCAGATACCAGCACTCATAACAAAGTGACTTGTAACCTGACATATCCAACAATTGCTGTGTTCAGAATGGAATACTAGCATACTATGTATTATACTATAGGTTGAATTTAGGGTGATGGGACACTTTTTGCCATTGAGATGACTTGTAAAAAGTGTCCCAATAAACCTGAATGTACCCTACAGTATGCTATTGTTAAAAAATAGTATGTATGCATTATGCCACTAAATAGTCCAGTCAGTTGTATGCCACATTGTCACATGACCTCATTAAGCGCATGTTTAATTCAGAGAGCGAAGGTTGTGTCAGAAAATAAAATGACTTTTGCATTTTCGATTCCCAAAAATCTCTTGGCATTCTGATCATATAATGACACGATAACATATTACATCTAGTTCATTTGCAACACATTTTGAATTGAAGGTTGAGTGCATTCTGTATTATAGTTTTTCAGCCATGGAATAAACATAATTTATCTCAAAGTTCTGACTTTTTTCTCTTGCAAGTTTTCTTTCTCACAATTTAGACTTTTTTTTTCCTTGCAATTGCACTTTATATGCCGCAATTCTTCTATTTTCTTTGTTGTGAGATGTAAACTCATACTTGCGAAAGCTATAAAGTCCAAATTGCATAAAATAAACTTATAAAAGACAATTGACATATTTTTTATGCAATGGCAGGAACAAGATCTCATTGTTTTCTGTGCAATGTGTGCTAATTTGGAAAACGGTAGTAGGTAATCCGAATATTTTATGCATACAGTAAATGTGCATACTGTGCACAGTGTAAACACTGTACTGTGTACTATAGACATAGTAAGAGTTGTATACTAGTATGCCATTTAGGAAATGAATTTGAAATTGCATACTAGCATACTATTACAATTTCTCCTCATATAGCAAACAGTAATATTATGCTATTCCAATTCAGCCAATCACTTAATTCAGGAGAGTGGCTGTGTTGTCATAAAGCCCTGAAACATCACATCCAATCAGGAAGCTGCGTTATCACAGTCACTGAATTTATTCCTCTACACCCTTTTCTCTTTCTTCACACTCACATATCTTACTACCTTTCTAGTGCTTATTGTCTCTGGTATTAGCCTGATTCCCCACGTCTGTACTGTGTGGGACTCAACAGAAACTCATTGGCTATCATGTATCATGCTGTTTGATGGAACTCCACACATTGGGGTTTTTCAGTCTTGCTTGCTGGTTTATTTAATAAAGTGACATCTTCAGGCCTTGAATTTCAGTATGCCTACTGTTTGTTTCTGCTTTTTTCTTGCCAAGAGCGTAAATACAACGTGTCAGTCTTAAAAAGACGGCTAACACTGAGGCTTAAATCTAAGATGCTGGATTAACAACAGTTGGAAACTGAAGCATGCTGAGTACAAAGAGGTTTCTAAAATCACAGATGGCACCAAAGGACAAGTTAAGTTCCTATGGCAACAAATCAGTGCCTCTGATATACATGTGTCCTTTAATCGCCAATCAGGCATTAAAAGGAAAGCAGTGTGAGCACCATTTTTAATGTGACACCATTGCATGGTCTCAATTGAATAGTGTTGTTAAAGGAATAGTTTGCCCCCAAATGAACAAATAATCATTCGAGGGTAACCTCCCTTTAAGTTTACAAGAGACAAAAGTTACAAGCTTACCCTCATAATGCATTAAAAACTATTTTTCCGGTTCATGGTTCTGGCTAAAACATAAGCTTATAAAACAGTCATTACTTTATATTTTCCAACAAAAACCATATTGTATCTAATCAGTACCTTCTCGTTAATGAGTGAATGCACTTTTGAATGTTACCATGTTAATTCACTACCTTTTTATTAAACAAATTGAGAACTACAGCCATAGTGTCATGTAAGAAAATAGCATTATACCTGAGATCTTTTTATTTTACTATATCATTCGAATATCGATAGGTTATTAAAATTATACCGGTTGATTTGAGTATTTTAATTAATTAATAATTCCCCTTATCCGCTATCACTGCATTGGTCTTTAAAAACAATCTTTAAATTGCATTCATGCGGTGAATAATGAAACCCTGAAGACTTTGAAATGTATAATTACTCAAACATCATCTTCTCATATATGCCAGATGGATACAATGATACAAAGAAGGCATCTTAAATATATTAATAAATCCCACAGCATTTATTTGTAAAAGACCACAGTGCTCACCCATTAGTGACTATTATTAGTAATGAAAAGTCACACACTCTCAAAGCCAATAGAGGGCAGTGCAGTCTAAAGGCAGAAATATGGCAGAAACATATTTTAAAATTGATCTTTTATCCTTTGGGGCATATGAAACAGGCGTCCCGTTTTCCAGCTTGATAAGGTTGTTGGGGCATTTTTTGGTAAGATTTTCAACACGTAATTAACAATATGCATTGTGCTTTCTCAAGCTAAATTAAACACACATTGTCGTTTTTACTGGGATATAATTTAATAAGGTTAAATAAATAAGGTTATTTAAAAAACGTCCTCTGGGAGAGAAAGTTCGTAAAACTGGGATAAACTGGGTGAAAAAAGAGAGAGAGACAGAGTGTGTGTGTGTGTGTGAGAGAGAGATGTAACACAGTGATATTCTGTTTGCTGTGTCAGTCTGTGTAAGCGCCCCGGGTTGCCCACTTCTGCTCTCTCCACATCTCTCGCTTCACTCATCAAACACAGTTGAGTTACGACTGTCAGAAAGCTGGTTGCTGCAATATTGTTCTCTTGAGTCCTGCTCATAAAACTGCACTGTATTTACAGGGCTCAACGGGAAGGGTGGCCTGATGGCTCGGGTCTGCGATGGAACTGTCATTTGCTGTATTGCAAACTTACTGTATACAAAATAAGTGTTCAAAAAGATAAGTTTGCAATATACAGCAAGTGAATTCTGCTGATGTAATAATGGCACCACATTATCTCGGTGGATAAGGTTAAATGAGGTTTGTTGAAATCGTGACTGATAGTCTGTAGTTTAGATGGGTTGCATATAATATAATGAACTATTTGATGTAACAATGTGTAATGGAAAAATATAGTGCTTTGCAAAAGTTAATTGCAATAATTCGCATCCAAAATAAAAGTCTGTGCTTATATATTTGTATGTGCTGTATATAATTATTTTGCATATATAAATAACTAGCATGCATGTATATATTTAAGAATTATTTGCGCTTAAATTCTGTATATATATATATATATATATATATATATATACACACATATACATAATCTATATTATATAAATATAAATATTTTATATATGAATAACACATTTTCTTAAATATATACATGCATGTGTGTGTATTTACATATATAAAAAATTATATACAGCACACACAAATATATTATGTAAACACAGACTTTATTTTTGGATGCGATTAATCGCAATTAATTTTTGCACAGCCCTAGGAAAAATATAAATATTTGTAATTTCTAGCATCCATATTTATTTCAGGTTTTCATTCATAACAGGCTCTTTTGTGTAAAATCAAGCCCTTATATCACAACAAAGAGCACTGAAAAAAAAACGCTTAAAGTTTTTAAAGAATATGGTGTTATTTATAAGTGTAACAGGGTCAATGGACCTGGACATACTTCACTTCTGAGCAGATATAAACTATCAATGATCAATTCCATGTATCAGCCAATCAGATTCAAGAATTCAATGATGACGTGTAATCTTACTTAATACACAAATGTCTTCCTTTCCCCCTAGAAACCATCACCAATCCTATCAACCGAAATGAAACATACACAAGTATAATTGCTCCTTTCATTCCCTATGAAAAAACTGGAAACACACCAAATTTTACCCAAATTGTACCCAAACATGACAATAAAACTCAATAGAACCTCAATAGAATATCTGCAGACAAAGTTGTTATTGTTACAAATATTATTTAGTGGCAATATCATGTATCATCTACAAGAGATGTACAAAAAAGAGTTAACCAACACGTGAGAGAAGATTTGTTGACATTGGAAAGCAATGTTTAAAACTTTACAATAAGGTAATTGACTGTAAAAATCAGAGTTGACATTATTCTTAAATATGACTTTAAAATTGCGTGAATTTAAAGCTCACAGTTTTTTTTGACTGTAATTACTTTGAAAGAATGAGAATTAATACAATTATAAAAAAATATATAATTCCAAACATTGCCATATATTATTTACAGCCTGCAGAATATAAAAACCACTTTATCTGCAGGCCTATTATAGACAATAGATATTAAATGGTCCTTTACTTGAATTGGCCCTACAAGATAAACAATTATTTTTTTTTCTCCTTAAACTGATCTTAAGAATACCGTGGCAGACGGAATGAAGATTACCAAGTTAATTGTTCATTTAAGAACAATCTGGACTGGTTATAAGTCCTCCACTTATGCTGAACACATGCACACACACATACACACACGGTTTCCTTTTTGAGGGTGACTTTTCCTTCCTATAAATTACAACTGGGCTAAACCATATTGCAGAACATCTTATTTGCTCCCCCTTAAGGTGTCAAAGACAGAGAAGAAATATTTCCAATTATGCAGGTTCAGGTGTGCAATAATTTCCCTTCAGCCAACCGCACTAGGCAAAATGTAAGTGCGAGAAGAGAGCGTGTGTTTAAGCGGTGCACATCAGTGTCACATCAAGTGTGTGTGTTTGTGTGATTCTGCCGCGGCTCTGCTGCACGGTCATAATTGTCTTTCTGTACGTCTTTGTTCCGTCTGGCCGCCTCCATCTGACAGTTTGACTGCTCGCTTCAGTCTGCCTCTCCATACTGATGTCCTCCGTAATATCAGCCCTCCTCCCCCGTCTGAGGGAAGTTGGGGAAAGTTTACTTTACGGGCCCATATCCTCCTCGCTGAACGTTAACAGCTGCTGTGCTCCTGACATTTTGATGCGCCTTATTGGAATCGCTTTGCGCTTCGGGAATGACATGCCATTGGCGTCTTGTTTCAGCCTTTATTAGTATTTCTTTGATTTTTATAGCTCTCTCTCGTGCTGTCGGGAACTCTATAAAGATTAAGAGCTGGCCACATCTCTCCTCATCAATTATTTAACATGCAGGTCACTGCTATTATGAAAAAAGAACATATGTGAATAATCGCAGATTATGGTAGACAGAGAGAAAAAGGGTGAATAGGAACTTAATGGCAATTCGACTGTGGATCGCATTCGCAACCACAAAATCTGTTCTGGGCTGTGGACCGAAGGGGAAAGCAAGGCAAAATAAAAAGCAACAACATCGTTCAGACAGAAAATAAATAAGAGGAGAAAATGCTTATCATTAGCTTGCTTTAAACGGCAAGGTCATGGGTTCGGTTGCCAGGGAATGCATGAACTGATCAAACTAAAAAGGTATGTCAAATGTATAAATGTAAATCTTTTCTTGTTGAGGTCATGTGTCCTTCAAGTAGTATTTGCACATATTATTTTAGTAGCTCAAACAGTAGAGCTAGACGACGCCAAAGTCATGGGTTCGATTCCCTGGGAATGCATGAATTGATAAAATATGCCAAATGCATAAATGTAAATCTTTTGTTGTTGAGGTCATAGGTCACACAAGTAGTTTGGCACAGATTATTCCTGTAGTTCCAACAGCTACACTCTCAGAAAAAAAGGTACAAAAGCTGTCACTGGGGCTATACCTTTTCAAAAGGGAAAACTTTTGTCCATTTTAGGTGCTAATATGTACATTGTTGGTGCTAATATGGACATTTAGGTGCTAATATGTACATTTTAGGTGCTAATATGGACATTTAGGTGCTAATATGGACATTTAGGTGCTAATATGAACATTTAGGTGCTAATATGGACATTTAGGTGCTAATATGAACATTTTAGATGCTAATATGGACATTTTAGGTGTTATATGTACATTTTAGGTGCTATTACGTACATTTTAGGGTGCTAATATGGACATTTAGGTGCTAATATGTACATTTTAGGTGCTAATATGTACATTTTAGGTGCTATTATGTACATTTTAGGTGCTAATATGGACATTTAGGTGCTAATATGTACATTTTAGGTGCTAATATGTACATTTTAGGTGCTAATATGTATATTTTAAGTGCTATTATGCACCATTAGAGTACCAATCTGCACCCTTTAGGTACTTTTGAAAGGTACAGCCCCAGTGACAGCTTTTGTACCTTTTCTTCTGAGAGTGTTACAACGCCAAAGTCATGGGCTCGATTCACAGGGAATGCATGAACTGATTAAGCTAATAAAAAATTATGGCAAATGCATAAATGTAAACCTTTTGCTGTTGAGTTTGAGCAAGTAGTTTGGCACAAATGATTTGCCAGATTCATGGGTTAGATTCCCAGGGAATGCATGAATTGCAAAAATGTAAACCTTAAATGCAAGATGCCAATATAGACAGGATGCATGACGTCTGCAACCTTTAAAATATCAAGATGGTAAAGAAAATATGATCCAGGTTCACTTGCACCAATGATAAACATGGTTTGCACAGTTTGTGCAATATTTAAACATTCAAATGATTTTGTTTACTTTTGTACAATCATTTTAAACCCATTTTGGCTTGTCACTTGATGTCCAATGTGGGTCCCGAAGCAAACCCAGTAGAGAAGCATCATACTAGAGTAAAATGAGTGTTAATGCATTGTCTTGTCAGTCCTGGTGCATCACTGAATGGGAGAGAGGCTTCAGTCAGTGCCAGAACTGCCATCTGCCGAAGTCCTCTGTGAATGCGCTAGTGTTAAGAGCCCAGCCCGGGCTCCATTAGCCACACACACGCAGTAGATACGTGTTAATGAAAAACTATGCGCTCTATTATAGGACCCACTCTGACTGACTCTTCAGGGACTTTGTGCGGTGGATTAGAGCATTTTCAGGATATAGGGCGCTTCATAGGAGACTGTGTTTTGATTATGCGTGACTGAAATAGGTGTCTGCTTGCGTGTGGCATGCTTTGCTTACTGTGCAGCATGTGTGTTTAGAGGTTGAAAGCCCTGTCCCTGGGAGCAACCCTGCAAAACAAGAATTCCCATGCGAGGCTACTTTTAGTCCTGACTTCCTGCATTTACTTCTGCTCTGGGATAGCACAATATACAAAGGTTTAAATCAAGACATGTCAGTTAGGAAGTTAAATGTGCACTCAGTCATCTTAGACTTGACGTGGATGCAGCATCAGGCAAAGACAAACAACATGGCAGAAAAGCGCTATTTGCAGTCAGCAATGACTAATTTATTCTGTGAGCGAAAGTGTCCAATAATAAAGGGGTTGTTATGATCAAATATATATAGATGGTTACATGATCATGTCAGGCCCCATGAGGAGACCTTTTTTAGGCTAGTGTCATGACTAGAGTCTTCATCTCATGCCTTATTACTGATCAAAAGTACTATTCAAAACACTTAATGAGAAAAAAACTGCAGCTTTAAAATAAACTGCTTCCGCCAATTTATGATCAATAATTCAAAAAAGACATTGGAGATAAAAATTAATTAAAAGATGACCTGCCTCTGGCCCCAAAACAGTTTAGAAACATAAAATTATGATTTTATGTGACAATACAACCTCGCTTTGAACCACACCATTTAATCTCCATGGAGCAAGTTCAATTGTACAGTTGGTAAAATCATTTCCTGCAAATTACGAATTAATTTAGAATAAAAAAAGAGCGTGACTCGATTATCAAATAGCATTTTTGTGTCTCAGTTATTTTTATTCAAGGGCTAAATGAATTAATCTGCATCAGACAGAGTGAGCCAGAAGCGTAGGTGGTTTAAAATAATGCATTCATACTTTTTTTTTCTTTGTTCATGTTCCCGATATTAAGTAGGTTGTTTGTTTGCCGCATAATGAAATTGAGAAATTTACTAAAGTAAATCAAAGTAGGCAAATTAGACCAACAGAGACACTCTTTCATTCTCCCTTTTACCACCTTCCACTCGTTCTGTCTCTGTTTATCCATTTTGCATTCTTTTTCCCCAATCCTCTTTGAACCGCTTGTTCAATCTCTTTCTTTGTTCTTTTTCGGTGCTTTCCAAACAGCCTCCTCCCTCTTTTCAGAGTTTGAGTATCTGTAACACCTTATTCCTCTCCACCACCATCACATTTGCAGTATGAGCAATAAAACAGAAATTTGCATATATACGTTTACCTAGATAACTTTATAAAGATTTCCATTGTATTTTTATATAAAGATATAACTATATAAAAATCTAAAATACATTTTTATATATCAAAATCATCCTATAAAATACAATTTTATTTGATTAAATTTGATTAGAAATGAAATTGTTATATAATATTACATTATATTATAGTAATTTTTTAATCTCCAAAGTCAATAATGCACAAAGTAAGCTTTGTGATCTACCAAGAAACAGATCAGTTAGGATCACTGAGCCTCATTGGCTAGTGGTTTTCCAAAGTTACCAGCTAATTAGAATTTTCACTGGCTACAATTTTGACATCGATACCATGTGGAAAAGCTTCAGTTTAGATATTTTGGCAGCAGGTATATTAGGCTGCTGTCACTTTAAGACCTGACACACAGATCCATTATATTACAAATGCATGGTCTTTCTCAACTGTTTACGACTGGCCTTTTGACATTATTTTCTGTATTTGACAGTTTCAACACAATAAGCAGTGAAAAATAACTCAATAATACAGAGCTTTATATGCACAAAATCTGGGGGAGTGAGTAAAATTATGCATAATACGTGAAATTGCTGAAATTCATGCCATGTAACACCAATAATCCTCATCCAGAGCAAATGAAACAAGTGAGGAGAGGTGTGTTTGTATGTCAACTTGCTGTCGGAGAGATGAGAGAGAAAGCACAGCTGAAATCATGCATCTATTCTGCAGAAAATGAGTATTGGAAGCGTATCAGATATTTTTGCCAACAGTTCATTGAACTTAGTTTATCGTGTTCGATGACTTTTTAAAAGACTAAAATTGAAAAATGTATATATTATATATAAAATTCAACACACCAAAGTGGCTAGGAGTGACTTTGTGACACGCCACTGCTGAAATCACCCGCATTTGGTGGGCTCACGAGTGTTAATGTCAAGCCCTGCTTTCCAGTATATGTGGATTATTGTTAGAAGCAGTGGTGTGATGCTTAGAACAGCTGTTCAGGCTAATGACTGATGTGCTTAAACACATACACACACTCAAATGATAAAGCACTTTGTCACAGATGCTTCCTCCTCCACGCTGGCGTCAGTTATCAATATACTATTAGGACTGCAGTCCTCCACCTCAGAGACGGAGTAACGTCAGCAAAGCACATTATAGTTGCTTCATACCAATATTGTGTCAAACACTCACTTTAGTCCCCTCGTTTTCATTCTGATTGCCCACCTCATATGGGCTTTTAACACAAATTAAAAGTCAAATTAAAATTGATAAAGTAAA
Source organism: Hybognathus amarus (assembly GCA_030378365.1). NCBI lineage: Eukaryota > Metazoa > Chordata > Actinopteri > Cypriniformes > Leuciscidae > Hybognathus > Hybognathus amarus. The sequence continues at coordinate 1,323,911 of JAQIUQ010001012.1, read as the reverse complement.
TAAAATGGTCACTCTTGGTCTTCTGGTGTATAACATTTTGTTTACAATGTTGTTTTTATCTGATGTCTCAAAGTTCTTTTTTTAAACTTACATCTTCCAAAGACTTTTCACTATCCAATCAAATCAAGAGTCAACATCAAGCTCCGCCCCTTTCCCGCTCTCACGCTAAATATCATGTTTCACCCATGAAATTTAGATGTAAAATTGGTTGTGAACGCAGTTTTATGTTGACTTTTACCCAAGGTCATTCTTAACCCAGACTTAAATCTGTGTTTAGGTTTCAAACTTTTCATATTTTGCCATGGGCAAGTGTGAAATATTGCTTCATATTGGTTAAAAAGACACAAGGTTAGGGTTAGGCAGAGTTTAAAAAGCATATTAGAGTACAAGTGGCAATATGCTTAAAATAATGCTAACTTCCATTCATCTCCTGATAAAACATAAGTTCATAGCCCTAACCCTAACATAAAACATAACACAACATAACACAGTATTATGTGCTGTTATGTTGTTTTATGACTGTTGATCAGTCAGTTAAATTATTAACTGACTGATCAACCGTCATAAAACAACATAACAGCACATAATAACAACATAACATAACAGCACATAACATAACATAACCTAAAACATAACATACTATAAAAAGTAACATAAAACATAACATGACATAACACTTAGCAGACCAATTAGCCGTAATAAAACATAACATAAAACATAACAACAAACAGACTGATCAGCCGAGCATCATCGCCTGTATAATTTATTGTGACAGTAGAGGTTATGTAGTTTCTCTGTTGCATTGTGGGACTCGGTGTTCACAGACAACACAATAAGCGCTTTCTTATGTCTTTGATGCTCGTAGACAAAAATAAAAAATAAAAAAATTAAAAAGCCCTGGTGGATTTTAGAAGAGAAAAGACAAAGAAAAAGAAACTAAAGATCTATTAGAGGTTGCGTAAGCTGCAAACACACACATTTTGTCACAGATGCCCTGTACCCTTGTTCCTGTTTAATTATGAACGTCTAATTGGCACATGGTGACACTGGCGATAACACTCATGAAAATGTTTTGAGGTCTGGTGGTCCTCTAGCCATTCACACACACACACACACTGTAAGTAAGGCAGGACGCCAAGCTCAAAATAAAGCCAGTCAGCGGACGAACGCTTAATGGGAAGCTGGCTCTGCCCAGATTGCAGAGAGAGGGAGAAAGCTAAAGGGAACACATGCAACGGGAACAACAAGGGGATCAAATAAGATAGATGAATAGAAATGAGATGAGGTCTCTATCTTTCAGCTCATTAATTGTTCAAGATATCCGTTCCTTTCTCCTTTGTGATTTTAACACACTTCTAATTAGCTCCTAATTCAGGAAGTTTAAGCCTTTTTTTCTCCCTTTTTCTAAACCAACTGCTGTTTCTACTGCTAATGTTTCCTGAATTGTAAACTAACTTAATGCAGCTATAATTGTCCTGCTTGTAGGATATGAAACGTTTTTACTTCTTTCCATGCTGATGTGCTACTAATTACAGACATTTGTATTCAAAAAGGCATGGTGAAAACAAAAGACAGACAAGACGATAAAATAGATGATCTTCCTCGGGCAATGTCTGCGCAGAGGTGAGACCGAGTGATGACGCAGTGATTCGATCGCACAAGCCCTCATTTAGTCTCCTCTGAGCCGCTGAAACAGAAGTTTGGGCGGCTAGCGGCAGCTGAAGGCACACGTGGGAGGAGACTCTCGTTTTCAGAGCTTGATTTGGCAGCGGACCTAATAAGAGTTCAATTAAAGCAGAAGTTCTTTGGGCGACAGCAGGATGTGATTACCCAGGAGTCAGTGGGGTATATATAGCTGTTCCTCTTTCCGTTCTCGTGCCAGGACCTGAGGGATGATGAGGGAGGTCCATTTGCACGAGGCATTATGACTGACTCCTTTCCCTCTGCTAAAAATCTGCCAGGTTTCGCAGTCCAACTGCAGGTGCCTAGCTAATGCACATCCCTGCAGCAGAAACGTACTCGCACAGTCATTATCTGAGCGAATTCACTAAGAATGAATGGTTAGCGTCACATTATTTACTTGTTTAGAACCATTCACTAAAGTTGGGGTTTTCAAACTGCACTCATAGCAAAAGGGTTCATTGGGGTTCTATATATGAAGCATAGGGTTCTTTAAAAAAAGGTTCTATAATGACTAGAAAGAACCCTTTTGGCACAAAGGTTCTTTATAGGCTATTATTATCTTATTTTTTTATTATTCATTCATATATTACATTATTCTGCAACATTAGTAGTTCACTTAAAAAAAAACTTTTGCTGATAATTTACTCACCCCATGTCATCCAAGATGTCTGTCATTCTTTCTTCAGTCGAAAAGAAATTAAGGTTTTTGATGAAAACATTCCAGGATTTTCTCCATATAATGGACTTTATTGGGAACCAAACGGTTCAAGGTCCAAATGAGAGTTTCAGTGCAGTTTCAAAGGGCTTTAAATGACACCAGACGATGAATAAGGGTCTTATCTTAGCGAAACGATTCGCTCATTTAAAAAATAACTAAAAAAGTTGAAAGTTTTATAAGCTCAAATGCTCGCCTTGCTCTGTTCTGTGATGAGCGTTTGTGACTCTCCTGTTCAAACTCGTTCATCAAAATGAACAAATCTTTTTTCGAGTCATGACTCGAATGGTCCAGATAAGACTCTTATTCATCGTCTGGTGTCGCTTAAAGCTGCATTGAAACTCTCTTTGGACCTTGAACCGTTGGTTCCATTGAAGTCCATTATATGGAGAAAATGCTGGAACGTTTTCATCAAAAACCTTAATTTCTTTTCAACTGAAGAAGAGAATGTCATGGATATCTTGGATGACATAAGGGTGAGTAGATGAGCCCGTTTCTCATCCTTCTATCGTCATACAGCGCTATATGACAAAATGGCGCTATGGTACACACATGGCACCCTTTATCGTTAATATAACACACAAACCCAAGGCATAATAAATCCAATAAATCCTTTAGCGTAATATGAGACACCTACCCTACCCCACACCTAAACCTAACCATCACAGCGTGTGTTATATTAACGATAACGGATGGCATGTGCGTGAGTATAGCACCGTTTTGTCATATAGCGTTCTATGACGATAAAGGATGAGGAATGCTTTGGTAAATTCAGCAAAATCAGCAAGTTTTTTTTAAAAAGTGAACTACTCCTTTAAATATAATCCTTACAAAAACATAAAATAAAATAATTTATGCAGCAAAGTATTTGGTCACTTGCTAGACAGATCACTGATATTTGGGAATCCTTGATATCATGTGGGAAAACCTCTGTACTACAGGTATCAGGTAAAAAGGTAATGGTGCAAAAAAAAAAAAATGGAATTTAACATATTAGATTAATTCACTACCATGATCCAGACACCAATAAGGTCTTTTAAAATAACAAAAATCTGTGCGTCTGTATAAATATAGTCCTATAATATAAGTTCTCCTTTAGACGATCTTTTAGATTAATTACTAGAAAACACATCTTAAATATTCATTCAGTTTACCACCTGCGTATCTTCCCTGTATCCTCTCCACCCTAGCAAGTATTTGTCTGATAGAGTTGCACTCACGACTGTGATGATCCCTGCTCGTCCACGCTTCAGGGAGCAGACTCCACGCAGTGAGATCAAGGCGTACACATCAATTGCAGCATATATTTTATGAGATGAAAGGGATGGTAAGGGTGCAGAAGTTCAGCAGGCCCGAGGCAGTTTCACGAGCTCCCGCCCATGTGGCTTTTTAACTTCGCGGATTGAAGCTAACCTAAAGGCAGTGACCAGGGCTCTCCGCCTGCTCACCTAGAACAAATATGGACACGTCCTTCAGCTCGAGCTGCTGAGGAGAATCAAGAATCGCTGTTTAACAAGAACAGCGGCAGAAAGACATGGAGATGGAGTGGGAAATGTGAGGATTTAGGCTAATGAATCCAACGGCTCTTACAGATTCGGTTCTGCGGGTCCATGCATTAGGACACGATCTCAACTGGATTGTAACCAATCAGAGATCAGGCACCAGGGTGATTATGACAGAAAATGGGAAGTGACAGAAAAACCCTCCTTTCCATCAAAGACTTTCCCCCTAAACTTTGTGCCTGGCAGTCAAATTTCCTCATCAGGATTTTGATGAGACTCATGGGCATACGAAGTGACAGGTTCATTTCTACAGCGTCTAATTGCTTTCAGCTTTCACTCAGCCAGGTCCCTTATTAGTCTGCATTTAGCACACATACAGTAAACCCTGGCAGCCAGCTTCACACCCTTTCCGACTTGTAAAAATGAGACTGTGCCAGTCACATTTTGAAATCTTTTTGCTCAAATACTGATATGTACTGCAAAACAAAATATAGTGAGAAGCCACAGATAAGAATGTTAAAGCTATAACAGTTGAATGAACCAAATGGCTCTCAAAAGATTCGTTCATTTTGATGAACGAGTTTGAACAGGAGAGTCACAAATGCACATTACAGAACAGAGCAAGGCAAGCATTAATGCTTATAAAACTTTTTTTTTAATTATTTTTTAAATTCGCTAGATAAGACCCTTATTCATCGCCTGGTGTCGTTTAAAGCCATTTGAACAGTTTGCACTGAAACTCTCATTTGGACCTTGAACCGTTTGGTTCCCACTGAAGTCCATTATATGGAGAAAATCCGGAATGTTTTAATCAAAATCCTTAATTTCTTTTTCGAATGAAGAAAGAAAGACATGGACATCTTGGATGACATGGGGGTGAGTAAATTATCAGCAAAAGTTTTTTTAAAGTGAACTACTCCTTTAAGGAATGGTTTACACAAAAATGGCAATTCAGTCATCATTTACTCACACTCGTTATTCCAAACCCTTGTGACTTTTGTTCTTCCGTGGAAGACGAAAGGAGACATTTTGAATGATTAACTGGTCATTCTTTCCTCTGCAATTACAATTAATGCATCTCAGACTTCAAATTAACTTTCATTACACTGAAAAATTGTAAGTAATAACAGGTGGGTTGTTTTAAAGATCCAGATTTTATATTGACAACAACAAATCCTTTCACTGAATTATACCGTAGCTTTATTAGACCCGCATAACAATATTGGAAAGAGCTTTCTTTTGAAAGTTAACTTACTTACTGATTTGTCCATTTAGCAAATTTGTTTTCTCCCTGCTAAATGTGACCCATTTTCCCTTTAACTATGCCCTTTTTGTGGGATTCTGACTAAACCTTCAGACTGAACTGAATTTGAGACAGTGGGAGGTTATGCAGTGAAAAGCAGCAGTGAAATAAAAAGATATGTCAGTGATAAGAGTAGAAAGAAGGCAGAGCTTTTGCTTGAGTGACGGTTGATATAATGCAGCGAGATGAATCTGAACATGACTATCAGAGAGGAAAGACTCCAGAAAGATGGGAAGTCAGATAATGTCTTCATCCAGACACAGACTAAAACACACACACACACACACACACTGTTTTCATGTTTTATGGGGACTTTCCATAGACATACGGATTTTTATAGAGTACAAACTGTATATTCTACTTCAAGTATTTTATAAATGTAATCAAATTATTTTTCTTTATTCTGTCTTTCCTTTCCTCAACAACAACAAGTTGTTTTAACATCTGAGCACAATGCCTTCAGGTGCTCACTCCAACTCCAACAGCGCAAACATTACCCAGATAGGCGGCGGACCGCTTTGGGGAACTTGCTGTTGTCCGAGGGCAATTGAGTTGATTGTTTGGGCCAGGAGAGAATCTCATTAGAACAAACACACTGTTTATTCATTTCCCTTTTTTTACCCCACTCGATCACCCTGTCCCGCTGTTAGCCACCATCTGGGGGCCCCCTGCCGCGGTCCCTGCTTTTAGAGGACAGAGGGGTGGAAATTGGCACTAAGTGAAGAGATGGCATGCGCGCAACAGAGGGAACAATTTTAATTAAAATGTTTGCCCAGAAAATAATCTCTCGAGTAGCCTTGTTAATTATGACTAATGCCTGCAAAGGTAGCACACGCAAAACGCACGCCGTGTGGGGGTGTTCACCATGGAAACGCGCACGGACGGTGTTTTATGCCCCTCAAACGGAAGTGGGACGGCTCTCCTCCTCCTTTTGTTCCTCACTGAAGCAGCTTGTTTGGCCACCTGGTGATGTGACTTTGTTGTTAATTGGGTCATTGCCTTTACTGCAGCGCGCTGACTCTTCAACCCTGATGTGAAACCCCAGGTGGGTTGTAGCGCAACACAAACATCCACTCATATACACACCGTCCATATGTACACATCGGCGCATTATCGGAGGAGAAACTAACGAGGAGAATTAGAGGAGTTAAATGCTGATTACAAGCTGAAATATTAATTCACGCTTGCTGAACTGAGACGTCTGCGGGTGAATTTGTTATGTGGTTTATGGAGTCTTGTGGAGAACACCATGGACCTTTGATGGCTGGAGTTTATACGGAAGGCACACAATCTAGTTAAACTTAATTTTTCCTCATGAACCTCTCTAGGACAGTTGAACTCGATCTCTAATGCACCTTTTGAGTGTGTGCGTCAAGGTGAATGCTTGTGAAGTAATGGGCCAACGATTTATAAGAAACTGAAAGTCATCAGAGCTGGTATATATAACCAGATACAGATATAGTTTATTATAACATCCACCATGATTCAAAAGAACAGTGACGTTCAATTTAAAAGTCATGCAGAAAAATCTTACCTCATTATTTGACTCTCCTTTACATTTATTTGAATGGGAGCGATAGAATTTACCCTTAAAGGGTTAGTTCACCCAAAAATGAAAATTCTGTCAGTATTTACTCACCCTCATGTTGTTCCAAACCTCTGTGTGTTTATTTGTTCTGCTGAACACAAAGGAAGATATTTGGAAGAAAGTTTTATCAAACAGATCTCAATCCTCATTGACTACCATAGTAGGAAAAAAAATACATACTATGGTAGTCAATGGGGATTGAGATCTGCTTTGAATACTGACAAAATTTTCATTTTTGGGTGAACTAACCCTTTAATAAAAATTTTAATAAACAAAATTACATTTCATTAGATATGAAGTGCACTGTAAATAAAATATTTTCAAGATTTGCTATCACAACCTATTTTCTTTAAATCAAATCAACTTAAATAATCTATTTAGTTCAGATAACTTATTATTTTGAGTTTCTAATGATTAAATCAATCTCCTTATTGTATTAACTCACTTTTTCCATTTCAATCAACTTAAACTTAAGGCAACCCAGGTTACTTTTAATTTTTTTTTTTTTACAGTGAGCTTCAACGTACATTTATAAAGTTGCAATTACTGATGAAAGTCACATTGTGAAAAATAAAAATCATAACTGGGGAACATTTTTGCAATTGTGAGAAAAACAATCACAGTTACAAGAAAGCAGAATGACTTTAGAGAATAAATCTAAGGGTTAAGATAAGTCACAATTGTTAGAATAAATTGCAATTGTAGAATACAAAACAAGTTAGAAGACAAACTCATTTTGTCATTTTTTCACTCTCAGGTGGATACGCGAATATCTGATGAGAGATATGATGAGGGTAGATGACAGATCTTATTAATTCTTTCTGTGCAACACAAACAAGAAAAAAATGCCAAAATGTGAGACTTTCCATCTTTTACATGAGTGACATTCAGAGGTCAAATTTCTTGCAAAACATGACTAGAAACCATTTCACTGATAATTAAAGCATCTAAAAAGCCTAAAACGATAAATCTACAACATCTGTTTGTCTGTAATCTTTAATCTCACTGTCTCACACGCACAAATCCACAACCCCTTTCTCCAAAGCACCTCAAATATTTATTCAACGGATTGATGTTCCTTCGCTTTTATGAAATAATCAAAAATGTTTAAAAAGCATGCAATGCCTTTCTCGAGACGGCGCTCGATCAGCGGGCAGGCGCTCCTTCTGTCTTTATGGTCTGTAAAGTGTGTGTGTGTCTGGTATCTTGTCTTAATAGTAAAGCCAGTGAGCCGCAGATCAAACAGCGGTTTGGTGTTACAGAAGATCATAATGAACCTCGGCAGCAGGTCTGGAGTCAGACAGAGCCGCATGCAAACACCGGGAGGAGAGCGCAGGGCGCTGGGACGTGCTTCGATTCTGATATTCCTGCCTGAGTGTGTGTGAGTGTGTGTGAGTGTGTGTGTGTGTGTGTGTGTGTGTGTGTGTGTGTGTGTGTGTGTGTGTGAGTGAACAGTGGTGCATGAAAGATCTGCATATCGATGAAGCACTTGAGTTGCTGCAACCTTACTTCATCAGTATGCAGTATATGCAGGGGTGGTAGAAGTCTCAAAAGTTATACTCAAGTAAAAGTATATATACTTAAATAAAATATTACTCCAGTAAAAGTAGAAAGTCCTCCATTCAAACATCACTTGAGTAAAAGTACAAAAGTATTGCAATTTAAAAAGTACTTAAGTACCGAAAGTAAAAAGTAAAACATTCCAATGAACTGTAAATATACATAATTAAGCAGAACAATTATTTTGAGGGGGTTTGCAATTATTTAATTGAACAAATGATGAGATTACATCATTTTTCAGATTACTGCAATTAAGAATTTGTTAGATTTGCAATAATAAAAGACAATTACAGGCGATTTAAAGGCTGTTAAATATGTTCTATAGCACTGTGTTGTGTTTGTTACATTTTACTGTTTAGAAGATTGATCTCCTTTAAATCTCCTTTATAAATGCTTTACAAGGCATGAATACTCACTTTAGATGAGCTCACACACATAGTTAACTGACCACTAGTAAATGCTTTATAACTACCTGTATTTACTACATTTACTTAAGTGATCTTATGAATGACTGACAACTCTTAAATAACTGGTTTGTAAATAATGCTATACTTCATTTCAGGGGTTGGGCGTTATGGCAACAATATCATATCACGATTTTTTTTTTAGGAAAATCACGATCACGATTTTTTATCACGATTCTTTTTGAAGTTTTACTATTTTGCAAGTGGATGTTCATTACAGCCAAACTAATGTCCCTATGTTAAAAACAAAGCCTTAGGTAACAAAAGAAAAACGAAAGGCATACATTTAGGCCAGTGGTGAAGATAAAAATCTTCGTCATTATTTTCTTTGTTATTAAAAAAAATTAGACAAGATAAACATTACACAAATTAATATTCAAATTAAATAAACAGTGTTTTTTTTCAAATGCAGTAGGTGTATTTAACAGTAGCATTGAAGAAAGTAATTAAATGAACAAATATTAAATTAAACACTACATAGACTTCACTATTATTGATTCTTATTAAAGCTACTATTAAAGTTCTCAGTCAGTGAGTGATTTTCTCCTTGTGTTTTTTTATTTTTAATTTTTTTTATTAACACTAAAGGGATAGTTCCCTCAAAATGAAAAAAATGTCTTAATTTATTCTCTAAGATGTTTAAACCTGAGTTTCTTTCTTCTGTTGAAAATAAAAGTTATTTTGAATAATGTGGGTAACTCGAACAGTTGCTGGTCCTCAGTGTATAGTTTTTTTTTCTCTCCTGGAAGTTAATGGGACCAGCAACTGTTTGAGTTACCCACATTCAAAAAAAAATCTTCTTTTGTATTCAGCACAAGAAAGAAATTAATACAGGTTTGGAACAACATTAGAGTGAGTAAATAATGACAGATTTATTTATTTATTTTGTGAACTATCCCTTTAAGTAGGCTACAAGCAGCAGCACTATTTACTAGTGTCGCTTAGACCAGCACGTGAATGCGTTTCAATATAGACGCATATTATAACAGATTTCTCTCAAATGTTTGCTTTCACTTTAGTCATAGCCAATTATTTTTATGTAAACATTGTGTGTATTTTACAGTATTAGCATAACAAGACTCGAAAGAGAACTTAGTCCAGTATTCAGGCGCTGTTTGACAGGCTTCTGTCTGCGAGCGTTAGGGGTTTGCGCTAGGCAAGCGGACGTTAGAACAGCGCATCAGCACGTGAATTAAAATGTTTAACCGGCAAGGCTTATGCAAATAATGAACTTTGGTGAATTGCAGTGTCCCGGATCGGACCTATTCATTAACGTGTGATGTGTAGGCTACGTCGTGTCTGTAGGCTACAATTGAAGATCTGAGGCGCCAGAACTGAACTGATAGAAAGCACTGTAACACTGTCGTGGCAGGCAAAGAAGACATTTCAGCCGATAAGAATCTTACTTAACTTCAGTGAATTCAAACATATCCTTGAGATATGGCCATGGGTGATCCCTGTCGCGAATCTCGGGATCATTTCTGCTGACAGCGAGAGCTGCTACTGTTTCTGTGGTCATCATCTTCCACTGAACTGGCGAACTGAACAAACTGCTATGTGAGCGTATGCTGACAAAGAGCATGAGCGCGTGCGTTCTTTTTCTAAAGAAAACCACGTTTTTCATTGGTTTGGAAAGCCAAGTGTAATAAATACTTGGAGCGGGCATGGGAAATGTATTGGAGTAAAAAGTAAATTTTGCCTTTAATATTGTAGTGAGAGTAAAAGTGAAAGTAGGTGCAAATAAAACATACTCAAGTAAAGTACAGATCCCAAAAAAATACTTAAGTAAAGTAACAAGTATTTTTACTTCGTTACTTACCACCACTGATAGATACAGACAAAGGGGACATCAGAGCAACACAGGAGCCTCTTTCTTGCTTAATTTTTCTCCTTAAATATTGCATAATGGTTTGATTGATGTCACTTCCTTCTCTACTGAAGAACAGAATACACTATAAAAAACTAGGGCTGTCAAATGATTATTCGCGATTAATCGCATTCAGAATAAAAGTTTGTGTTTACATAATATATGTGGGTGCACTGTGTATAATTATTGTATGTTGCATGTGTGTGTATTCATATATACAAAATAATTATACATAGTGCACTTACATTATATTATGTAAACAGAAACTTTTATTTTTGAATGCGATTAATGTGACTAGCTATTTGACAGCCCTAGAAAAAACAACTGCAAATTTCCTGTTTAATTTTAATGTGTTACTAGCTGTTTCTTTGTAATTGTTTGTGAAATTCTACTTACCAAATCGCTTTTGTGTCCCAGCACAAATTCACAAGTAAAGGAACTAGGAAATAAAAGGAAACAGGAAATAAAGGAACACAGCCACATATAAAGGTCACATTGCTTGATTTAAAATCATTTTGTGAGATACAAAAGAGTGTTACGAAAAATAAAGTCGCAAATATGAGAAATCGATTGTTACTATTGCAATATAAATTATATGGTAACATGCCAGTTTAGTCAAATTGGTAAATTCACCAAAGCCATGCGCAGGAGCTTGAAATCTGGTCAATCAACATGTTTTTTTTTCTGATTAAGCTGGTTGATCGAGTTGGTCTTGTTGTGCTAGTTAAGTTTTATATCATATGTCAAACATTTAATTTTTCTACAGATGCTATATCATGGTTTCAATCATATTTATCAAACATAATACAATGTGTTAATATAGATGGTGTTAAATCTCCTTCTCTTAGTAATCATGTTGGAGTTCCACAGGGCTCAATTCTCAGTCCTCTATTGTTCTCAATGTACATCAATGATCTGTCAGCAATCGCTGACAGGAAATAGATCTTCTGTGTTTTTGGGAGGGGAGGAATTGGTAGCCCCAAAAGCACATACAAAAAGTAAAAAATACTATACAATTTAATTTACAAAATTATTAACAAATTAGGTTATCACAACCTATGCTGCTAAATCCTATCTCCATTGTATGATTTTTTCCCATATTGAATATTGCTTCACAGTATCATTTGATGGAGTTACTGCATTAAAACCCATTAATCAATTATATATAAAAAAGTTAAGGTATTTGACAGGAAGCCACAGTCGTTTCACCTTTGTCCAATTCTGAGAAGTACTGACTCCTAAATTTTGAAAATCTAATTTTTTTAAAGTAGCTGTCTAATATATAATTCTATGAATGACAGATTTTATCAAAAAGAGACATAGTGAGAGCTAGGACTAAGATCATTTACCCAGGGGCATTGTGAAGTACCATTTAGAAAATATTGTTTTCACAAAATGTCCTCTCTATCAAAGGCTGCACAAATTGGAACAGTATGCCAAAGGAAATTAGATAGCCCTACTTTTGCTTCATTTTAAGAAACATCTTAAAAGATGGCTGAATAACAATCAAAAATGTAATCATTTGGTATGAAGGTAGAATTTGATAGGTAGATTTATTTCATATATTTATAATAAGCACTTCGGAATGTCTATGCACAGGCATTTATGTATTTTAAATGGATATTACAACAAATTCTCTATAAGGTATATGAACTTTTTTAACTCCATATGTGTTTTGTTGATATGTATATTGTTTTGTTTGTTTTTTGGTTTGTATTTGTCTATGTTTGGGACTACGAATGGAAAATCCGGCGTATTACGTTCAACTTTGATTGAACATTCATGAATATGTATTGTCCCATATAAATAAAAATCAAGCTCTCCATTGCCTCCTTTATGTACTCGGCATCAACTACATGCTCACCAATAAGTGTCAGTGAGTTTTCTTCACTTGGCAAGATGGAAAGGCTCAGTGAACAAAAAAACGAAGGGTGAAGTGACTGGAGTCCTCTGGAGAGGTTTGTCCTCCATCACCATCTGAAAGTGTCTCTCGACCACAGGGAAATACACTGTGGGAGATTTAAAACAGTAAAGTGTATGTTTAGATTTATTGGCAGAATTTTATTCTTTTTAAGTGCTGAATAGCGCACAGAAAATGTCAGGATTTTGACATGCCTGTTATTAGCTTTTGTAGGCTGTGTGTCTGGGAAATCATAAACGCAAGGGAATGTGGCTAATACGGATACTTTTGATTTCTAAACTTTACATTTTGGCCTATAAGCATTTTGCCATGTGCAAAACTTCTGGACATCTCTACACTACACTCTTAAAAAAAAGGGTTCATTGGGGTTCTGTATATGAAGCATAGGGTTCTTTACTCAACTCCAAAGAACCTTTTATGCTAAAAAAGGTTATATCATGACAAGAAAGAACCCTTTTGGCACAAAGGTTCTTTATAGGCTATTATTCATTGATATACATGCAACATTTTGTAGTTTATTAAACTGTTAACTTAAAAAAGGATTCGGTATAGAACCTTTCAGGGGTTCCAAATTCATAGCGCTGATGGAACCTTTAAAGGTTATAGAACCTTTTCTTCTAAGAGTGGGGAGAAAACTTTATTTTTATCAGGAATATCTAAACATTCTTAAATCTAGAGAAATACATAAAAAGCAAAACTGCTAAAAGATATTTAAACGAAAGCTTTCATCTTGCCTTCATTCAAACCTGTATGTTTTTTTCTTCCATCAAAAACAAAACCAGATATTTGGAAAAATGTTCATGCTGCTCTTTTCCATGAAAGCATTGGATATAAAGCTTGAGGGTGAGGAACTGACTATATTGGGTGAATTCCTGAAAATGCATCTTAAATATATTCTTCAAACCATCTACAAAAGTGTATTTGAAGAGTGTTTAATGGTAAGGGTTAGGTGTAAGGGAGGGCTTTATAGAGATATAGAATAAAGCACAAATATAATCATATGCACATAATATGTTATCATTGCATGTTTTATAATATACTACAATACACTGAGGTGCAAATAGTATCTGCCACTATTTGCACTAATAGCATTTGAATGTGAAGCATGAACTTGCTGTAACGTATTATTTCATTTCCAGCTATCTTTTCTACTTTGCACATTTACCAAAATTTGGAAAAAGATGCTGATAAAAATCCAACAGCAATGATCCAACACACATCAAAGCTACTTCCACAGAAAAAGCAGTGTAAAGTTAAGTCTAGCAATACGCACAACACATGCAGTTTACAGTAAAGAAGGGGGACAAAGACTAACTTGTGCACTGGAATTCAGAGGTGGCTAAACCTCCCACAGAGCTATGCAGGTGTGAATAGCCTGATATCAACATTCAGGGCACTCGTTCTGCCTCTAGAATGTGCAAGCCTCTCGGAGAGCGCACACACACTTCCTGAAAAGCATCCCATTTCTTGCTTCATGAGTCATTGGAGTAATTATTCGCTGCACAAATATAGCTTACATGTTCTTCGTATCTCATTAGAGCAAACAAAAGAACAGAAACACTTGGAATAATTTTGATTTCTCAATGTTCCAGCTAATCATATATTCTTTGGAGGCTGCCTGCAAGCAGCAGGACATCGTTTTAATTTGTATCCTCTAAAAACCCTATTAAAAGGAAGCCAGCCAAAAAGTTCGCTATGTTCACAGCACTTATTTTTTTTGTTTTCCAGATTGGAAAAGTGAAGCAAGGTAATTAAATGTAAAGTGGGCAGCAGAACTAGTTTTATTGGATCTGTTGTATTCAAAAGGCAAACACAAACAGAACTCCCCTTTACAAGTACATCCTTAAATTTGCCGCTCTTGCTTTGTAAACAAGTAAATTACAGCAACACGCAAAGTAAATATTGGTTATATTTGAGATGTAATATGTGAGCTATTCAGAGATAATATATTCATAGGAATCACTGTAGGCATTACTGTGCGTGGGCTACAGTACTGACTTACAAACATGAAATCTGGCTTTTTAAGCTTTCGATTAATTAATACTATCACGGTCAGGATCCAAAACATGACACTCAGGTCTGTTCTGACATGCCCTCGTCACGGAAAACCAAAACAAAACATGGATGGATAGAAAGACGGAACACTCTTTGTACAATAGGAAATACCAATTTTGGTATTTGATGTTCAAAGTAACATCTGTGTCCTGAAGCAAAATCAGTTAACCAATTATCTAAATGCTAAAAATTATTGTATTGTTTTTGGGATCATTCCAAGTTCATATATTTAAAATGAATATTTCTTTCATCTTTTAAAACAGGACTTATCAGCCTTTTAAAATCGCCATGGAATTTAGTGTATCATTCTCAACACAGAGCTGGAGATATCTTTGATATGCAGAGTTAAAAAAATATGCAAAGAAATGCATATTCCACGCAAATATTCATATTAATGTTCATCTGTGCAACTGGAAGCTGTGTTTCTAGTGATGGTGGGAGATCAGCTCTCTTATTCAAAGTGAACATTCAAATTAAAGAAAGACCAAGCACACACACACACAAACAGAAACACACACACACGCACATTTAGAGTCATGTGTTTTGTCAATCTCTCTGCATGCTAATCTGATGATGGATTAGATGTTGGAGAATGTGATGAGTTTTGGCAGACTGATCTTCACTGCTTTCCACTTCACGGACAGAGAATCAAGACTTGTAAGACAGTTTGAAGTGTGTCGCTAAGGAAACCGACTTGCCGCACCTGCTGGAATTCAAACCTGGCACCAGCCCCAACAACTCAAATCAAGAGCATCGGCCAATCCTATAGCATGAAAGGTAATATATATTGCATCTAAAATACTCATGTGTGTACATGTTTAGAAGAGCAACAGAGAATACGTGTGAGAATAAAGTGTAAATGTCAAATACACGCATTCAGATTCTGATTCAATAAGTTTTCCCTGAGCACTCATCAAACCTGTTACATCAATATCTCATTTCAGGATCTCGAGAAGAGATGGCTTGACATGTCCAAGGTCTGTCAGCTGCGTTCCTTCATATTCTGTCATCAGCACGCCTGTATAGTAGCACTCGCAATATGTGAATTTGCAAATGACTCTATAAACGTCCTTTCATTGCCATTTAGACTCTCGGTCTATGACTATATTTATTACATCATAATCATGACATCATACTGCTGAGTTGATGTCATTATTGATCATCACCAGATGCCATTAAATCAGACATTAAATCTTCAAGTAGATTTTAAATGAAACATACAAACAAGTATTTGCATGTTTGAAAATTAAGTTGCATGTTTATTCTAGGTAAAATATGGTTAATTTAAATGGTCCACTTTAGACATTTTACTAACTATAAGTAACTTTGTCAACTCTCATTAGAGTTTTAAGTGCTGTCTGCTTTATATCTGCTAACTCTTTAGTGTGATGGTCCGCCAACAGACATTCGACTGATTATAAGTAACTTCGCAAGTACAACTTATTCTACTGAACCTGAACCCAAACACCTAACAGTCTACTAATACTCTAATGAGTCTATGACTGTTAGTTGATGACCAATCAAGCATAGCTCAAAGCTCACAACGATTGTCTTAATCTAAAGAGTAGATCAGTTAATAGGACCAGATTTTCTCCTTTATGACTAGAAAGCATAAACCTTAGAGGAATCTTCAACAGGAGCCATGTGTTCATTTTCAGAACATCACAGAGCTGTAATTAAACTATATTGGCCATTGCTGTCTAGTGAGCGATAGAAGTTGGATCAAGGTAATTATTTGTGCATATGTTTCTGAATAATTATCACTCACAGCACTATGTGTGCATATTGCAGAGTCCTTCCAGATGTTGGGAATGGATTTTGCTATAAGGTTTTGGTTGTGCTACATGATATGAGATGTTGAGAAAGTCCATTTACCAGCACTTAAAGAGACAGATACAGTTTCAGAAAGTAAATAATGCAGGGACATTTTTACTTAGGCATCTGTTTTCAAGGTGTTTTTGTATCACAGGTATTGAATTATATAATCAATGTTGTAAGATGTCGAACAAACTAATCATTATTATGACCCTGTCCCACACGCATGATGTCATTGGTTGCTCTGTAACCAGAAGCACGCGACTTAGCAGACCAGGTCACAGAATATGATTAATAAATTATGAACAATTCATATTGTCACTTAGTAGATGAAGGACCCCAGAGCACCTGCAAATGGATAGTATTTTGAATTGTCCATATATATATATATATATATATATATATATATATATATATATATATATATATATATATATATATATATATATATATATATACTATCACACACACACACACACACACTCAAACATTGCTGGGTTGTTTAAACACAAATTTGGGTCAAATATGGACAAACCCAAATGCTGGGTTAAAAATGTAAGTTAAAATTAACCCAACTTCTGCTTTCACATTCAAATGTAATTTTTTTTTAAATACATTTTTAACCCAACATTTGGGTTTGTCCATATTTCACCCAAATTTGGGTTGAAACTACCCAGCATTTTTAGAGTGTATATATATATATATATATATATACATATATATTTTATTAATGTTCATTCTTTTCAGAGTATTTGAAGATAAAGCCAAATTGTCTCCTACTTGCCTCCAAATTGTCTACTTTACATCCATTGTTAAAAGCATTATAAAGAGACAGTGAGTCAGTGAAAACAAAGTTTGAGAAGAGAAATGAACCCTGACTTTATAGGCAGAGTTTGAGTCTTACCAGCAAAAACTGTCAGTAAATGCATGCAGTGAATATGATTTTGTTATATTCATCTAATATTTAAAAGGAAGTATTTAAACATTCAGCTATCTATTTTCATTATATTCTGCTTTGTTTCAGAATGAAATGCCAAAAAAAAAAAAAAATGCAATGCCACAGACTCAAACAGAGGACATGATCGGACAAGCATCCAACATCAAGAGGTGAAGAGATGGCTTTGGTACAGGATGCTTTGGACATCATCAAAACAGCATTAGTATAATGGTACAAATGCCCTGCATGTTGGTAAGAAGAGAGCGGGCACCAGATTGGGTAAGAACTCAGCAGGGACCTCCCACCCCGAGGCTCTGTTCCGACACTTTGCTGATGACAGAAATGGGAGTTTTCGTCATGTTTGGCATGGAGAAAGAACCATCGCAGAACAAAAGAGTGAGGGTGTTCTGGTTTTGCATGAATCCCTACAGAGTGAGTCCTAGACGCCCTAAGCCATGCTAAAAGTGGGAGGGAGAGGCTAAACCTGGCAACCCAACCTAAATCTAGCACCTTAGCAATTCTTAGACTATTCGTGCTGCATTATGAGCAAAGGACTTAACACTGATGTAAATTACAAGGCTTATCTATATCAAGAACTAGGCCATTTGTATTCTGCATGCAATAAGATGCTACTATTGTTCTTTGTCTGTATTAATGCCCCCTGAGGTGTTATGTTTCATATGTTAATGAAGCCAGCAATAGGACAATGCGTCTTGACCTTGCAAACAATAAATTCTACTTCTTGACTTATAAAGTTCTTCATGTAGGTTATAAAAGTTTTTAATATTGGGTAACATTCAAAAGTTTAAGGTCGGTAAGATTTTTCAAAGAAATGTGTTTTGCTCACTAAGACGAAAATAGTAAAAACAGTAATATTGTAAAAAATATTTTTCCAATTTAATACATTTTAAAATGCAATTTATTGAAAAATGCTGATTTCAATCATTTCACATTAACAGTTTTGCTGCTTCATATTTTTTTTGTGTGTGGAATCTGTGATATTTCAACTGTGATTTTTCATGAATTGTACTCATTGAAGCCTTAAAATGATGGTCATAAATAGATAAAAATGTGCTGAGATTTTTATTTTTAATGTTTAACCCAATCCAGCTGAGATCAAAGCAGTAGTTTTTCATCTCTCTCACTTTTGCGTGATTCAAGTTTAATGCAACTATTGGAATCTATAACTTCAGAGAGGTGCTGCATACTTTATTTTCAATTACATTTATGATCCATCGTATTGCTAGCATCAAATATTAAATACACATCTATAAATATTCATCACACACTGGATAGTCTCTTATAGTCAGTCTTACTTCAAGGGAAAGATGGTAGCATTTGTTTGAAGCAATAAAGTAGTGTTGATCAGTAAAGAATTATATAGATTAAAAATTATGCATAATGCATCCATGAACTTATGAACGTATAAGGACAAAAAAATATATATTTTAGCCCATGTAACATCTAATGTGTTTGACCATATGCAGTAAACAGTATGTAAAAGGCCATTTAAAGCACATTCTCCAGCAACTACTTAGAGAAAATTATTCAGGGCTAAAGATATTCGCCCTCGAAGGGACACATGTAGTCATTAAGAATGACACCGTAGCAAATAACAGCATTCAGTTTCCAAATTTTAAAAGGTTTCTTCATAGAATAAGTCAACCAATTTCTCCTTCAGGATATGGGTAATTCAAAGGCGATGAAATTTAAACATCTTTGTCACAACAAACATTGTTCATAAATAAGCAGCATATGACAGTAATCAGCATGCATTGTTGCGGCTAATTGTTTCGTGTTTTCTTTTCTCCAGCGGCAGTTGCATACGCAGTTGTTCCCCCCGTATTCCTTCGACTGGCATCAAGTAGTTTCAGAGTGAGACAGACGGCACACCCCGGACGTTTAACAGCGCTAAAATGCAGTACACCAGGCCTTTTATTCAGCTTTAAGAGCTTGAAACGGCTGACAAGAAGATGCCGAAGATGTATTTGTGAGTTAGAGACACACAGAGAGAGGACATTGCTGTGTAAAACACACAAGTCGACAGAGAGACAGATGTTGATGGTGCGTACTAAAGAGGATTCACTCAATGGCACGGGAGTAGATGGCACAAAAAGATCTCAAGAAAATGGAGGTGGACACATAAGGAGTGTAATAGGGAACATGTAGGTAAAAGGTGGCCAGAGATGGGAAGGATAACAGAGAACAGTCTTTAATGGCATAGTAAAAGCCAGCGCGGAATAAATTACCTTCCATCCCGCAGGATTACTCATGTAATTATTTGAATGAGGGATTTCATTAGGATGTGCAGAGGTGTGGAAGGAGGAAGGCCGAAATGATACAAGAGTAAGGACAATTTTTACCAATATGAATTAAGTTTTAGACACGTGCAGATAATTGATATGAAATTCAGAGTCCTTTGATTAGGAACAAAAAACATTAATAATGGGAATCTACTCGTCTCACACACAGCTAGAGAAAAGGCCGAGATGAAACAAAAGAGAGATTCAAGAAGAATGAGGACATAACCAATTGATGGGGTGAGTTTTAATTTAAGAGGCACAATGAGAGATTGATGGAGAGAATGGGATATATCTTGATGGTCGTGACGCGTCTGCATTTCATTTGTGTAAATGATCTTTGAAGAAACTACAGAAAAAGTGTGCACATCCAATCACAATTCAGAAAACTGAGAAAATAGCATATATGTTATATGTGGAATCATTAACGCTCCAACTTAAAACACTGTGAACACTGTGCTTTGACCTCTAGATCATCATCAGAAAAAAAAGGTCTACATACCAACAGGTAATGATGACATCATCAGATTACCTGCCCACAGGAAGTCACATATATACACTTGTTTTTACTTTTGTGTAGTTGTGTACCATACCAATTAACAACTGATATTAGAGATCTTTTAATTTATCTGTACCAGTTGATATTGGATATTTAATTTTGGATGGTGTTTTCTCATATTTTGACATTTTTATTAAGTGTCAGATGTCAACGAAGGTAAAGTTAATCTTATAAAACTAACACTGTTCTATAGTAAATCTTAAAATTAACATTTTTCATTCTGTATTACTATATTGTGGAGTAAAATGATTGTAAGTGTTTTATTTTAATGACAAAGAGTACAGAATTGTAATATTTGCCATTTACCAGTTATTAGCCATTGGTCAAAAACCTTAATATTCGGTGTATTCTTAATTTGCGACTATGTGACATAATATGATGATTTTTAAAGTATAAAATAATGTTAATGTAAATAAACCCATTCTATTCACTCTAAAAATGCTGGGTTGTTTTAACCCAGCTTTGGGTCAAATATGGACAAACTCAAACGTTCAGGTTAAAAATGTAATAAAAAATGAACCCAATGGCTGGGTTTGTCCATATTTGACCCAAAGTTGGGTTAAAACAACCCGGCAATTTTTTGATGGTACATTTATAAATCATGTAACTTCCTGTTGAGGTACTCTGAGGATGTCATTATGTCTTCAATGTAAAATGAAGCCATAGAGAAAGGTTGAAGTTCGAAACGTTGAGGTTGTTCAATACAATTTTATATCAGTGTGCAGATATTTACTTAAGTTCCTCCCATAAATTATCTTTTCCAGAACAAAAAGCAGTTTCGACAGTGAAATTCCTCTCCTAGAATTTATTCAACACCATAACTCTTTGGAAGGCCAACAAAAAAGCTCTCAAATAAAGAAAAATTATATCTTTAGCACTGAAATTTCACAACACAAGTAATTAACAAACAACCCACAAAATCTGTTTGGAAATTCAGATCAGCATGCTGGGAAAAAATTAACTGGAGCACAGCAGTAAACCCGATGACAACGTCTTCAAAAGAAAGGCCCACATACGGGCACGAATGAATTAGAGAGAAAAAACAAGAGGAAAGCCACATGACAGTGAAGCACCTCTGACCGAATGCAAACAAGTGTACAAACAGCAAGAAACCCTTAAGAATAAATAAAGATGAGAATCCATCTCCCAGGCATCAGCTCATCCTTCCTTTCCAAGTCCAATATTTTCTTTTTATCCCTTCGATCTCTTCGCCCTCTGATGCTTTTTTCCCCTGGGCTATGAAAGAAGAGCAATTGATCGCGTATCAATGCACAGACGCGCGCACACACACACACACGCAGAGTGATAATTCGTTCGATTAGTTCATTTTTATTCATCCAAATATGGAAGAGATGAAAACCCTCTGCACATCTCACAGAAGCGTCATATTAGGCCTAATGCCACACACAGTTAATGCTGAAGAGCTGTAAAAACACATGGGAATAAATTATCGCCAGGAGGAATGTTAATAAATTATAGCGGGGAGCATGTGGATCAAAGTGCAACGTATTCTTGTTATGCAAAGCGCACATTGCGCGCATGATGAGTCTTTGATATTCGGAGGAGGGACATTAACGGCACGCTTTAAATATTTGACCTTAAACACTTCAAACCACTGTATAAGTCCACACTGCTTTAGTAAAGGACCGTTTGCTTGAAAACACACTCACAGTTTTACACGTTTACAGTAAATCGAACAATAAAAGGAGGAGTAAAAAAGTGGAGAACACAGGAAAATATTCAAACACGTTTTTTTTTGTTACCCCCTCCCCCCATCACTATTTTTTAACATCACATTCCTGTTTAGGGCAAATTTGTTTCTTCCAGTGTATGTCCCCAGGTTCAACATATAACAACAGAGCAGTTAGGAAAAAAGTAGGATGAGAGACTGAGACTCGGATAAAGAGAGAAAGAAATGGTAAAGACCCTGAACAAACTTGTTTGCACCATGGCACTGTTTCCTCTGGGCACATCCTGTAACTTTCAAGAGTGGATCCAGAGCAAAAGAAAAAAGATTCTCTCCCCGAGTCAGAGGTCCATTGAGGCTACAAGGTTACAATGTTCCTTAAATAAGTGCCAGCCAAATGAGGAGAAAGCTTGGCTTCCATGACCACATTCAGTACATGCGATTGTCACGCCGATTCAAGTGCAACACAAGAGTCAAGTTCAGAAAAAGAGTTCAAATGTCTGTCAGTGAGGCAGAATGCCACTCTTATGTCTGAGGGTGGCACACGGCACAAAAATGGGTGGAAATATCCTTGAGAATATCCAGATCGGCATCTCTCGCTCGCTCTATATACACTACGCAGCATCTGTATACTCTCAAGAAAGGGGCCCTGAATGAAAGGAGGCGGCGATGGGCCGTTCTCGGTTCAATCATGAGCTCCTGGGATTGGGCAAGTCGGAAAACGATGGGCGCGTTCATTGGCTGGAAGTTCACCGTGCACGCAGAGGCGTTAACAAACGTGGTGGTTCCGTCTGTCATCATACCGTAACCTAGCTCACACAAACATAAAGGACAGAGATATTACTATTGCTTAAGTTGAAAAACGTTATGTACGTGATGTTGTAGCGAAAATATGTTTAAATACTGGTAAAAGGTGAAAACCGATTTTAATAAAATCAAAAACCAGGATGAAAGTGTTCAAATCTAAAATGGCAAGCACAAATAACCATGCAGAAAATGGCAAGTACAAATAACCATGTGTAAAAAATTACACATAACAATAAGTAAACAGCTGGCGCTTTGATGTTATGGCACAGAAATTATGCAAAAATATGGCAGAGCCAAACACAGACATGCACAACGCACAAGCTTACACAAATGTATCATGCAATTGCATTGCCCTCTTTGAGATTATTTCCTCTATTTATTATGAATATGAATGTGAACTAGTTCTTGCTATAGAGCTGTCAGACGGCAGAGCAGCATGGGACAGACTCTGCCTTGCTAACCCCAAAACAGGGTGGATTGACGTGTGGCAGCATGAACAAGATCACAGGGCCGTGTGGATTTTCGTGCATGTGATTTATAGACAGTTGGGAACATCATCATGTGATGTCATGTGATTACCTTCATGAATGTGTCCAAATACATGTAGTTTGGGTTGAACTCTCCTCTGGACGGTGTTCAATAGCTCCATACAGCCAACGCGCTGCATCTTCCTGGGCACCCAGTCCAAGAAACCTACAAAAAAAGGAGTATAATTACTAAAATGAAATGAAAAATCACAGATGCGTTTCATTTACGCTTTTGGAGTCAAAGCAGGACAAATTTCAGAAATGTAACCAAGGTAGGGTAGGGAATCATGTCGAACTTATCAACTGTGGTTCTGCTTCAACTTAGTGGTTTGGGTTGCTTAATGATGTTTTATTCATTTTGAAGAAGAAATTTGAGATGTGAGGTGCTAATTTAAGAACTGTACCAGGGGTAAAGTCTTGACTCACTGAATTTTAATTAGATGATGTGACTGGATGCTCTAGAAAGGTTACAGAACTGATTAATATTCATGAGCTAAGCCTTAGCCATAGTAGGATCAGTAAATGCACATCCTGGATTTTTTGATTCCCAAACCTGTACCAAGTATAGAGCGAGGACAAAGATTTTTTTATGTTTTTGACTTCAATAAAGGGGTGTTCACACAGGACACATTCTTATGTCCATATGTAGTAGACCCCTTTGCGCCGACGTCACAGTTACGTCACGGCGCTAGCTGGAGGCAAAACAAAGTGAAAACTGGAGGCGGCCAATTCAAACCAGCACAGATTCGGCTACATAATAAGGAGCTTAAATTACTTTTATTATTATTAAATGTCATCTTGTTGTGTTGTTTGGTGCAAGAATTGATGAAAAATGAACATGCTGTATCTGGAATTTGTATTTCTAGAAAATATTCACATGATTAAAATCGCACCGTAATGTCACTCTTTACATTGTCGTCGTCTCTGCGCTGGCTCGGCAGAACTGCAGATCGTACACACAAGTCTTGTACAGGACCATTCAGCGCTTAGTTATAGGCATCTAAAGATTTATATGCCCTCAGTTTCTCTTTACGATCGGTTTCTCTATAAGGTAGGTGTAGAAGTCAGGCCACTCAACCAAGGTAACGTTAATCCTGTCAGATCGTCCATGCATTGAGTGAGCGTGTGAAGGCTACGTGTCAGCCAATCTGGTTCTGTCCGTTAAAAATAACTTTTGGAAATAACAATCACGGTCCTGGACAGTGAGTGACCTTACACATTAAGATAAAATCGGATTTTCTCCAGTCATCGTTTTAAAAACAAGCTAACAATACTTGCTAACTAGCGTTAGTGAGGCGGCCAGATCGCTCGTTCTGCCTCCACCTAAGCTCCGCCCACATGAAAACGTCACCATGTTTACCAACTGAAAAGGGGTCTATTGTTTTTATATGCAAACAAAAATTCATTTTTGTGAAGAGACTGATGCTGAGTCCGAAATTTTATACATTTCTACTATGCGAAAAACAGAGTATGTCCAAATTCATATGTGATCTTCAACTTCAGCCGAAGACTCTGAAGTATGCATTTGATGGACACTTTACTATCCCACAAGGCCACGGGAGAGGATTTGTGAACGGTGGTGAACGCAAAAGTAAGTTTTTAAACTATGTAGGATTTCGATGCTGCGTCACTGTATATACGAATTGACTGGATCCGAAGTGATCACTTAAAGACTACAAACTTGACTTTACACATGTAGTCTGATGTCTCTACATACATCATACACAGACTTACTGTGAATCTTCAGAGACCTCATTTGAGGCTAATGATAAACGCCCGCATCTGCACGAACGTATAGTGAGACACGTCTTTACCACGAGAATTACACATTGTCACAATCTCAAAGCCCCAAAAGCTTAGTGTTTTAAACCACAGCTGTCTTTATGCACAAACTTCCACTCTCCGTACATATGACTGTGTGTGTGTGAGGGTTTTAGTATGTGCGAAGGGATTTGCTGCACTGCGAACAGCGTCTCAGCGTTGCATGCTTTAGCAGCCTGCTGTAGCAACTCCATCTGCCAAAGCCTCAAAGCAAAAGACTTGTGAGTGCGCAAGGATGAAGACAACATAATGGGAAATAACCATCACCGCATGCTTTGTGTGTGTGTATTTGTGTGTGATTTAGGTCTTACCCAGAGGAGGGCAGTGTGTGAGAAGAATATCCGTGGAATCTGGGATCTGATTCCACTTCTCCAGCAGAGCTTGTCCTCGTGGTAGATTAAAACCCCAGCCGTAGTACCAGGGCTGCCTGAACATATAAATAAAGACGAAAGAAACACAGTTAAAGCCTGCTGATGTGACCATGACCATTACTTTCAATATCTTCACTTCACTGATCTTTTACCCAGACTGATTAAGGCAGGATGACATTTCCCTTTGGATCTGTAGTGAATGTATCTGTGCCGATATGTTAGGTTTATGATGAAGAATCCTCAAATCTCTTTGAAATGACTGTCACATCTTTTACAAAATGAAAAAGTTTAAATAGAAGTGAAAAGAAGCTGTGGTGGGAGTTACAGGTACAGAGGCCGGATAAGATTATGTCGTCATCTCACTGCTTTTGACTGTCCAAAAAAGCAGGGGCGTGAGGATGATTTGAAAAGCTCAGCTCATGAATATTAATTAGGTGATGTAACGCTTGGGTAGTAAGTCCAAAATGATCGAAAAGGCTGGTAAGTGGGCGTTTCACATAGAGGATTACCATTTGTGCATTTGATCAGTCCACTGCCAATGCACTTGATTAGCAGACGCTTCTCCTTGGTCTTAAAGTCATTTAAACAAAGCAAATTAGGCCGTCAACAATGTTTCAATTTAGATTAATTCGATGAATTATTACATTTTATTTAAATGAATTAATTATTAAACAGTTAAATTCATTATAATAATTTAATATTGAATAGTGATTCATATTTTTATGCATGTATGCATATTATATGGTCACACATAAATATATCACTTTAGATTAGGGTTCAATTCTCATTATGAACTATTAACTACGTTAATACCTTAATACCTACGTTACCTTTTGCCTCAAACTTCTAATTAGTGCTTATTAGTAGTTAGTAAGGTAATTGTTAAGTTTAAGTATTGTGTAGGATTAAGGGATGTACAGAAGAATATGGTCATGCAGAATAAGGATTTAATATGTGCTTAATATGTTATAAACAGCCAATATCCTGTCACTTAATAGTGACAATTGGACTCTAAAATTAAGTGTTACCATTTCTATTTGTGTGTGAGATAGAGAAATGGGTAAAGATCAGAAAGACAGGAAGAAAGAGAAAGAGGCAGAGAACAGGTAGAAGGAGACAGTGTGTAAGGACAAGAGGGGGGGGTTGATGGTTTTGCCTATGCCCCATCACTTTGATTGCAGATGCACCAAGCTTGAGTGACGGTATAGAAATTAACATGTCACTAACAATCTGTCCCCAGATCCATCTTCCTCTGCTGTGGCGGATTTGCACATTCATGTGTGCGACTATGTTGAAAGACTCTGAGAGTGTGTGTGTGTGTGTGTGAGAAAGAGAGGTTACACATGAAGCTTCCCTTGCCTCTACGTGGATTTTGTCATTTATAGAGAGCAGTCGCTTGAAACATTTACTTTTATAGCTGGCTGACGCATCAGTGTCCTGCGCTGCAAACAAACACACACGCACACACACAGACCCTTTGAGGAGCTATCTAGATCAGGCCTGGGTTCCATCATCTTAAGAAGGTCAAGAGGAAAGAAGGGGCTCATGGGAAAGCAAATGCTATTTTCATTTGATTTCAACTGATTAATATTCAAATCACTTCTATCATCAGAGTCTAAACATTTATGATCAAACATCCGAAGGCACATTGAGCGCAGTCTGATTAATTCACATCTCTAATCTTAAAACATTTAAAATGGCCTTTGCATATTGATGGTGCTATTTAAATATTCATTTCCATCTTTACACGGACGTCTCAATTACACTGGATTGAGAAAGTACTCATTATTGGTGTCCCAAACAGCTTTTCTAACTAAGTAGAGGGAGATTAATAAACAGAAGGAATGAGAGAGAGAGAGAGAGAGAGAGAGAGAGAGAGAGGTTGCATGTGAACATAGAAAGGGAAAGAGAAAGGGAAACACTTTGAAAACTGCTGTAGCATGATTCAGTCATGAAATTCAAAAACTCTGGCTCAGTTTAATGAAGATTATTTCAAGCCAGAAGATCATACGTACACGTGTAATTCCTTAAAATGTGACACGGCAGAGCCAAACCTTCAGGGTATTTATCAGTTATTATCAGATGTTTTTTTCATTTTGTCAAGACGTGTAAAAAGCAGAGACAGCTGTTTGCTTTCATGCCTTTACTCCCATGATGCCACACCAGCACACAAGTGGGAAAAAAATAAATACTTCGCAAACTAGGTTTCAGGATTTTATAAAAACAAATTAAAAATGTAAGGGGTGTTAGTCCACGTAAAACATCACCACAATGCAAGGTGTTGCTATTTAGTTGCTATAAGGTGTTCTGAGTGCTGCAGTGTATGTCGATAGGTTGTTGCCAAGTCAAAAGGGGCTTTTGCCCCGGGTAGATACAGGAACTCGGTTATAGAAACTAGCCACCAGGGCAGTCCACTCCACCGAGAACTACATTTCCCCCTAGGGCCATTTTCCTGGTTGTATTCACACCAGCAGTAACTCTGAAGTGACGTAAGCCGACCGAGAGTGACATCATTTAAGCACTACTATTTAAACTACTATTTAACAACGTCAGCAATTGGAGGATGAAGGACCGTGTGATTGGTTCAGGAGTGCCCAGGTGTCTGCCCATCAATCACAGTTGTACATGTTTGTGGAGTAAATATATGTAAACTGTGTTTACATGGCTTTAAAAAATGGCAAATGACGGTGTTTCGTACAGCATGTGTTTGACCAAATGGACCAATACCAGTGACAAACAATATGTTTGTCACTGGTAGTTCCTGTTGTGCTGGGTTTTGGCGCTCTTCAACTGCATGGTGCAGTACGGTACAATTCGGCTCACTTATGGCGCATTTCCACTGCATGGTACGGTATGGTTCGGTACGGCACGCTTTGGTGCTTTTCCACTGCATGGTACGGTACTGGCTTCGCTTTAAATGGTCCCTGGTCTTTTGAGGTTTCAAGCATACCGTACCGGTACTAAAAAGTGATGTGAAACACTGCAGATCACTGATTGGTCAGACAGAATCATCACTGCCAGCGTCTTTGTTTTTTTCCCCCAAAGGTATTCCTATAACTAAAATTGATCCGAGTTCCTGCAGTATGAACACTCCAAAACAACTGGTATTTTTGGCTATAGCATAGGAACTATGAAAACTTTTCTCTGGTGAGAAAGCCTGTCATAGATTAATCACTCAGAACTAATCAAATAGTTGGACTAGAACTGCAGAGTGATTAATGTCTTTTAAAGTAAGTCTATTTAAAGTAAGAGTAAAGTCTGGGTCAAATCAGTGTGTGTCTGCATGCAAAACCTCTCTTGGCCAAATGATATCAGTCCAGTTTCGCCATAAATCTTTAAACGTTAGGCTGGGGAAAAGGCTGTCAGGACTTTTTTGCTGATGGTAAGATGACACACTTTGAGTGGAAAGATAAAATGCATACGGAAATTGGGGAAAAATAGATGGAGTAGAAATATGAAGTGTCATTCACAGGTCAGTAAAGTTAGTCCTTTTTACGTCAAGTGCATCCACAAGCACTCTATTTAGAAACCTTTCTGACTACAGCCTACAAGGCACAGCAAGACACAGTTCTCTCACACATTTGAGAGTTTGTAGTTTAAATGGAGATGGTAGCGGTATGGTTTTCAGAAACGTGCATTTTGAAACCAAATATCAAAAATTATAAACATAAAAAGTTCCAATGTTCCGTTTTTATTTGAAAATGTTGTGTAAACGGTCTATCCTGGTGTAAAGGTGCGACATCCTGACTATCATGGTAAAGCCTTATAAGTAAACGCTTTGAAACACTCTCCTGTGTTCTTACACTTTCCGACTAATGAATTTTCACTTTTTCAGTCTTGTTGAAAATATTTTTAGAGATTTCTTTTCACTAAAGAAATACTTTGAAGCTGAGTACAACTAAAAAAAAAGAACTTTTCCATGATTTTACCAATTTCTATGGCTTTTCCAGGCCTGGAAAACACACTTTGGAAGCTTTTCTATGATCAATGGGAACTATTTTATCAACACTTTTCTTGGGTGAATTAAATTTGTTTAAACAATCTCACAATTGCTATACTTTATTCACTTAGCTTGTAGCAATGCATTCTGGGATTGTCCTATGCACAAAGATTACACTGCCTTAGTATTAGGTTAAAATGAGGTATATCTTAGGAAGCAGCTTAATTAAGTTGCCAACTTTGTGAAACAAACTTCAAGATGGAAGTGCTCCAATGTACCTCCATAGGCAGCTCACTGGATTTTGGAACATAGCAATGCATAACTAGATGGAGTATGCACATAAACGCAGCACATACAGTCTGCAAATGAGGAGAGCTTCTGTTCAACATCCTCACCTGTGGCTGCTGTAATTACAGATGATGGTGGTTGCCTGATGCTAATTACAGAAACGATGTACACATTATTCTCTGTGTGTGTTTAAGATACTGTATGCGCACGGCACAGAAGCAGGTATGAAAGTGAATAATTAGTAATGCAATGTTTCTGACAATGACCCAATTGTGTGTACGAAGGAGAAGAGGTTGGGAATCTACAGGGATAAGCTGTTACATCTCTGAAGAGTTAAGAGGCAATATCAGACAGCCTCTTGACAGTGCACACACACATACACACACATACATAACCTCATTAAGAGAGCGCGTTTCAATTAATAGCTTGCAGGTCACAACAGTCCACTGAGATATACTAGCAGCGCATAAGAAGTGCTGTTAACATCACACGTGCTCACTCACACACTTGCACTATGAACGAACAATATAAAAACTTGTCATGACATGGTATTCCACGAAATGGATTATTGAACAAAAAAATTAATTAAACTAAAAAATTGAAATAAAAAAAAAACATTCATCTATAATACCTCAAATAATTTTAGCAGTGAAATAAAAAAAATAAAAAAAATAAAATAAAAGTGTCGTGATGTATAAGTTGTATTTCGTTGCACATGAACAGTGTAGCTGCATTTTTCAAGCCGTGTTGTATATTTAGCACAATGCGCTGTGTTGTTTTGTTCTGGACTACCGGCTGGACTTTGATGTTTAATCTGAGAGAAGCAAGCGGTCCATTCACGCGGGCTCCAGTCCGAGCAGCACAGCGGGAGAGACACACACTCCACACAACGACAGAAAGGGAGAAAAACCCTGGAAGGCAGAGTATATCAGTCTCTGACAATAAAGGGATTAGCCCAGGCTTGAGCTTGATATGAGTGTGTATCTGATTTATGTTTCTGTCAGACATAGCTGCACACATGCTCTGCACAACTCCACTGTTTGCCTGATTCTCATTCTCCCATTCGGTCTCGGTGTTAACATGTGGTAAATATGAGACATTTGGTCCCCAGCATGACGTATGCAACACTCAGCATGCAAAAGTGAAACCATACTGGCCATGACATATACACACATTCACAAACACACACACAGTTTGGATTCGGTATCTGATGTGGAATTATATAAAAAATATATATAAAAGAAAATTAACAATAAAAGCAAAAATTGTAATTAAAATAAAAACGAATTTAGATTACATTTAATTAAAATACATAGGTGGTGGCGAAATTGGAAATTCAAACTGACATCAATCGAATGAGCACCACAGCTCAATGTGAGCATGTGTGTTAACCACTAAGCCACGAGTTTCCACCAACAATTAAGCACTAATGATAGTCTTAAGTATAAATTGAGGGGTGGATAATGAATTTGGACCCTGGGAGAACGTTTCTGGTCCATTGCATCTGATACGGACAGTCCGAGAAACCAGCAGTAACAAACCCATCTGTGCAATGAGACATCTGCCCACACAGCTCGACACCTCTCTCAAACTTACACACACACACGCACGCACTGGCCTGGGCACACGGCAGACTTCAGAACAGCTGTGTGGACTCACACTCATCAACGGGAACATTCACAGCACTGATTAACATAACGAGCCAAGAGCAGGGGCACACACAGAAGTGTTTGATAGCCGACGCAGAGCTTTAAAGGAATGGATTGTGCATGAAAATGAAAATTATTCCATCATTTACTCACCCTCATGTTGTTCCAAACCCGTATGACTTTATTACAGTATAGGAGAATCTCATTAGCACATTCAGATTTGTCGCATGACATGACCATGCCAAATTTAAATATGCTCAAAATCATTCTGTGTCCCATGGACGAAAGAAAGTCAAACCGTTTTGAATGATATGGATGTGAGTAAATGATGGGCAGACTTTCTGCTTATGCTTTTTTAAAAGCAGTTCTTAAACATCCATGGTTGCATGAATAAAGACCTCTGCGTCTGCAAAGCTACATTCAGCATTCCTTTTGAAAAATCAGGCTTGATAAATGCTTTCTGAAAGAAAAAATCCTCAATGGACAACATCTGCAGTGAAGCTCTCATCTTGTGTAGGTGTATGTGTGTGTCCGCATAAAAGACGAAGATGCTCAATTGCAAGAAATACCCAATTAAACTTCTCATTTATATTATAAAAGACAAGTAAACTTAAACTTTCCAAAATAATCCCCATGGCCCTTTACAAAGAAGAGTAGAATAGGAATAAGAGACCAAAAAAAAGTTGATGAAGATGATGACAAAATTAGCCAAGAGAAATAAAAGCAGTCTTAATAAGAGTTCTTGCAACACAAAAACAAAAGCTCACAATCACATTGGTTTTGTCTGCTTAAAGGAGTAGTTCACTTTTTAAAAAACTTTTGCTGATAATGTACTCACCCCCATGTCTTATCAAGCGAAACGATCGCTCATTTAACAAATAAATAAGAAAGTTTAAGTATTATAATCTCAAATGGTCGCCTTGCTCTGTTCTGCGATGCACGTTGTGACTCTCCTGTTCGAACTCGTTCATCAAAATGAACGAATCTTATTTTAAGTCATTTGGTTCATTCAATGAAGGAAATGAATGAGTTGACTCGGGAAAAGATTCGTTCATAGAGTTCGAATGGGAGAGTCACGAGCGTGCATACACCCTAACCCTAATATAGCAAGGCAATCATTTGAGCTTATAAAACTTAAACTTTTTTCTTTAAATGAGCGATCGTTTCGCTTGATAAGACTCGTATTCATCGCCTGAAATCGTTTAAAGCCCTTTGAACAGTTTGCAATGAAACTGTCTTTTGGACCTTGAACCATTTGGTTCCCATTGAAGTCCATTATATGGAGAAAAATCCTGGAATGTTTTCATTAAAAACCTTAATTTCTTTTCGACTTAAGAAAGAATGACATGGATATCTTGGATGACGTGGGGGTGAGTAAATTATCAGCAAAAGTTTTTTTTTAAAGTGAACTACTCATTTAAGAACCCTACGTTTTCTACATTGTTGTTTTTATTACAAAGACTTATCTCTGGACATCGTGGACAGAGAAAACAATTCCAGAGAGCCTACCACAGTCAAATATTTTGTGCGTAAAAACTGCAAAATTGTACAACTGACAATATTCCTCCTAAAAAGCTATGCCCGTTTCATGATTACGGCGTCACTCTGTGGTCAATATCTGCTTTTAAATAATATAACCTGAATCAATACATCACGTATATTCGCTTATTTGTCAAGTAGCTGTGTAATAAGTGGGATAATGTGTAATTCAGCTAACCGTTACAGCAAAATAAAGCCCAAATAAATAAATAGGTAAATAATTAGACCTCTAGTGGTCCCCGGGTCCCTGGGTGAAAACTACTGATCTAGGATGAATGCGTAGTTACGTGGATATTAGGGTCATAACCCCTGATCACCATTTTGTAACTGGAGTACATAAATTAATAAGTGGATTTTGTTCGTTCTAAATGCTGTGGAATTATCAAAATTAGAGGTAATATTTAACAAAGAAATTGGCTTGAAAATAACCTAGAATATTTCTAAAAAAATTATTATTAATCACAATCTTTTTATAAAGCATTGTAAACATCTTTACTGAATCTTATGATAAAACTAAGAGACGTACTGTACAGTATCCTTGAGCAAATCTGAATGTTTGCGCAAAAGGCCTGTAAACTACAAAGCACACAGCGTCTGGAGATTCTTCACTGAACGATTACTTCTGTTTCTTGCGTCGGGTCCCTTTGGCTTTGTCTCTCGTCCTTCTTCCGGGAGGATTTTAGGAAGCGCTGAGAGATATGTGCGACTCAAACAGACACGTGCACGCGGCGCTAATGAGCTCCCTCTGGAAGCCCTCAAACACTGTTATTCGTTAGAATTGTATTGGCAATACGTTAGCGCTTTGTATATGGTGTCGGAACGGTGGAGAGGACAGAGAGAGTGGGATAGAAATGGGAGAGAGTTTTAAAAAAAGATGAATGAGTTGATATGGGGAAATATCAAGGCTGTGCATGTTTGTTTGTTTGAGAGAGGGATGAGCCGTCGCCAGGCCCCTCTAGTCTGAACTGTGAGGAGCAGGTGCAGGACAGCAGCATCAGTGTGTGTGTGTGTGTGTGTGTGTGTGTCTATGCAAATGTGTCAGTGACCAAGTGTGTGTGTGTGTGTGTGTGTGTGTGTGTGTGTGTGTGTGTGTGAGAGATGAGGTTTTCATATAGATTGGCATGGAGTGATGCAAACTTGCAAAGCTATAGCCTACTGGGTAATAGACACACACACATACTGTAAACACACATGCAAGGTGAGCCTGTCAGGTCATAGAAACTTGCTCCTGCTGTGTTAATGTGCTTTGTGTTGGCTTACCAGCAAAGCCTTCAGCGTTTACACACCGATTCGGTTTCAGCTTGACTTTCTGCTTCAACTTGCCCATCTGAAACTTTCTGTGAGATTTTAGCTCCACGAGGAGCCATTTAAACATTGTTTCAATGAAATGCAATGCATTTTTTAAAAACAGAAACTATTTACTATAGGCTATTTACACAAACTCTTAAACTTAAACTCTTAAACTTACCAAAGATGCTGGATTGTCAACAACTAACAATAGTGTAGCGGTAGGATAGTTTAGATTTTTTTTTTTGCCAAACTCGCTCAACTACCTTTTCCATCACATATCAGATCAGGAAGGCATTTATTTTCAATAAAAATGAAGAAAACAATATAAAAGTGTCTAACACATGTTAATAATGAAATGTTTATCGGTTACAGGGTTAAGGGTAGGTATAGGGAGGGCTTTATTGTCAAAATAAGGCGGAATCCATTTAATAAGTTTAATAAATATAATCATTCACACTATGTATGTTATTATAGGATACCATTTAAAATGTACAACAACACTGAAGTCCAAATAGTATCTTCCACCATTTATAACTATAAATAGCATAACTTATTGCAAAGAAAATACTGCTATTTTTACAGTGTAAATACTACATATTGCTACGGTGTAAATACACTCTACAAAACGCTGGATTGCTTCAACACAAATTTGGGTCAAATACGGTTGGGGTCAAACGCCAAATGCTGGGTTAAAAATGTAGAAAGTGAAGTGAAGTTGGGTTAAAATTTTAAATTACATTTTAACCCAACATTTGGGTTTGCCCATATTTTGACCCGAATTTGGGTTAAAACAACCCAGCATTGTTTAGAGTGTAGCCACTGCCTTTAAGTGTTATTTACCAAAAAAAAATGCTCACCTAATATTAGGTGTCTTTAACTAAGCACATTTAAATTCATCATTTGATATAATGCACTTATTGTGTACATACATGTTTTTACATGGTTGTTTTAACCCAACTTTGGGTAAAATATGGACAAACCCAAAAGCTGGGTTAAAAATGTAATGAAAAAAATTAACCCAATGGCTGGGTTTGTCCATATTTGACCCAAAAGTTGGGAATAAAACAACCAATTTACATCCATAATTACACTGTTGACCCTTCCCTTACCCCTTAACCAAACCTGCCCCTAAATGTACCCGTATCCCTCCTCAATAGCAGAGAAAGTGTTTTGCAATGCAATATGAACACAATAAGTACATTGCACTTATTTTTTGATGTAACATAGTAGTTAAAGACACCTAATACAAAGTATGACCCAAAGTATAATACAATTCCAAAGCTTTTTAAAAAAAAATGAGGATCATAAAAATGGTTAATACAGCGGTGATGCATTTTTAAAAAAGTTTTGTAGGTACTCCTCATACCCCAGATAATCATATTTGTGTGAATGTGCATCTGTGTAAGGGAATACAATTTCTCCATCTCTAATTGGTGGCAGAAATACTCGCAAAGTTTTGCCACATGGTACCACATTTCCTTCCTCCACAGCTGTGTGAAGGAAATAAATAGTCAGTACAGACTAGAGAGCAAAAGAGGTGTAATGGACAGGAAAATGTAGAAACTGAGGTGGAGTAGCAGAGGAAACGCAGAAGTGCTTGTCTGGGATTGTGGCGGTGTTTCTAAAAAATCAGCATCTAATTCCGCCTGTGAAACTGCTGGACATTTTTTCCTCCCTCTTCCCTCTCTTTCCCACAGAGTGATAGTTGCCTTAGCAACCGTGGCAAATCTTCCTTTTCTCAAACAGATGTCCCATTTAGTTGGAAATTAGAATGTGTAAAAACCCAGGAGACTCAAATTATTTCCAAGTTCTCCGGGAGGAGGGAGACGAGAAGAAAGAGAGGAGCGCAGAAAAGAAAGGAGTGGCGAGGGATGGAGAGAGAAAAGAGGAAAAGGGAGGGGAGAGGGTTACATATCATCCTCCTCCTCAGGAAGTGTGAAAGTGTGTTGATTAGCCATCGCTGTGGGGCAGCTAATTCTGACGCCCGACCAACACTGAAGAGGCAGCAGACGGAAAAAGACACAAGAAAGGGAGGACAAGATGAATACAGGATGGGTACGAAACACCGTCTTTCACTTAATACCGTGTATAATTTATTCTCCGACTAGATACGACTGATAAAGCGGGTGAAGTCATGGAGAAGGACGGAGATAAACTGTAGCATCTCTACTGTTTTGCAGGTAAACAAATTCAGCATTTATGAGAACGTAAAGAGATTCCCAGAGCCGTGCGTGCTCACATATGTGCGAAGACACAAGCCCGGTGTGAGCGAGGAGTTTCGCCTTGGAGACCAATTACAGGTAACATCCAGCCAAGACATGAAGCCCCTCATTCAGCTGCTTTTAATAAAAAAAGCTTTCTTTTCTATTGCTTTCCCAGATAGAATGATTGACACACAGATAACAGGCTGAAAAGACTGGTGCGTTGGAATATCTGGCCCTTGATTCGTTTCAACGTTCCCCATGCAATGCTTTCAACTCTATGGAGCATTAAGCTACAGCTTACCTATATTGGAGCAAAGCCATTTTTTAACGTTTTGCAAAAAGGGTAAATCGCTGACATTTCAAAGCACTGTCAATGATTATGCACATAAATAGGTGGTATCACGGTCATAAATTCAAAAGTGTTTGGGGCACAGTGCCACAAATTGCCCTAGATATTTAAAGTGTGGAGAAAAAATGTATTATTTTTAACTGTGATCTATATACATATCAATATATTATAATTGTATATATTGTTATAGCCATAATATATTATTCTAGGGCCATCTATAGTTACAGGTTGACCCTTTTAATTCATATGAATTATTTGACAAAAAATTAGGGCTTAATCATCGATTAATGGCATCCAAAATATAAGTTTGTGTTTACATAATATATGTGGGTGCACTGTGTATAATTATTTAATATAAATACACAAACATGCTTGTATATATTTAAGACAATTTTTCATGTATACTGTATATATATTTATATATCATTTATATTTTATAAAAATATAATTATTTATATATAAAATAATATTTTTTATTAAATATACATGCATGTGTATGTATTTATATATATAGAAAAAAATATATATACAGTGGACCCACATATATTATGTAAACACAAACTTTTATTTTGGATGCGATTAATCACGATTAATCATTTGACAGCCCTACAAAAAAAATATAAATAGACAAAAAACAGATTTATACAGTAAAACAACAAAACCCTCATAAGGTCCATAGTGTTCATTTTACTTATTAACAAGAATGGACAACAAACTGGGTGTTGTGCGTCATCAAGGGAAAATTTCCCTCATAAATTATGAATAAATAAAGTAATTAATACATTTCTGACACTGACCAATACTATTATTTTAATTTATATTTATATTATATATTTATTATTATATTTATATTATTATTTCAATACTATTATTACCATTTTAATTATTAAATTCACTTTAATTACTTGCACAAAAAAGGACAACAAACTGTGCATTATGTGTAAGAATAAAATATTACATAATGAATGTAATAAATAGAAAAAAACTTAAAAGAACAACAAAGCAAAACAAAAATACCATTAAATTGTCCAATCCTGCTCTCATTCTGTCCAAAGCTGAAATATATGTGATCTTTTTCCAACTCTTTCACTACTGTCACACTTCCCGCTTTCTTGCTATCTCATAAAAGCCCATAACGCTCAAGTTTGGAAGTTGAAGCACAAGACATGAGCCATGTGAAAAGGCCTTTAAGAAGAAGAAAAAACCCAAAGCAGATGAAAACAGATAAGGTCGAACAACTTCTCTGAGTTAAGAGCGGCTAACTCCAGTGTGTGAGCGTGCGCGAGGGGTCTACATGACAGGACTAGGCCGTTCACACACCCCCTCTCCCTCAGGCATCTCAGATGTTAATTGAGGAGGTCCTCCAGTGGCCAGCCCTACATAGCCGAAGCGGTGAGCTCTTTTCCCGTGGGGAGACACGACTGATACTGTACTCAATCTCTCCTCTCTTCTCAAATCATTCTCCACATCAGCCGCCACTTTAATTAATTCACACAGACGCGCTTGACAAGGTCAAGCAGTTAAACGCACTGTTTTATATATACATCCACCACCACACCGTCCTCTCGATCATTAGGCTCAGTTCCTCCTCTCCTCCTTTTTAATCTTTCGCTTCGCCCAAATGAAGGTCTGTTCATTAGTGGCTTGTGCCGTGTCTCCTTCATCAGTGAAGAGGAGTCATCAAAACAGGGGAGGCAGGTACACCAGAAGAGAAAACACGCATCCTTTCTGTCTTTCACTTTACTTTCTTTCTCCTCTTTCTTTTTTGTTTTGTGTTGATGAGCTTCTTTAATTGGGCCACTACAGAGGCGAAGCAAATCCTCAATAATTAAAAAATCTAATTACGAAGTCTTTTGCATCTCTGGCAATAATTATTCCTCGTGGAGTCACTGGATAGTGAACATTTCTTCTATTTTCATTTCTGTTTTACAGGGGAAAAGTCTGCTTTCTCCTTAATGCCCCTTCTCTTTTCAGTCTCTTTCCTCCTTTCTCAGGACAAACTTTTTGATGGCGGTCACTGATCTTAAACAATAGAAACACTTTAAACATCCACATACTGTACAGTACATACACACATGTTGACTAAAAGCAGTATGACTGAAAAAATAAATAAAATCACACGAGTAACTTTAAATCATGTTAACAGTAAACAGTATTCGGTAATCTTCGAATAAAATAAAACTAAAACTATAATCTTTTATGTATACATACTATTATATACTACACTCTTAGAAGAAAAGGTTCTATATAGAACCTTAAAAGGTTCTAAAGCGCTACGTATTAAAATATAGCATGGCACCGGGCATATATATATATATATATATATATATATATATATATATATATATATATATATATATATATATATATATATATATATATATATATATATATAGGCTATATTGTTGGCAACCAGGTGTTCAAGAACATTGACGCTGATCATCTGTCTTTGCTTATGAACGCCCTGCTGTGCTTTATAACAGTGTAAGAAGCCCCCTGCTGCCCTCAGAGCAGGAGAACAAGACTGGCTGAAAGTGATTGACAAAAAATCTGTTACAATTAATGTCCTTTGTGGTGTTCTTGTAGGAAATGCAAGTTTTAGACCAGCTTGAGTCACTTGCTGAATCTGTGTTCCACACCTTTGCATCATTTTATACTTTCACAACTACACGAACACTGAAAATGAATAAAATCAAATCCTTTAGAACTCAAGACATGAGTTTCAAGAGCCTTTTTACTTTCCTTCTACTTAAGGTCTTACTTTCATGACCTTAAGAAATGCAATTCTGCTTTTGTTTTTTATTACTTTTATTTGTTGTCTATTCTGGTGAATTATGTTGTTATGTACAGCGCTTTGAGAAGCTGCTTTTAAAGGTGCTATATAAAATAAAGTTTATTATTATTATCAATTAGCAAATTTTCTCTCCTGAATAGCCTTAAATTAATTTTACAGAACAAATACAGATCCAGAATGAATTTAATTCCATTTTCTTTTTCAATTATCCATCACAAAACAATCCGTAGCTCAAAATAGTTTTAGAAGAAGTATAGCATGACATACTGCAGGCCACTGCTGCCACTGCTTATAAACTATTAAGGCGAGACATGACAGGCAAAAGAGTTTTTTTCACTGGTCAATTTTGAGATTTTGGACTATTTGTTTTCAATAACATGTCGTCTTTCAGACTTGTGCTCAAAAAAAGTCCAAAATACACATTTAGGTCTTTTTTTCGTACATTTCTGTCTGTTTGTGTGTAGATTTCGCCTAAATTCCTCAAAAGTTGGCATTCTAAATCATCCCGCTGCTCCGTGATCGCGATCCGCACCCGGTCATCGCACACACCGTTAGAAAGCTCTTCTCTCCTCTTCAATACTGTCGGATCCAAATATGGTCATTTCCTGTTTAACAGCAACCAATCACGGAAGTAAATGGGCCATTTAACTTGAAATGCAAAATCCCATAAAAATCTTTAAAGGCCGTTTTCCACTTCCACTTCTATACACCAAACTTTACAGCCGTATTGTTCAGAGGGATTTGTTGATCATTCTTGGCCTGATTTATATGACATTTTATGCCTAAAAATCTATTTAAGGCTATTGGCAGTATTTTCTGATTTACAGGGTAACAAAAGGAGATATTCATAATCCCCTCTGAAAATGTCTTTTCATTGAATATATCAACAAAATGCAAACCTAATTTTAAACCTTATTTTTTTCAATGGTCAGATTAGTCACTTCAAAATATTCTGCAGATGAGTGCATATTTAATTAGATATAGCCTGATTAGCATATTTAAACATAAAATTACAGAAAACTTGCAATAATTTTTTTTCTCCAATTCATGCGAGTTGATCAACTGGTAAAGTTTCATGGTGACATCGGTAAGTTAAAATTTTTATCCTATTCACCTGCAGTGTCTCGCCTTAAATTAAAAGAGCAAAAAGGCCAAAAATGTTACTTTTCACTTTGTACAGTTTGCGCATATAAGGTAAACCAAAGGCAAAGCCCAAACCTTTTAATCTCCTGAGTTTAGATGCACTTTCTCAATTAATTGTGATTGAAGTGCACAGACAATCAGCTTTCCACCCCGCAGGGCACGAAGGATGTGTTTGTGTTCACCAAGCCTCATTGTATGCATAACTGTCCATATGAGCGCACATACATGGGAAACTTTAAGCAGGCTGTGTGCGAGTGTGTTTAGCTAAGAGCGATATGTGCAGTGGGTCCTACACAATTGTTTGTGCTTCACGCTCTTCTGAAAGGGACAGCCATCCTTAATACTTCATCCACCCACACCAGCTCACACACACGCACACAAATAGGCACAAACGCACCACGCGTCTCTGCATTTGCAGATCTGCGGATGACAAATG
Organism: Hybognathus amarus; assembly: GCA_030378365.1. Lineage (NCBI taxonomy): Eukaryota > Metazoa > Chordata > Actinopteri > Cypriniformes > Leuciscidae > Hybognathus > Hybognathus amarus. The sequence goes on along the minus strand of JAQIUQ010001012.1, from coordinate 1,282,797 downwards.
ACTTGTAAACTTGCATTAGCGTCAGCAGAACAGAAAACACGCCACATGTTTCCCCCATGCAGGTCTTTTCATTCCAGAATCACCGTATGACAAATAGTCAGGATTTAGGAAAGAATGCAGCGTGCCAAGATCTCATTTAGCCCGGTAGAGGAGAGGGAGCATGTGTGTGAAAGCATGCAGATTACGAGTAGGGATGTGCAACAGCGACTACTCAATTATAGAGGTCGACATGTTTTCTTATTTATTATCATTTCTATTGAGGAATTTTAGTGATTTTAAGTATTAAATTAGCGTTTCAGGTGCATCGAAACAATCATCTCGGTGGGTTTAAACCCCAGATTATTGTCATTCTAAACCTCGATTTTAACCTGGGTAAAGGAACGCTTCACAATTGTAATTTAGAAGTAAAGTTAGCACGTTTTATCTGAGGTTAGCAGCACTTTTGGGGTGTAAACCCAGCAAACGATCCTGTGTTAAGCCATGTACAGTCATGGAAACACACCACATTGTATAAATGGTGTCAACATTTGAAGGGAGAACTGTTAAATGGTGATAGAAAACATGACAATTACTGTTAAGACGAAACCGTTTCGTTCCTCCCTTCAGGAAACATTAGAAAGCAGGCGGCAATATGAGAAAGTGCAAAGCTTATATATAAACAGGTTGCATGCCTAGTTTGTCCAATCAATGACACTGACATTGCAAATATGCCAAAAAAAATAAATAAAAATAAAATAAAGTTTACCCAGAGATTACCCAGGACCCAGGATTATGAGCATTCTTGTGCTAAATGTGAGACTTGTTTATCAAAATGAACAAATCTTTTTCCGAGTAATTTGGTTCATTCAAAGAACGAAACGAATCGAATTGACGTGGGAAAGATTCTGTCATTTTGATGAATGAGTTTGAACAGGAAAGTTACGAACGTGCATCACAGAACAGAGCAAGGCGAGCATTTGAGCTTATAAAACTTAAAGTTTGTTATTTATTTATTAAATGAGCGATCGTTTCGCTTGATAAGACCCTTTTCCATCGTCTAAAATCGTTTAAAGCCCTTTGCTAACAGTTTGCAGTTTGTACTGAAACTGTCTTTTGGACCTTGAACCATTTGGTTCCCATTGAGGTCCATTATATGTAGAAAATACTGGAATGTTTTCATCAAAAACCTTAATTTCTTTTCGACTGAAGAAAGAATGACATGGACATCTTGGATGACATGAGGGTGAGTAAATTATCAGCAAAAGCTTTTTAAAAAGTGAACTACTACTTTAAGGGTAGATATAAGGTGTACAGTTCAGGGTACTATCCCAGTGAAAAGTGTTTGTGCACCTAAAGGTCCAAATTTCTGCACATTTTATCTGACAGTGCAGGTAAACTTTAAAAGGCAAAAAACAACTCGAGCAAGAAGAGAAAAGAGTAGATGAACAGAAAGTGATCTGATGGAACAACATAAGCTCTTTTCCAAACCTATAGCCTTCTTCTGCCTACATAGACATCTGCCTTCTAGGCTTCTTGAATGAAACAGAACCTCAAAAGTGACCTGATTTAGAATTCATATTTGGAATAAATTTTTTTGGTTGTCTTCTCTTTGAAGAATGCATACAATAATGAGAAATCTGGCCAAAACGAAGTATTTTAGAATGGCAGCCCAAACATCACAGCCTAACCATTTAAAAAACAGCCTTGACACTTCATATGTCTTTAATAGATAGCTTTGGAAACAGAGCGGTAGATGAAGCAGCAGAAAAAGTAGAGATGAACGACTTTACTGAGAAACGCAGTGCTGCACAGTATCACAGACAGCCATCGCCCGCAGCAACACAGGACTCTGGCCCATAAATCCCTGCGACTTCACCAGAACAAAATCTTCATGGAGATGAGAGTTTTGCAAACTGTGCCCCAGTGTGGCAGAGTGTCTTCAACTCTACAGTGACAAGAGGAGGACATGGATGTAGGACTGAGATGGACTCACAGATAGAGAGAAGCTCACAGACGCACTTTCTGTCCACCTTCCCCAATGGTGGAACGCTATTACCAGATCTCTCAGCAGCGCTTATGTTTGTCTAAGTCTGCATGGTGTAAACACACACATACACTGGCATGAGATGAGGATTTCTGTCACGTCATATCGGAGTGGATTAATACTTGAAGGTTTTAACTGAGCTCATGAGCTTCATGACTGTTGTAAACACCATCAGCTTGACAAGCCACACACACACACATGAATAAATGCTTATTTATCAACTTTGATGTAAGGGCTTACTGTGATATTTGCAGAAGCCATCTGTCAGTGAACACACTTAGATGGATACGACACACACACACAGCTATAAAAATGAAAGCATATCATAGACCTCGATCGTTGTACCGAACCAAACAAACCCGTATATTGATGATAACAACAACAATAATAGCATTATTAAAACCTCTTAGGGCCTGATCATTTCGTGTGATTATTGAATAAAAAGCACACTCTTTTTACAACTAAAATAACAGGTAAAGGGTAAAACAATGAATTCCTGAAAACTAAAACGGAAAATCGGAATTTGCAAAAATTAAACAGAAAAATGGGAATTGGGAAAAAATAAAATGGAATTTGGGAGAAAATAAAATGGATTTTATAGGGCCCTACCTCTCTAGAGAAAATGCTTTGGAATTAATAAATTACTTAGTTTTCTGATAAATTACTGATAAACATTATAAATTATTTATTATATATTTATATATTATACATTAACAATCTATAATAATTACTATTAAAATGTGTCTAATATATTCACATTTATTTGCTTTTAACATTAAACAAATTAAAATGACTACAGACAGTCTCTAAATTACTTTTATTTACTGAAATAAAACATAATTTAGCCGCCATATGAATCTGTTTTTCATTTGGCGACACCTCCATGTGGTGTCATTGTGTTTACTATTCTTGTAAGGACATTTTTGCTCTCTGCAAGTTTAGAAAAATACGCCCACACACACTATTGTACAGGCCAAATTCATAAAAAAGATAAATTACCTGGCATGCGTTTACAATACATCTGCGTTTACACTTGAATTCAGTGCTTGCAAGTAACAAAAGTTATTCACACACACCTGGCACAAAAGGTAAATCGCAGGACATGGAGGGTGGCAAAGAAGTGTTAACAAGAGAGATAGAGACAGAAGAGGGAAGAAGGAGCAAAAATGAGGAAGACTTGAGGGGAAGGGAGAAGACAGAACAACACATGGCTGACAAACACGGTGACAGGAAGACTTGAGAAAACATGCGCAAGAGAGAGAGAGAGACTCACCACGGTGAGCCGTACATGCGGAGAGCCCTGACGGTCACATCAGAGTCCCTGCAGGTAGATGCAGTTGGTGAGCAGGGACTGCACGCTCTCGCAGTCTCCGGCTTGCAGTTTGGAGGCTCGAAGGAAAGTAGCAGAAATCCTGCTTTATCAGGTCTGCCATAAACCCTGATCGAACGTCAGCTCGTGGTTCCCGGCTATGCATCGACTTTTATCTCGTAGGCAGAGTGCCTGAGGAAGAGAAAACAGCTGTCATGACACAGAGCCTTCGAGAGGATTATGATATTTATTTTATTATTTATCATTCTTCACTGAAATGTTGCCACTATAAGCAACTGTGGGGATTCCACCCACAAAACAAATTTCCATAACTTTCCGAGTCATTTGTGGTTACTAGATAAGGACAGCATTTGAAAAGACAATGCACTCAAAAGAAATTGTATCTGATCTGAGTATACGAACAACTAGAAATCAATTTTCACCACAGCAAATTCCACGGCTTTTTTAGATGTTACTAAAGATAATGTATTTTCCAGCACTTTTAAAATTCTCAAATAAATCCTTGTTTTAAAAAATAATAATCAGTCAAATAAGTCATTTGTTCCATCACTGTGGGAACTTGGAACCCTTTAGCGACAACAATCTATGTGGAGAAAGTGTCTTGATCAATGATCAAGTGATTACTCCTTGTATGGTTCAGACCTGCAACATTTCACTTACAAGCCTTGATCCAATCTTCAGCTGGTCCAGACAAAATTTTAACTTTCTTAATGAAACTGAGGGAAAATTCGTAAGAAACTTTCTAAATTGATTTAAACAGTAAAATGTGTTAAAGGGGGGGTTGATTGCGATTTTCATTTTTTCCTTTTTAAATAGTGTGTAATGTTGCTGTTGGTGCATGAACATTATCTGGAATGTCTGCAAGCACTGAAAGTTCAATGTAAGCAGAGATATCTTTTAAAAATCAGGAAGTTTAATGCCTACAAAAACGACTCAATCGGTAATGTACTAAACAGGTTTTTAGACGTCTACTCAACCTATACATTTAACATCAACCCTTCCTCCGGAATATGCCACAAAAGAGGGCATGGCCATATTTCCACAGATCATCGAAATTGTGTTATTTTCACCCAGCGTCAGGTCTTCTGTGTTCGAGCTTCCCACGGACGTTGTAGTTCGTCAACAATGGATACAATATATGTATGATTATGTTTATATTAGCTCTTTGTGCTGCACATTTACAAAAAACAGCTTCCAGAATCTCCACGAATTCAATGCCGGATTCAACAAGAAACTGTTACTAAAACATGAAGCAGTTTCAACTTTAAAACCAGAGGCAGCAGTTGTTGGGACACAACCTGTAAGTAGGCTAAGACTTAATCAATTTTAAATGCATTCGCATGTATAATTTCAGATGTAATGTTTTAGTTTTATCAAATGCCAGCGCTCGCTTTATAGCCACTTAGTTATGCTATTTCGTGTCTACGACAAACGCATACAAACATTTTGAACCTGAATTTGTACTAATTTTGTAAATGTATATATACTTTATTTTTGACTGCTATATTTCGCTTATTTTAAACCAATGCCAATGCTGTTTGTGTTTATAGTAGCCAGTCGGTTCTAATGCTATTGTGTAAACAAACGTGTATAAAGTTAAAAAAAAAAAATATATATATAGGCAAATTACCATTCCGAAAATGTTTAGTAAGAGCCGTGTGTGGCGAGGTTCTGCTTGCCTCTCTTCATCGCCGCTTTCTGGGTCTGATTCTGGCTCGTACTGATACTGCAGTTCGACACTATTATTTACATTTGACATGAACAACACATGCAACTTTCACCCGTAAAGGTAATGGCCGTTAAGTATCTGGACAACGTGCACTACACAGTTTAGCCAATCACAACACACTGGTCCAAACTAACCAATCTGAGCCCACTGCCTGTTTCTGAGGGGGTGGTTTCATAGACTCAGGAAGTCAACCGGTCGTTCAAATGACAGAGGAGAGCGCGGCTTACAATAAAGGTGAAATTTATGAACAATAAAACTTAAAAGAAAAGAAAAACACAAATACATGTTATATTGCACCCTATAAACACAATCATGTAAAGAAAAAAAGCAGTCAACCACCCCATTAAACAGACCTTAGAGAGAGTGCACTTTTATTGGTACCTAAAAGCATAGTCGAATCAGCCAAAATATTTCATAAATGAACACATAAGGGGAAGGGGGATGTGTAGCACTGTAAATGACAGTCAGGAAATCTGCGCTGCTTTCTGTGGGCACAGATGCCACATGGGCCTGCCAATAAGGTGGGCTACATCATTCTCCTTGAGGTATTAAGTTGGTTTATATTGGCACTTTGGTGTTTTTCGGCAAGCAGAATGCATTGCAGTAAATCAGAACATGAGCGTTGGACCCTCAAGAACTTGTTTTCGGCTCCTCTCTCGAACAATGCAAATTAATATAGCACTTCATAATTCTGACATCAATAAACGCACAAATATTATTACTCCTCGTTCTCATTTCCATTTTTTTCACGGTTCTATAAAATTTCCACCACACTCGGGAAATCAAACCTGTCCACGCCTGACAAACACAAAGACAGTCTGTCCCCACAAATCTCCTCTCTCCAAATCGCTCTCCCCGCAGCCCTGCGGATCCGAGGCGAAATTACGACAAACATCTGGAAATGTTCCCTTTATTTGAAAAGTGTCATAAAAGAGATGAGATGCGTCAGAAAGTGTAAGGTTTGAGGTGTGACGGAGAGTTCAGTCAGCCTGTGTTTGACAATTACGCAGCCAAGCGAGTCCCTGAAAAGTGGCAATTAAATTGTGGGCGGGAAGGATGTGGGGTGTTCTGGTTTTAAGGACCTGCAAAAAAAAATTGACAGAGCACACACACACACACGCAGACCCTCGCACATGCTTATGCTCAAAACGTGTGACTTAACAGCAATTTTCCTGACACTTAACACACGCACAATACTCCACGGCACCTCTCAAAATCTGCGTCCATAAGCACAATTTTACCATCGCTGGGAGATGATCGTAAAAGTAAGTACATGTGCAAAAATTAAGAGTGAGTTTTATGTGTCCGTGGCAGATGCTTTACAAGAATCTTGCAGATTTAAAGCCTCCTTCCAGAGGCAAAGCTCTGATATCTTTCATGTTTGCTCAACAGTTTTGTAATATGTAATAAAGAACTATCTTCAAGCTCAGTCGTTCGCTTTACTGAGATGTGATCTGATTTAATTTCCAAGCAGATTTGAGAGAGTTCATATCTTCTTCTAATGCATGTCAAACCCTTCATAATTCAAAATACATTTTTTCAGACACCCGTCAATAAACTCTCTATTTTACAAGGAATGCTTCTGATTGGTCTTAGCATTGTACTTTACTTCAGTGGTTCTCAACTGATTTTGCATCAAGATCCAACTTTGTTCAAATTGGTTTAACATGCAAAACAAGCAAATGTCTTTAAATAAATAAATAGGCATATAAGCAAAACAAAAAATCGTTTCTGGCTGGCCAAAGTAACTACCTTATACAGATAGTAGAGAGATTTCATGTGCTCTCAGCTGGTCAACATACCATGTAAGATACGTACACACAACAAGCGCATTTAACTCAGCATAACAGCATTGTTTTGACCAGCAGATGTGTCCATACATGTCCCATGCCTTTAGGTTCAGTATCTTCCCTGGGGACCAAAACAGGGGTAACCCCGCGTTTTGATCGTTTTTTTTTTTTTTTTTTCACATAGCTGCAACATAGACTTAAAATACTCTGTCATTAATGATCATATAAATAAAATCAATACATGATTATAAACTATGGAGGGTCTCTTTTTTTGTACACTCTTATTATCATCAAAACCTTGTGTTTTTGTAAAATAAATCAAATAAACAAGGTGGTCTCCACAAAAATCTTTCTGAAACGCGTCTCGAAAATGATCTGTAACTCATTAAATACTTGTCAAAGAGACACGAAAGATTTCTCTTTATGAAGCTGAAATTCTCCTCTAAATTGTACTAAATTCTCTCTGCTGAAATTCTACTTTAAATGGAAAACAAATTTTATTTTCAAGATGTTTCCAACTCTAACTTTGAACCAATTCTACACAATGGCCCATATAACCTATTTGACCAGGATTTGTTTCCAGGTATGACTTAAAATGGGTTTTTGACTTTCATTTATATATATATATATATATATATATATATATATATATATATATATATATATATATATATATATATATACACACACACATACACATATATATATATATACACACATATATACTTAAGGCCAAAGTGAATGCAAAGCGGACCAGCACTAAGGGTGTGTTCACACTTGTAGTTCGGTTGGCTTGGTTCGTTGGTCCAGACCAAAAAATAAACAAACAATGAAAAACATTTAGTCCTGTTCCACTTAGCGTTCCGATTGGTATTATTATCAGCGAACCAAAAGGCATAGGGATATGTACACAATCTGATTGGTCTGCTTTTATGACGTATTGCCTATTTTAAGAGGGAACTTACCGAACATCCAAAACAATACTGTGTATGTGTGTAGCCTACATAAGATGTTGACCAGCTGAGAACTTATAAGAGCTTATAAAATGTGTAAAAAGAGAATGCCCCCCCAGTCACACACACACAAAAGAAGATCTGCTACCAGGAGACGTTGTTACGATGCCTGTATCGAACTGTAATGTGCAACATTGCGACTATGACAAGAAAAAAACAGGCCTTGTCCTTTTTAGATGCATTTTCATTTTAGAATTGTTTTTCAATGCCATCCATAACCCTGTATTTTGGGATCATGACCCACAGTTCTTCTATTCATCTCTGTTCTCACAACATACAGCCATGTGTGTCCTCGCATCAAAAAAAAGAGAGAGAGAAAAAAAGAGAATTTCCATATTGTGTTTATGTTATGCGCCATCAGTTTCACGTACATGTGTAGGCACTGCAAAAGTGTGAAAATTTCCCGGTGCATATGCTCATCTACGTGTACCCGTTGCCTTTCTTTTCTCTCCTTTCTCTCATATAGATTCCTCAAACGACCAGACTCCTTCAAAGGCAGAATTACAGAGAGAATCACCATTTTACAATGGAGTCATTCTCTTAGAAATACAAAGAAAAAAAAATTCTTTGGAAGCAATCAATCACACAAATACAAAACGCCAGCAAGAGGGAGGATGGAAAAGACGAGCCCAAAGCTTTTGTGATGAGGAGGAGCGGGAAATGGAAAAGAAAAAAGCATGCCGATTTCAGCCCAAAATGCCTAATCCGGACACACGGATCGAGTTGTTGTTATTAGTTTCTATCTTCTTGGGCTCTTTGTCTTTGATTTCAAAAGCACTTTCAAGGCGGCAATAGCTTAAATTTCACTGTGAATCTGACAGACAGCTTCTGTTCTTTTCACTTCAAAAAGAGCGCAATTAAAGTGGATGAATGCAGGCCGGTGCGTGCTCACACACAGGCAAACGTGCAGCGAGAATAGCATGTTCAACAACACACACACACACACACACAACAGTTGCCATACAAACGTCTCACTCTTAACATGTCTTGTGAGCTGCAGCATTGACGTGTGTGTGTGTGTCTGTGCTGTGGACCATTAAAATAAGGGCTTTAGAGGTGCATAAGCCCAGAGGAAGTGTCCGGATTTGAGTGCTATTGTCATTTCTGTTCTGGTGGGTGGTCTTTGGACTTTGATGGAGCAAATCCTCCAACCTCCAAAATTCAGAGCTCATTCAAGAGGATTATGGAGCTGTCTCGTGTGTGTGTGTGTGTGTGTGTGTGTGTGTGTGTGTGTGTGTGTGTGTGTGTGTGTGTGTGTGTGTGTGTGTGTGTGTGTGTGTGTGTGTGTGTGTGTGTGTGTGTGTGTGTGTGTTGCTGGAGACATTCTGCGAGACGTTTGCCACCTACGTGATACGTGCACTTTCTTGTAAGTTGGCTGACTGAGAAAGTTTCTGCCAACAGCATAACTGTGCTTTTTACACAAATTAAATTTAAACAGGGTGTGTTGTGAAATATAAATGGACAAGCACAGATCTTTAGGAGTACATATTTTGACAATTTTAGGCAATAGACAAAAACATTTCAGTTTCCATCTCATTCTTCATGTAAAACTGTCAGGCCGTCATGTTGCGTTTTGCAGTGTATTCATTGGATAAAAAAATTCACTGTAAGTGAAAAGTCACTGCAATACATTATAGGAATATGAAAATGCCTCTGCCTCTCTTTAAGTTTCTGTTAATATATAACTTTCAATGTTTTTAACAGATTTTTTTCTGACTTTCTTACACAATGATGCTCAATAATCATTTGTTTAGTTCATTTTTCATAAAAAAATAAAAAATAAAAAAATATCTTTAAGAACAAACTGTAGATGGGATCAAACTCTAAGACCCTGAATGTGGTGATGCTGATTGGTTGATTTCACATGAAAAAAAAAGCATTCTGATTACAGGTGGAAATATTGTAAAGAAATTTGGCCTATTTGAACCAACAAAATAACCAATTTTCTTTAAACAGAATTTAGTTTTTCCCCATTTAAAGCTTTTTTTGGCCTCAATTTTTCATGGCCAAAGCCTACAGTAAATTACATTGAAAAAATACTCATAAAACAATCTGTGTGGAAACGTGAGGGGGAAGTTTTTTCCAGCTCAGTTTCAATAGACAGTCCTCTGGACTGCTTTCGGAAAAACTGTTAAGAGTTCATGTTTTCATAGTGTATCGAATGCTTTTATTTCACAAGATAAAGGAAGATTTGATTTCGCATGATATGACCCCTTTAAAGCATATTTGTAACATTTGATTTAGTTCAAGCTTCTCACTTGTTTCAACCCTTCGGTTCACTCTCTTCCTTCTTTTTTTAGTCCATAATCCCGGCTCAACAGAAAACAGTGACGCTTTGAAGAAGTAAAGTGAAGAATCTTTCTGCCAACATGCACAAACACACAAACGGTGTAGGTATTCTTTGTGTTTTTTCACGTGCCCATGTGAAATGTAAACACACAGTATTATAACAAGCACACACAGACACACACTGCATTCACCGATGCATTAGTCAGTTTTCTCACACACACAACACACAATTTTCTTGCCTCTTGAAAATTTAAATTTTGTATGCAGTAATTTTAATTCTATGGAGAAATCCATACAAATGTTGGTCTGCTCCTAATCATACTACAAAATACCTGAAGCATTATAGTGCTTTTTTTCCATGTTGAACTTGACAGGTCATGAAAAAGAGCAATACATTCTTCAAAATGAGATAAAAAAATGGAATCATACAGGTAAATAATTAATAATTTGAAAGAAATTAGCAAGAAAGTCTGTCACAATGAAATCAAAATGATCAATTCTTTTTTTTTATGGAATATTGCAGTGTTTATTATAAATTATTGACCTGTGAACATCAATATTTTTTTAAATCATGTGCCCCCATTCTCTAAACATCAACATAACTCCCCCTCCTTTAGCATCGTCATCTCTTTTCTTTGATGACTTCCATTATGAGCGCGCATACCCTGCGCGGTCTCCATTTAAAATAACTTGAGCGCGCAAAAGACATGTGACATGTGAGCAGACCCTGATATTAGTATTGATTTGTCACAAACGCACTCTATCATCCTAGTAACAAATGAGTGGAGCAAGAGGTAAACTAATTTTTTTTTTTTTCTGAGAAAGACCTTGTCCAGTACAGGTATGCAAGCTGTATCCATTTACATCCAGTCTTTGTGCTAAGCTAGGCTAGCGGTGGGTGCGTCAGACAGAATTACAGCACACACGGAGATGAAAAAGGTATGTATGGACTTATCTAACTCTGGGGATACAGTGATTAAGCTAAAGTCCCAAAAAGAGTGTTCCTTTAAGAAAGCAATAAGATGAAAAAGATATGAATATTAGTTACAGTAGTAAACAAATGATACACATATATATCCATAGACACACTGTATTCAGCCACAAAACTACACAAAGATTTAATCTATGCCTGAGATTGTGTTTTACACTTTTTAAGTGAAAAACCGTAAAGCAGTGTCAAGTTTTGCTGTTAATAATCCAGAGCTAAACCTTCAGCTGACTAAACCCATGGCAGGGTGAAAAAAGCAGAAAAAAAGAGCCGTAGCGCTTGAAGGAAGAAAAAGGAAGAGCACATTAAAGTTTCATGACGGTTTTCTCTCCAGATAGAGACCAGAGAGAGAGAGAATGGAGGGAAAATTCCAAAGTTGAGAGGAGAGAGATTGGGGGGTGAAGAAGTGAGAAAGGTATAAACTTTTCTCCCAAGATTCTTCCACCTCACACACTCAAACACACACCTCACACAGCCCACGCAGCTGTCACATCACCATTGGGCTAATCTATTATTCATTACGTGGACAGGACAGGACAGAACAAGACGGGGAACTACCAAACCTTCCTGACATGACAGAAAGTAAGATAAGATCTACTATAATATCTATGACTTACGGTGAGAAACAATGCAACAACAGATTCAAACTTAAAATTCAGCCTCACCTATGCGCACATTGTCTTCATAAAGTTTCAGAAAACACCTGTGAATCCTTAAGTGCTCGAACAAGCAAACTTCTGTAAGACTGAAGAACTGAAGAAAGAGCTACTCTCTGAGATAACAGGAAATTAACATTTGAACTCACTCTTAGACACAAGTCTCACCTCAGAATCATTATCTCTTTCCCTCTACCCCCTCTCTCTCTCTTATGCGGAGTTCATCCAAAATCGATATGGTTTTAATGTGAATAATTATCACACAGTATTACACATGTTTGATATCATTTGAAATGTCTCAGTGCGACTGGTACAAAGGTCTCATTCCCAAAGAAGTAAAACTGAAAGGTAATAAGGTTTTTAGGAGTTTAGAGAAACCTGTACACAAAGACAAATAGTCTCCTGTGGACTATCACTTGTGATTACTGGGAATACGTTTCAGTTTTTCCTTTTACGCAGTTCTTGCAAGAAATGACCCTCAAGTATGTTCTCCGGCCGGTGTGAGGCCTGAAGGGTACTTGGGGAAAGATACAAGCTAGGTTTGTCACAAAATCACACAGTTGAAACACAGTTGCGCTCCTACACAATTCATGAACATCTACTTCCGAACAATGGCTTCTGTTAGTTCAAATGACCTGTTTGGGCAGATGAGAATATGCTAAAATCATTTAGTATTTAAAATTAATGAAAGATTAACATTTTTGTCATCAAAAAAGCTCTCTTCATTTATATATTTAAAGATACATGATAAAAAGGTACTGAATGTCCATTAACATTTCAACAGTGGTTGATCTGTGGTCAAATGGTCAAAGACGAATAGCGAAAATATATTTATGAAGGATGTGAACTTTGTTTTTCGTAATACTTTTAATCCACAAGGATGTATTAAATGTGACAGTAGACATGTTATATAATGTAAATTTCAAATAAATGCTGTTCTTTTAAATTCATCAGATTTCTAAAGGATCATGTGACACTGAAAACTGCAGTAACGGCTGCTTAAAATTCAGCTTTGCATCACAGGAATAAATAATCATTTTTCAATAAATTAAAGTACAAATATTATTTTAATAATATTTCACAATATTACTAGTTTTTCCTGTATTGAAAAATCAATACATTTTACCAACCTCAAACTTTTGAATGGTAGTATATTAGGGCTGTCAAACGATTAATCGTATTAATCGCATACAAAATAAAAGTTTGTTTACATAATAAATGTGGGTGCACCTGTGTATGTTAGCAGAATAGATACAGAGTACACTCACCGTTACTCGATCAGGTACCCCATGTGAGTAACGGGTTGCACCCTTTTGCCTTCATAACTGCCCCAATTCTTCGTGCAGACATTCAACAAGGTGCTGCAAGCATTCCTCAGGAGTTTGTCCATATCACATATGCATGATACAGTTGCCGGAGATTTGTCTCCGGCTGTATATTCATGAATGCGATTTTCCGTCTCACCCACATTCCGAAGATGCTCTATCCAATTGAAATCTGTGACTGTGCAGGCCATTTGAGTACAGCGAACGATTGTCATGTTCAAGAAACCAGTTGAGATGATTCCAGCCCTCACCAACATGATGCATTATCCTGCTGAAAGTAGCCATCAGAAGTTTGGTACATTGTGGTCAGAAAGGGACTGCAGATGCGGCAGCAACATACCAGAGGCTGTGGCGAACCAATTCCAATTGGTACCAAGGGGCCCAAAGAGTGCCAAGCAAACATTCCCCACACCATGAGACTACCACCACCAGCCTGAACCAATACAAGGCAGGATGGATCGATGCTTTCATGTTGTAGAATGCGAAATTCCTACCTACCATCCGAATGTCGCAGCAGAAATCGAGACTCATCAGACCAGAACGTCTTTCCAATCTTCTATTGTCCAATTCGATGAGCTTGTGAAAATCTAGTCTCTCAGTTTCCTGTTAGCTGAAGGAAAGGCACTTGTGTGGCCTTCTGCTGCTGTAGCCCATCTGCCTTGAGTTCGACCAGCTGCGGTCAGAGATGCTCTTCTGCCCACCTTGGTTGTAACTGGTGGTTATTTGAGTCACTGTTGCCCTTCTATCAGCTCGAACCAGCTCTGGCCATTCTCCTCTGACCTCTGGCATCAACAAGGCATTTCCGCCCACAGAACTGCCGCTCACTGGATGTTTTTTTCTTTTTCGGACCATTCTCTGTAAACCCTAGAGATGGTTGTGCGTGAAAATCCCAGTAGATTAGCAGTTTCTGAAATACTCAGACCAGCCCTTCTGGCACCAACAATCATGCCACGTTCAAAGTCACTCAAATCACCTTTCTTCCCCATACTGATGCTCGGTTTGAACTGCAGGAGATTGTCTTGACCATGTCTACATGCCTAAATGCACTGAGTTGCCGCCATGTGATTGGCTGCTTAGAAATTAAGTGTTAACGACAGTTGGACAGGTGTACCTGAATAAAGTGGCCGGTGAGTGTATATATATATATATATATATATATATATATATATATATATATATATATATATATATATAAATACACACACATGCTTGTATACATTTAAGAAATATTTTCATGTTTCATGTGTATATACTGTATATAGATTTATATATAATTTATATTAAATATAAATATTTTATATATAAATAATATTTTCTTCTTAAATATACATGCATTGTGTGTGTATTTATACATATACAAAATAATTATACACAGTGCACCCACATATATTATGTAAGCACAAACTTTTATTATGGATGCGATTAATCGCGATTAATCATTTGACAGCCCTAATATATTTATATAGCCTATGAATATTCAGAAAAGCCTGTAAATGAAGATAAAGAAACCACATAATGAAGACAGGTGGTAAAAATCATTAAATAGACATTACAAAAAGTGGCTTTAAAAGACTTTAGTTTCTTTCCCTATCAGTGAACACAAGTCTATCACTCACCTACAGTCCACAGCAATCCATTTCACAATGTTTTTGTCTATATAAACACACACACACGAGTCAAGATATCCTAAATCGCTATGATACACTGTTCTTTCACCATGCCAGCAGTGCTAAAACACACAATATAGTTACAACTAGGACACATAACACCAGTTTACCACTAAATAAATAAACCATATTTCATGTACTTCCACAACTCCTTCGAGTTGCATTAATGCTGTATTGCCATTTACCACACCTACTTTAAGGTCTAAGGTGATGCTCCATTATTGAAGAACCCAAACTGACAAAAATATTAAGGCTGACATGTTCAAGCCTCAAAATGAGTGTCGAAGCGAAAGAGAAACATATAAAACTGACAAGGAGGCCTTGAGACTAGGTTAGAGTTAAGAGCATCCCCATATGAGGAAGTCCATGTGATAGTGTGTGTGTGTGTGTGTGTGTGTGTTTGGCACAGACTATAAAGTATTGTGAGGTAAAAGTAAATCATATCTCTGAGGATTGTTGCTGGATAAAGGAAGCATGTGCGCAGCGAGTTCTCTCAGATACACAGGAGCAAAGACTCAGAGATGAGAAAAAGAATCACGTTATAAATATTTATACAGAGACAAACGCGAGAACAAACACGCGAACTTCCTTTTTGGCAACAGGGACGGTGTGCCAGAAAGAATGAGAGAGGCAGAACAGCAGAGAATCAATAGAGGGAAAGAGGATGAGACACACGAGCGAAAGTCTTAATCTGACTGGTGTCTTCTGCACCCCGCTGACTAACCTCCATCCCTCCATCTATCCATCTATCCAGATCTGCTGCTTTCTATTCCATCACCTCAAACGCCAGTCATCTTTTTATTCTGTTTATTACTGAGCCTGTCTCACAGTTTTTGGACAGGTGTACAAAAAGTTATGAATATAAAAACATGCAACACATCATGACAATGACCTCAAGATGTTCTGCTTGTGATAAACGGACTCATTACAATATTCTGAAATTAAAAACTCTGTGCTTTATTTCCTATAGTGATATTAACAATAAAATTATAATAATCTGTATAAAATTATTAGGGCTGTTAAACGATTAATCGTGATTAATCGCATCTAAAATAAAAGTTTGTGTTTATATAATATATGTGGGTGCACTGTGTATAATTATGTTATGTATATATATATATATATATATATATATATATATATATATATATATATATATATATATATATATATATATATATATATATATATATATAGATAGATAGATAGATAGATAGATAGATAGATAGATAGATAGATAGATAGATAGATAGATAGATAGATAGATAGATAGATAGATAGATAATGATAGATAGATAGATAGATAGATAGATAGATAGATAGATAGATAGATAGATAGATAGATAGATAGATAGATAGATAGATACACACACACGCATGCATGTATATTTAAGAAAAAAATATTATTTATATATAAAATATTTCTAATTATATATAAATTTAAATCTGGTTTATATCTAAATCAGTATATACATGAAATATGTCTTAAATATATACAAGAATGTGTGTATTTATATATATATATATAATATAATATAATTATACACAGTGCACCCACATACATTATGTAAACACAAACTTTTATTTTGGATGCGATTAATCGCAATTAATCTTTTGACAGCCCTAAAAATTTTATAACATTTAATTTATAAAATTTTACATAATATTAAAAAACATATTATAAATAAAAAAGCTAAAATGGTGATAAATTAAATATTTTAATGTTCAATGCTCAATGCATCCCTTTTCTCAATTTTATTTGTGCCTTATCACATGGTGTGAACAGGGCAGGTTGAGTTTATGAAACAGGCTTTATAAACATCACTAATGACATGTAAAAGCATATAGATGACTTCAGAAATCTGAACGTTTAGAATAAACTGTTTCCAATAAGTCTATTTGGACTGGTAGTTTGTTTTCATTCATGTTTTCTAGTACATGTACCCTTTTTCAAAAGATCTAGGCTTCTGTAGAATTTGAACATGCATCATTCACACATCCCACATATCTTGCATGTTCTTTATTTAATTTTTTTTTGCTAAGAGTAAGAATGCAGTTCTCTTAGCTCTGCAAAACATATTTTATCACTTAAATCCACAAAATCAGTGTAGAAAATGGCTTAGAAATATGCAGAATTAGTCAAATGATGCAGTGATCCATAAAAGTATTGCAAAAGAAGATTCTCCAATTTTGAATCAAACAGCTGGCAAAAGTTATTAAACAAAGAGTTGAGAACAAGTAAAAAGAAAAACTCTCACCGAGCCAGTCGTTAAACTTCTTGACTTCGCTGGGCAGGCCGAGCTCTGTGAAGTCTCCAGTGTGCAGTAAGACGTCACCGTACGGCATCTGAATAGTGTCAGTGCGCGAGTGTGTGTCGGAGATGCAGACAAACCGCGTGTAGCCCGGGGGCTTGGGGAGTCATGGGGTAACGGATCTACCCTGTGGAGAGAGAGAGAGGAGTGGGAATACATAAGGTTATATATATCGTTCTCTCGCGGCTCAAACAGTTGCGTTTGCAGAAACGGGTCTCTGAGGGACACGGCAGAGTTTTGAATAAGAATGGCCCACTTTAGGGCATCTCCTACTGGGTCGACCACACAGACTCTACCTACAACACACACGTTCACAGATATTCATAAATATTTGCGAATAATAGCTGTGACCTGTTTTCCTTTATAAAATGGCAAGAAAAATAAAATATGGCTCATCCGAGAAAAAAACAAAAAACATTTTTTTTCTTAAATATACATGCATGTGTGTGTATTTATGTATACAAAATAATTATACACAGTGCACCCACATATATTATGAAAACACAAACTTTTATTTTGAATGTGATTAATCGTTTGACAGCCCTAGATTAATCGCATCCAAAATAAAAGTTTGTGTTTACATAATATATGTGGGTGCACTGTGTATAATTATTTTGTATATATATACACACACATCCATGTATATTTAAGAAAATATTATATATATATATATATAAATATTTATATGTATACATTATATAAATGATATATAAATATATACACAGTATACACATGAAAATATTTCTTAAACATATACAAGCATGTGTGTGTATTTATATATATAAATAATTATACACAGTGCACCCACATATATTATGTAAACACAAACTTTTATTTTGGATGCGATTAATCGCTTGACAGCCCTAGTTTTCAGGAATCCCTTAATAATTCATATTCTCGATATTCACATGAACCCAATGAAACATTTGGTATCTTAAAAACACAACGCTCATGGCGTAAGCTGCTTAAAAAACAGCATGAATTTTGACTTTACACCCAAACAACATCAGTTAAAGCAAGTCATGCTGTCAGCGTGAAAATTAAAGTTCTGCTGCTAAAAATCTTATTTACTAGTCCACCATAATGACCCATGCTAAATATGTGAGTTTCTTACATGTGGACGTGGGGCGGCTGGAAGCGACCCTGGTTGATGTTGTAGAAGGTGAAGGCTTGAGTTGGGTTGGAGCTGTATTCATCCACCTCTACCACTCCTCTTCCTCCTCTCTGAGACTGTTGCTGCTGTCGTCGGGCTGCCATGATTTCCGAAAGTGTGAAAGCCATGGCAACACACACACTATCTCTTCCTCTCTTACAGGCACGTGCTTGTCCGGTGGTGTTTGGTGTTTAATAGGATTCCACTTGAGCTAGGATCAGATTGTCTAGTGCAAAAAAAGTCTTTGGGATGTCCAGGACCGTATTCAGTGGTTGGCCCACCGTATGCCTCTGCTGCTGGGATAGAGAGCCTGCATGCTTCTCCTCAATCACAATACACCTGAGGGAAAAAAGGTACGAGATACAAGATAAAGGGAGATGTGAGTGGTGACAGAGGCATATTATCAAAACCCACAATCAGACACCCGGTTGGCGCGGTATGTCCCACTCTACTGTGTGTTAGCGCTGAGATCTTACACAAAGCCATGGTAACCATTCTGTCACGATTTCTATATCTAACAAGAGAGTTCCCTGCACTTTCAAGACGGGAGGGGAAAAAAGATGCGATGCAACAGAGACAATTGTTTGGGAGGAAAGAGGACACAAAGCCCTGTGAAAGAAAGGGGAGCTAAAAATAATGTTTTTGACCTGAAATAACAAGTAGGGGAAAAGCTGAAAGCTTTCTACTCCATTACCTGAGAAATACATAAGTGCTCAAACAATGCACAAACAGAAAAAAATTGTGTGAAAAGAATAATGATAACAATTCATAAAAGATGGATGACTAAGCACACTAGTAAAACTATGTGGGACAAAAGCTTTGAATAATAGTCCAGTAGATGGTCAGTTAATATATATATATATATATATATATATATATATATATATATATATATATATATATATATATATTAACTCTTGTAAAAAACAACAACAAAAAAAACAACAAACAAACATGTAATGTTTTGCTACCATATAGTAACGTGATGGAATCACGATGGCACTTAGATATACATCATGGTACTGAATGATTTCCATATTGATAAGCTGTAGTATTTCACAGAATATCATGGTATACTATTTATCATGCTACATGGTCATAAAAACATGGTATCATGTCCAAAACTGAATACCCACATAGCCTACTTGTTGTCACTTTTACTGTTAGTGTAACAGTGGTTCACAAAAAGAGCCAAAACGAACTACCAGTTTTATGGGCTAGCTTGCATGACAATTTGCTTTTCATAGAGTTTAATTTTGCAAGGTGTCCTTTGCCAGATAAACATGAGCCATGGTTTAAATAACACGGAATAAAACCAACACATAATATCAATGGCAAAAATCAATCACTCATGTTTAACAAGTATTCAAAAATTGACTGTATCTATGGTAACTGTCTCTTCTTTCCAAACAGACCAAACAGACGAGCATATAACAGCGCACTCTCTTATACATATTAATTCATGCATATTCAAAATATATGCGGTGCTGATTTACATACCAGAGATATACTTACCTTATCAAACTCAAGAGTCTAACGCAAATGTGTTTTCGGAGATGTGCAGGTAAAGACTAATACACAACCGGCAGGAGAGGGAAAACGCAGTGGCTACTGTTTGCAGAGGCTCGCGCTGGTTTGTTTGAACTGGAGTCGCGTGGTGCCCCGGTATGCACGTGCACGTGTGTGTGTGTGTGTGTGTGTCGCTCTCGTAGACACTCCCCCTAGCTCTGCTCTGGATCTTTCTCCCCTCCTCTTGGCGAATCCTATGGCTTAGACTGGCCATAGAGCTTCGGTCAAGAAACTCAATAATCATAAGCCAACCTTTTACTATTGCAAACAGACCAATTTGTTGCTGATGAATTGTTTATTTCAGTCAGAGAATGGCTTATATATATATATATATATATATATATATATATATATATATATATATATATATATATATATATATATACACACCAGTGCCATCTATATCTGTCTGTGCTGTCTAATCAAATGTTGTATTTGTCTGACCTTGATTTGATCTGCATGTCATATTAAAGTATTAGTGGATTTTTAAACGTATATCAGTCTAGACCAGCTGTGTGGTAGTTAAACACTTAATTCTGAAACATGAATAACACCCTTTTTTAGTTTTTAAATTAGTTCAAATATTTTGAAAAGCTAAATTCTTGGTCCATACTGCCCCTTTGTGGTGAGAAAACGGCATGATTTTTGATGATATGTCTATATGACCACAAGAGGACGACAAATCATTCAAAATGGCATTAAGTGACACAATGATTTTTTCTAACATTGCTAAAAAAAAAACTAATAGGCTACATAAATAATGAAGATAAGCAACAATTGTTTCAAACGAAAGGTAACACCACAACAAACAGCGTGAGATTTGAATGATTTATTAATAAAGTGAGGTCTTAACAATAGTTCCCATTCTCTTCTACACACCTTCTGGGGTTGATTTCACACTGCTGAATTGTTCATTCTTCTGAAATGTGGTCATTCATCATGGTGGAAAGCATTTAATTCAACAGAGCCTTCCAAAACAGTACTGAAAATGTCAGACTGTGACCTTCCCCAGCACATTGTCTCCTTCTACTGTAAATATTAACTTTAAAAAAAAAACACTAACATATGTACATTATTTACAAATCTGTATTCATAAAGCTTACAAATCACACCAGCAGCAGTCTGAGTCACTCTCCATCTGAGGTTAAAAGTACTTAAATCTGTGTGTGAAGCCATCGAGGTGTGTGTTTGTGTGTGTATTAGTTGCTTTAGCATGTGAAACATTCTTCTTCTTTGCTAATAGTCACATGCCTTTGTTTAAGTAATCAAATGAGACAACAATATGTGATTAACACACACACACACACACACACACACACACACAAATGATCAACTACAACCTGCGGTTTTCTCACAAATCATAAATTACTGTGCTAGCATAATATGTATTACAGCATTTGTGTGTGCATGCATGAATGTATGATTATTTATGAGCGGATGTGTTTCCCTGTCCATGTGGATATTACAAATACAAGCATTAATAAGTGCTCATATAACAAAGCAGCTTTAGAACGATCACTCCGCCCCTCCCTCCCAAATAGGAATATATGTAAAACAACGCAGAACAATGTAAAATGACAGGTAATATGATCTGTATTTCAGTTACTTTATGGCTCATCTAGATGTATGTGGTTGATTTGATTTAATTGTGATGGGTATTTTTCACACACTTCAGGTCTCAACAAACAGCCTCTAATCTTCATCCACAGTTCAACATGTCTTTGTGCACAGCACAAAGGTGATACTATGCAATAGATATGATATGTCTCTAAATCCAAGTTCTTTGTTGTTCTGAATAAACTCTTCACCATTACCATGAGTTTTATGACACAACAAGCTCAAGAGAAAAAAAGTTTGCCAAAAATTTTCACATTTATAATTTCTAGAAATCTAAATTGCAGGTTAATGACAAACTCGTTGCATCATGTAATCTTATAGATATGAATCTATTATACTGGTCAAGCTGACAAAACCCAATAAACCCAGATGGCACTTCAACATTAATACTTTTCTGATATTAAACTGAGATTATTATAAGGTGTGTTGTTTTCAGGAGAGGGAGAGGTGAGAATATCTTTCTGTATCCCTGTAGAGGGGCAGTACGGACATTTCTTGTTTCTACAACCAAGGTAAAACATCTCTATACAACAAAAACAAAACAACAATGAAAAAAGCAACTTATATTTCCTTATTCTCTACAATATAAAATTCAAGTGCAGTTGAAGCTCCAAATACTAGTTAAACAACATACACGTAACTCTAACTCTCATACTGACAGGTAGTTTTTGTCTTTTATCCTGTTTTTTATCTTTATCTTTTATTTTTTTTGTGGTCAAAACCGTAAAGTGAATCCTTTCTCATTAAGTAACCACTTACTTTAAGTGCACTAGGATATTAAAACCCCTTGTGCACATCAGGGGCATGAAAGTAACCTTTTCCAAACAAGAATATACACTCACCGGCCACTTTATTAGGTACCCCATGCTAGTAACGGGTTGGACCCCTTTTGCCTTCAGAACTGCCTCAATTCTTCGTGGCATAGATTCAACAAGGTGCTGGAAGCATTCCTCAGGGAGTTTGGTCCATATTGACATGATGGCATCACACAGTTGCCGCAGATTTGTCGGCTGCACATCCATGATGCGAATCTCCCGTCTCCACCACATCCCAAAGATGCTCTATTGGATTGAGATCTGGTGACTGTGGAGGCCATTTGAGTACAGCGAACTCATTGTCATGTTCAAGAAACCAGTCTGAGATGATTCCAGCTTTATGACATGGCGCATTATCCTGCTGAAAGTAGCCATCAGAAGTTGGGTACATTGTGGTCATAAAGGGATGGACATGGTCAGCAACAATACTCAGGTAGGCTGTGGCGTTGCAACAATGCTCAATTGGTACCAAGGGGCCCAAAGAGTGCCAAGAAAATATTCCCCACACCATGACACCACCACCACCAGCCTGAACCGTTGATACAAGGCAGGATGGATCCATGCTTTCATGTTGTAGACGCCAAATTCTGACCCTACCATCCGAATGTTGCAGCAGAAATCGAGACTCATCAGACCAGGCAACAATTTTCCAATCTTCTATTGTCCAATTTCTATGAGCTTGTGCAAATTGTAGCCTCAGTTTCCTGTTCTTAGCTGAAAGGAGTGGCACCCGGTGTGGTCTTCTGCTGCTGTAGCCCATCTGCCTCAAAGTTCGACGTACTGTGCGTTCAGAGATGCTCTTCTGCCCACCTTGGTTGTAACGGGTGGTTATTTGAGTCACTGTTGCCCTTCTATAAGCTCGAACCAGTCTGGCCATTCTCCTCTGACCTCTGGCATCAACAAGGCATTTCCGCCCACAGAACTGCCGCTCACTGGATGTTTTTTCTTTTTCGGACCATTCTCTGTAAACCCTAGAGATGGTTGTGCGTGAAAATCCCAGTAGATTAGCAGTTTCTGAAATACTCAGACCAGCCCTTCTGGCACCAACAATCATGCCTTGTTCAAAGTCACTCAAATCACCTTTCTTCCCCATACTGATGCTCGGTTTGAACTGCAGGAGATTGTCTTGACCATGTCTACATGCCTAAATGCACTGAGTTGCTGCCATGTGATTGGCTGCTTAGAAATTAAGTGTTAACGAGCAGTTGGACAGGTGTACCTAATAAAGTGGCCGGTGAGTGTAAATATATCTGTGAGTGTCTGTATGTGTCCTAATAAGCTTGCACATCATTTTTGTACACACAGACAAGCGCACGCACACACACACGCGCACACACACGCGCACACACACACACACACACACACACACACACACACACTTACAAATATATACTGTAGATATCAAACATCCAAAGAGGGCTTTTGCAAAATCAAGCACATAAATATTAGCAAACAAAAAAACATACAAAGGGACAAATGGACAAATCTCAGACAGGAAGAAGGCCAAACGTCTTTATCTTCTTGCAGTAGTTAGGCCTTCTGGGAGATAGTGGAGAAAAGACAGGAAGAGAGATGGGGACAGAGTCGGGTCATGGAAGAAATGTTTGGGTTTCTATTTATACGGCCGTAGAAACCTGGAGACTTTGGAGCGTAGCAGCTTGATAAAGGAACGTGGAAACATCTCCTTTGATTCCTGCACGGTGTATTTAAAGTAGTTATGAGGGTGGGCCAGCACATCAAACAGAGCTTTAATCAGCTTCTTATCCTGAAAACAGAAAAACGGGCCATTAAAGTTATGTCTTACGACAGCTACTCACTATAGTGAAAATAAATGCTCACTTTTAATATCTCTTGGTGGTTTTCTGAGGCGTAAAGTCGACCGTCTCGAACAATATCCTCTATAAGTTGCTGGTAGTCTTCTATAATGATAAAAACACAAAGTAATATTAATAAATGTAGTATATTATTTATGTACACTAGCGCTGTCGAACGATTAATCACGATTAATCGCATCCAGAATAAAAGTTTGTGTTTACATAATATATGTGGGTGCACTGTGGGTGTGTATTTATAAATATAAAGTAATTATACACAGTGCACCCACAACATATATACTTTTATTTTGGATGCGATTAATCGCGATTAATCGTTTGACAGCCCTAATGTACACGAATAACTTTTTACAATTTATAGAATGTTTAATGTATCTCATTTGTGTAGTTGCTGTCTAAATGCCTGGCCACTTTATTAGGTAAACTTCTTGTTAATGCAAATATCAAATCAGCCAATCACAGGGCAGCAGCTCAATGCATTTAGGCACAAATGGTAAAGACGATCTGCTGAAGTTTAAACTGAGCATCAGAATGGGGAAAAAAGGCCTTTGAACAGGGTTGTTGGTACTTCAGAGTACAGAAACTGCTGATCTACTAGTATCTCTAGGGTTTACAGAGAATGGTCCGAAAATATCCAGTGAGCGACAGTGGCCAAAAATGAGATTTCACGGGCTACAGCGAATTTAGTATGTAAAGTGTGTGGCTACATGTGGTGATGTTTAGACTGTATCTGTAACTTACCATCATAGGTGACATATGGAACCTGAAATCCCTTTCCACTGTTCCCTTCATTAGATTTGAACTGGATCCACAGCTTGCGTGAACGGGAGGTGAAGGCGATTGGTCGCTCATAAGTTTGGCATGTCTCATAAGTTGTAATGGAAGTGGGCAGGGCTAAAAAGAGAGAAGAAGAGCTCATTAATTTGCATTCCTGCTTGCAATAATTAACTAGCATCTAAAATGACAGGTATACCATACCACTCTTCCTCATGACGAGAACATCTCCGCACTCATCCTCAATGGGCAGGAAGATCTCTGGTACAACAATAAGGATGCGCCTCTTGTTCGGAGGGTTAATGGTCCAAACACAGTCCACATTAGATGGATAGTCACCGGGATAGTTGGGAGATTCGATGTAGCCCATGAAATCTCCCAGTTCACCTCCACATAGCTGATCTGCAAGGGATAAGAACAGACAGACCTCTGAATTCACTGCTTAACTCGGGATCTGTGGATGGATTTGCATTTATCTGCCTTACTTTTGCAGTGAGATACATTGTTAGCTCCGTCAAAATCTGTAGTGGTGTTTCCAGGGCAGGTGATGCAGTAGTTCTGTCCGGACTCAGACTGGTAAGTTCCAGCCGGACAACGGATGCACCGGTGCGTGCTGGCATTATAATGATGCCCAAGAGCACAGTGAACTAGAAATATGGGGAAGAGAAAATACAAAGTAAATATGGACATGAGAAATGTGTGTATAATGTGTGTATTTTCCTATTTTGCAGTGTTGCATCATACCTTTGGCTTCACAGTCTCTAAAGGACGTGCTGGCCGTGTGTTTAGTCAAGAGCCCTCCTCCACAGGGGAAGCAGAGCACACGGCCCGGCTCGGGCTGGAAGGTGCCCAGCGGGCATGGCTGGCACGGGCGGAAACCATCAGCAGAGAACTGACCGGCAGGGCACTGGCCTACAACCAGAGAATGGCATTTTGAGTATTTTGAGCTTTTAACAAATAAAACAAGATTATTTTGATTATGCACTACCATTCAAGATGAAATAACTGCTTTCTAAGTTAAAGGACTAGGTCACTTTTAAAAAAAAAACTTTTGCTGATAATTTATTCAGCCCCGTGTTATCTAAGATATCCATGTCATTATTTATTTTTTGATAAAAAGATTCCAGGATTTTTCTCCATATAATGGACTTCAATGGGAACCAAACGGTTCAAGGTCCAAAAGACAGTTTCAGTACAAACTGTTCAAAGGGCTTTAAACGATTTCAGACGTTGAATAAGGGTCTTATCAAGCGAAACTCGCTCATTTAAAAACAAAAACAAATTTAAGTTTTATAAGCTCAAATGCTCACTTTGCTCTGTTCTGTGATGCGCGTTCGTGACTCTCCTGTTCGAACTCGTTCATCAAAATGAACTAATCTTTTCCTGAGTCAACTCTTTCATTTCGTTTGTTAAAAGAACCAAATGACACGAAAAAGATTTGTTCATTTTGATAAACGAGTTCGAACAGGAGAGTCATGAACGAGCATCACAGAACAGAGCAAGGCGAGCATTTAAGCTTATAAAACTTAAACTTTGTTATTTGTTTTTTAAATGAGCGATCGTTTCAAAAATAGGGTATAGTTCAACCAAAGAGAAAAACAAAATAAATTCCAGCTTTATAAGAAAAAAGCTTTATAAGACTTACAGAGAATAGAAAACTAGACTACTTTAATGGTGCTTTTGTCATTTCTGGACCTTCATAGCCCCTGTTTTTCACTCACTACCAATGTATTTAAATGCACAACCTGAGCATCTGGCAAAATAACTATATAAAGAGAAGTGTCTCATGAGATTGTTTGATTTCTTTTTTTTTCCCAAAATAACCTCAATAAAGTCAATTGAACAAGCATCATGACACTGCAACACAAATATCTGTACATTTTACCATTTTACCACGAATTTATTACCTAATAATCACCTAATAAAGGTTTTAGTATTGAAGTGTGTTTGTATGCTGTCAGACAAATACCTTTTAGCTGCTCAAATAGTTCAAATGAGTAGCTAGCAATTTGATCCAGACTTTGCTAAGTCCTTCATTAGAAATCTTGCATTTGCATGATAATGAGAAATTCTGAGATTTTTTTTTGACCCTGAATTTCAAAATCTATTGATTAATTTGAAAAAACGTGGTCTTGCATTAATCAGCTCCAATAATCAATAGGTGTGTCATTACCATCACAAAGCTATTCATTGATTGAGTGTTTGATAATGCACATCCACACACACTCTCGCACTCAGAGACGTTCTTGGCCCCTGTGATGCCCAGTCCCTCGGTGCTGGGGCAGGGCTCGCAGGACAGCTGGCCCTCCCTGTCCTGATAGGTTCCTGGCGGACAGATGACGCATTGTTCCTGTTCTCCGCTGTAGAACGTTCCCACACCGCAGCTGACTGGGAGACACCCGAACACACAGAAACGCACCCAAACATACAGATACAAGATTTATGAAAGTGTCTTCCACCCCAGATCAGAAAACAAAACCCTTATCCCAAAATACTCACCGCACTTCCCGTCAGTGAGGACCTGTCCTATACTGCAGGTCTCATCTCCTTCTGTCTGTCCGCACGGCACGCTGGGCCACCTCGTACGCCGTGCCGGAGAACTGAATGTAGAACTGCTGTTTACTGATGGACTTCCTTAGTGTGCGCATGGCATTCTGAAGCCTCTGTTTGGTCTTCTCACGCACACAGTCCACATTACATGATTCTGACACATAAAGACATCACATTTACACTCACAAGTCAGTTTACAAGTCACAGATGGCATGACATGGGAACGCAACAGTTGACAAGAGAGAACTACTGTACACACATGCAGGCAATGTTACCTGAGGCTTCCTCTTCTTTCATTTCCATCTCAAACTCTGCTGTGATGTGGGAGACTTCCTTTGATGGAGACTTCCGGCCACGACGCCGCTTTTTGGAAGAGTCGCACTTCAGATTCACAAAACGCTCACCTGACAGTCGTCTGTGCAAGGTAACTGACCAGCTGCTGAAAGGACAGGAAATGGAATAAAGAAAAGGAGAATAGTTAAATAAAACGGGAAATAAGAAAGAGAGGATTAGGAAAAGAAGAAAGAAAGAGGAGAGAAGAAAAACAGGTGAAAAGAAAAGAGAAAATGGGAAATGAGAAATGGGAAAAGGTCAAAAATGAGAAAATGTAAACAAAAGAAAAAGAAGACAAAATGATAGGGAGAAGGAAAAGGAAATAGGAAAAATATTTAAAAAACAGAAGATTAAGGTTAATGAGAAGTAAAAAGTAGAGGAAGAAACAGGACAAAGGAAAAAAGGAAAGAAGGAAAGAAAAGAAAAAAATATTTCAAAAGTGAGAAGAGAAAAGAAGAAATTTGAAAACAAAAATGTACAAAAGGAAAGGAAAATGCAAATGAAACAAGAACAGCAAAATAAAAGAAAAGGAAACAAGAAGAGGAAAAAATTAAATAAATCAAGAAATGAAAAGGGAAAAGAAAAAATGTGAAAGACATTAGAAAACAGGAAGCAGGAAATGAAAAGGAACAGGAAAAAATGAAGAAAAGAAAAGAGAAAATGGGAAAAGGTCAAAAATGAGAAAGAGTAAACAAAAGAAAAGAAGACAAAATGATAGGGAGAAGGAAAAGGAAATAGGAAAAAATATTATTATAAAAAAACCCAGAAAAGAGTAAGAAAAAAAGAAACAAGAGGAAAAGAGAAAAATGGAAATAAGAAGTAAAAGGTAGAGGAAGAAAAAGGACAAAGGAAAAAAGGAAAGAATGAAAAGAAAAAAGAAGCCGTAAACAAAAGGAAAAAAATGTTACAAAAATAAAAAATTTGAAAGCAAAAATATAAGAAGAAGAAAAGGAAAATGTAAATGAAACAGGAACAGCAAAATAAAAGAAGAAAGAAGAAAGAAAGAAAGAAAAGGAGAAGAGTAAAGGAAAGAGAAAACCAGCAAGGAAAGGAGATGAGAATCCTTCAATGAAGAGCTATTTTTGAGTGTGGTGTGTTCCTCACCCTGCAGGTTCTGCTTCCCCGTGTCCCGGTGTTTCTCCTTGTTGCGGGGTCTCAGGTGGCACTTGGCGTCTTTGATCTGAAACCGTGCTTTCTGCTTCACGGGCTGGGCCAGCATCTCTGATGGACGGGAATCGGCAAAGTCTCACTTTCACTCGCAGGGTTTGGAATAATAATCATGGAAAACACCAAAATATGAGGCCTTTTTGAAATTCACAACATTCAAGCACACTAAATCTGTCCTGTGGGCTGAGCGGCCCATTCCAAAGCATTAAAAATACCAGAGTCTAGTTTAACACAAGAAGTCCAAAGTCAGTGAGGGAATGAAGGGAGACGAAGGGTCAGGAGTTGAAACGAGAACACGCTGCGGTCGAGGACTTCAGCTAGTCTTCTAAAAGCATATCGAGCGTGTGGCGGTTTTGGACCGACAGCGGGAGGTTTGGTAGTGAAACTATCCCCGAACAGTGAATGTGTGAATCAAGCGAACTGCCTGTTTGCTCGTGTGTCGAGGCCCTCAGGAGCCACTGTGGTAGAAGCCCGTCTGTGTATTTCAAATCTGTCAGCGTAGATGTGCAGCCAGCACAGAGTCATTTACTCAGGTTCACAGCGTTCCTACTGACGCCGTCCAAAACAAGAAGCGGCGCTTGTGTATGTGAGAGAATTTCGAAGCCGTCTGTCTGTCTGTCTGAGTCTTGCATAGCTGTCCAAAATCTACACAACGAACCACATGGGGAATGTCGAATTCTGAGAGCCGGGAAAGAGAGAGTACTGGGGATAACAGTAGCGTGTCTGCGACCTCGGCAGGGTTGAATGATAGGACCTGTCCTGATTCTCCTCACGGATCTCTGTATCTGCGCCCTTGCAGTGATCCAGAGTCTGTCATGCGATGTAATGGACTGGAACACGTCAAGCTAGATGATTCGTTTACAGCTGTCCTGTCTGATCTCTGCTGAACGGGCCAAAAAAACAGAGAGGCGTCCTTGCTCTGAGCCAACCCAAACGAAGATGTAGGACATATTAGACTCATGGTGAAAGGGAAGGAAAGGTCAGTGTGAGTACTGGCATGAAAAAAAGGTTTGATTTTATGTGAGCCTATGAGTGAGTTCACATAGTGTAACAGTGCAGCGCTACACCAGAACGTAGGCTCACTATTGGCCCGCATCACACTCATGACCAGCGTCGGCCAATAGTGAGCTTACATTCTGCGCTGTTACACTACAGAGGCCCACATAGAAGAAAACAAATAGTTGAATAAATTCGTTATTTTTGTGTTTTTTTTGCACACAGAAACTATTCTCGTCGCTCGATAAACTTAAGAGATAGTTCACCCAAAAATTTAAATTCTGTCAGTATTTACTCACCCTCATGTTGTTTCAACTCTGTAAGACCTTCGTTCATCTTCAGAACACAAATTAAGATATTTTTGATTAAATCTGAGAGCTGGATCACTCCTGCATAATAGTCCATAGGCTTCTCTGAGGGATCTGAAAGGCATTGCCGGCCTTCGAAAAATTGTTAAAAACATTGTTAAGTGACTACAGTGGCTCAATCTTAAGTTTATCAAGTGACGTGAACACTATTTGTGCAAAAAACAAACATAAAAAACAACTTTATTTCAACTATTTATTTCCTTCTCTCTAGGCCTTCAGTTTAACAGTGTATGATCTGTTATTGTACATCAAACGCATCACACACATGACCAGCGCCGGCCAATTGTGAGCCTACATGTGACGATTAACTGACTCGAGGCCCAAAGAGAAGGAAATGAAATAGTTGAAATAAAGTAGTTTTTTATGTTTGTTTTTGCGCACAAGAAGTGTTCTCGTCGCTTTAATAAAGTTAAATTGAGCCACTGTAGTCACTTGGACTATTTTAACGATGTCTTTAATAATTTTTCGAGGCCGGCAAGTTTCAATCCCTCAAGAAGCCTATGGACTAGTATACAGGAGTGATCCAGCTCTCAGATTTCATCAAAAATATCTTAATTCATGTTCTGAAGATGAAATAAGGTCTTCCGGGGTTGGAACAACATGAGGGTGAGTAAATACTGACAGAATTTTCATTTTTGGGTGAACGAACATAAAACTAATATTCTCAAATGAAACAGTTTTTTATTGCTCTTTATTACTCTTTAAGTAGAAAATGTAATTACCAGAAGGTACACAGACCAGGACAAGCAAAGGACAAAAGAGAAAACAAAAAGTAGAAACAGGAAACAAGGAAAGGAAGAAAGAGAAAGGCAACAGAAAATCTGGAAAGAAAAGGAAAAAAACAGAAAAGGGAGAACAGAAAATGTAAAAGGAACAAAAAAAAAGAAATAAAAGAAACAAGAAGTAGAAGAAGAAAAGGGGAGTACAGAGCCAATTAAGGGACATGGTGGATATTTCATGCTTTTTGTGTTTGGTCACAAAAAAAAAAAAAAAAAAAAACAAAACAAAACAAAAAAACACATTCTCTAGGTATTCTCAGGTGAACACAAAACATTTTGTAAGTGAACACAAAGTTTTTTTTGTGAGAGGACGCAAAATCATTGGCATATATTTTCCTCCCATCTATTTTTTTCCCCTTCACCGTGTCCCTTCAGGTGAAGAGAAACTGGAAAAGAATGAGAAAGAAACAAGAAATAAAAACGGAAAAAGAAAGGAAACAATTAAACGAAAAAAAAAATGAGAAAAGAAAAGGAAAGAAAGAGAAAATAGATGGAATGGGAAGGAAACAGTAAAAGGCAAGTGTTCGATCTACTCGAAGATTGATCTACCAAAGATGTAGTACATACTTGATGTATGCACTGGATTTTGTAGTGAATACTTGTTTTTTTACTGCATATACTATATTTTACAATGCATGTTAGCTGTTTTAATACATATTATAGACTACTGTTAGTGCATATTTGACTGTAGTACATTAGTCATTCAGTCAGAATATTCAGTAATTCAGAGAAAAGATCCAGTACCTGTGCAGGTTTGCAGGGAGCTACTGCTGGATGTCGTGACGTTCTTCTTCAGTGGAACTTTACCTGGCTGGACAGGCACCCCGCAGCTCAGAGTGTAACTGTTCTCAGAGTCTAAATCACACACACACACACAGAGAGAGAGAGAGAAAGCTTTTAAACAGATGTTTCAGGTGCTGCATGCACCTGAGTATTGTCTTGTAGTGTGTGTGTGTGTGTGTATGATACTGTATGTGTGTGTGAGTGGAGAGGCTTGGCTGTCATCATGACAGAGTACTGTGAAGTTGTCTAGAGAGTCATTGGCCTGACTTCGGCCTTGCCACAAATCGTCCAATGGCAGGCTGAGTATTTCTGTTGGCGTGCGGCTACAGACCGCGGGTGAACAGGATTAAAAGAGGTTTTATACAGCCTTAGGTGCTCAAACCCGGGGAGACCATTAACACACACGTACATAGAATCCAAGAGTCATAAACACACACACACACACACACACACACACACACACACATACATCATATACTCAGATTCGCATTGATCTAACTTACAGATGAAACTTAGATTTTATTCACTTGATTTAAACTAGGTCACATTTCTGATTAGTGCATACTTATTATTGTAGTGCATACTAGACTTTATTGTGCATATTAGCTTTAATAATGTGTACCTCTTTCTGTAGTACAACCATTGACAAATTGTTTACAAAATTCACTATATTTAATATTTATAATGCACACACACACTTTCTGTAGTATGTTTTCTATAAAAAAGTTTACAACCTTTAAAAAAATGTTTCTTGTTTTAAGCGTAAAAAAACTCCAACCTTCAAACAAGCAAGAAAAAATGTATTTAATAAATGATCTCTGAAAATATTTTTTTGTTTTTTTTCAATACTTGTTTTTGCAGTGCAAACTAGACTGTATATGTTTTTAGACCATAGTGAGTGAGAATGTGGCCCTTGTGTTAGAGCTGTGGCGAATGGACCAAAGTTTAGTGAATCAGGACTTGTATGAAAGTTACTTCTGGATATTAATATGTTTACGCACATTCCTCTTAACCGATGGCCCTTGCATAAAATTTGTCAGAGACAAGTTTTGGGCATCTAACACCTTAATACCTTTACCAAAGTAGTCCGCGGAGATGATAGATGTACTTATGAAATATTATTGCAATACTCTTTTCCAGTCACTTTCCCACAGAATGTCAAATATCATATTCACATGATTCCTCTGGTCAGGCCAATTGAATCGCATCTTGCCCTTAATTGTTTGTTTGGTTATCTAACAGATATGACAATGCTAGCATGTTCAACGTCATTATAGCAGTATTAATATGACTTTGAGATGTTGGAAGCTTAATTTTTATGCGTGTTCTCATTTTCTGGACAGTTTTTCCTCTTTCCATCAGCCTCTTCGTCATCAAACTTATTGATCTGATTGAATCGAGCATGCACATTTTGTGATGTAAGGTTTGAACCACAAGAGGGAAGCAGAGGGCAAAGACTGTTTGAGCCAATAACCATAATAGAGTGCTGCTTGATCTAAATAAATATATTCCTTTCAGATGTATATAATAAAGTGAACAGATTTACAATTTTTAATGTACATTACTAAATTTAAACAAATCAAACTGCACTGAATGTATCCAAACAACACAGAGTACAACATGCTGTTCAACTGACTTCCAGAGAAATCCCAAAAAGTAAAGCAACTAACCAGCCAGGAAAGGGCGTTTGATGGACAGGACAGTGAACACGTCTCTCCTCCACCGGTCTTAGTGCAGCTGAGCTGAGCACGAGGTGCCGGCTTCCCATTCGCGAGGCATTTTACCGCCTCTGAGGGACAAACGAGGTACAGTTACCATGGAAACGACAAACATTATGGGA
This sequence comes from Hybognathus amarus, assembly GCA_030378365.1. Lineage (NCBI taxonomy): Eukaryota > Metazoa > Chordata > Actinopteri > Cypriniformes > Leuciscidae > Hybognathus > Hybognathus amarus. Next base: position 1,249,099 of record JAQIUQ010001012.1, on the reverse strand, counting down.
AATATTTCGGGACGGGGAATGAAATGAGGACTTACCAACACAGTCTTTCTTGTTCCAGTGAAGCTTTTGTCCAGGAGGACACACACACTCGTAACCTGCCCGGTGTGTTCACGCAGCCATGTTCACAGCTCCCATTATTAATGCTGCACTCGTCAATATCTGTTACGCACAGATGTCAGTTTGTCCATCAAATTGTGATTTTTTGTTTTTAAAACCATTGGCTGGTAGTGAGATTGTGAACTCACCGCCACAGTGTGTGAGGCCATAGAGACTGTAACCTTTGTGGCACACACACTCAAAGCTTCCCGGGTAGTTGATGCAGATGTGGTCACATGTCCTCTCAAAGGAACACTCGTCAATATCTGCAGAGGACAAAAACACACATTTACACACACAAAACCATCAAAGCAAATCAATTGTGCATATTCATTTCCTGGCTTGAAGTAAAAAGGACCCCACAATAGTGATTTCAACAGAAACTTGGATAGTCATCATCCTAAAAGACAAAAAAACAGCACACTTTTTGCTCGTTCGACTCATGGTTACGCTTCATTTTAAGGTGTTCATGTGTAACCCCTCCACCCGGGTCCCAGTTGACCCGCTCTCGAGCAAGCCTCAAACCCAGGTCTCCGGCATGAGAGTCCGGGCGCTTTAACAAGGAGGCCCAAGACTGTAGCCCCCCTACTCACCCCCACTCACCCCCTGAAACCTCACTACCATCCGGGGTCACGGCACCAATGTAACCCCTCCACCTGGGTCCCAGCGCTGAGAGCGCCTATTGAGATCAGAGGAGTGAGGTTTACTTGCTCAGCAACTACTAGCTGGCCTCAGTTACACATGTTACAGTATAATTATAAGTAGCTTACTGAGTAATAATAATTAATAGGGGTGTAACGGTACATGTATTCATATTGAACCATTTCTGTTTCAGGCTTCCGGTTTGGTACGCATACAAACCGAAACGATTACTAGGACCATTTTCCTGCTGGCAAAATTCGTGCTGGCGCGACCAACACAATGTTGCGCAACATTAAATGGCAAGCGTAATGAAAGCAGAGCAAAATTGCACTACTCATTCTGTGCTTCACGAATCGCTTATTCACGAAACGATTCTCCACAACTCTGCTTAGCATTACTGAACGCGCTGATGATGAGCAAGGTTTGCGGATGTATGGAAATACATATGTTGACAGGCAGGTAGGACATTGTATCGATCTGGATGAACATTTTTTGGCCTTGGGACTTCCACAGAAGATGTATATGTTTTAACCTTATTGATGAGGATGGAAAGAGAGTTTCAACCAATATAACAAAAGTGTTTCTAAACAAATTGCCATCTCTACATTTAATATTTATTGTTATCTCTACTTTTAATCTGCCACACCCATGGAAAAAAACTGGCAGCTATTTTCCCTTGATAGATTTTTTGGTATGAAGGGAATAGAAAAGTTAAAAATTACAAACTAAAGATGTCCTTATAAACACAGCGGGGATAATATAAAAAGAGACAAGGATGACAGAAAGATGGCACATCCACAACATTGCGCTTCACCAACACACCATTCAATAAAAACACAAATACACACCCCACACACTGATTAGCCAGGAATAGGGTGGTGTTTTGGTTTAGTTTTAATAAAATAATTTCTGTTTGTACTCCCACTCGTGCTCCGACATGCTTGCAGGAATCTGCCACCATTCACCTCCAGTAAACTCAACTAAACACACACACCTCATACGACGCCAAATGCTTGCCAGCATCCCAACCAAACAACAGCCTGAGCATGAGGTGCTTCTGATGAAGAGGTGTGGGACGGTGTGTGTGTGTAGACAGCTTCTACATCCACATCTCGGCCAAATGACTTTAAAATAGTTTAGCTCTTTTTCATTCAAAAACAAGTCAAGTTGCTTTTAAGCCGTACAATAGCTTGCTGTAGTCGTTCAAGCATGGAAAAAAATAGTGGAGAGGAAGATTTTCACTAAATAAAAACCTACATTTACAGTCATAATAAACATTTACAGTTCAGTTCGTACATTTTTAGTCATTTATGGTACTTGATATTTTATGGTTATTTTTGGAGCTTGAATGTGCTTAATGTACATATCAGTGCAGCCTGAACATTTTCCTAAACATATCCTTTTGTGTAAAACAAACCCCTTGTTAACTAAAACAAGGGAACGGGGAAACAAATGATTACAACGTGACCCTGATTTAATAAAATGAATGATGTGCAGCCGGGGCTGTCATGTAGATCTAAAATGTTAATTTGTATTTTCATCCAGAAAGCAACAATTTGTAGTGTGGAAAGTGACTCACCTTGACAGGTGCGCTCATTGGTCAGGAGTTTGTGTCCTTTCTGACAGCTGCACTCGAAACTGCCCACCGTGTTCCGGCAGAAATGATCACAACCTCCATTATTCTCCAAACACTCATCAATATCTGCAGAGAAGAAGAGAGAGATGATGATGATAATGGTGGGAAACACTGATACGGGGGTGTAAAACCAGTACCACTTTTCTCATAAACAGCTTTTTGGATATATAAACAGTTTTCCTAAACAAGCAGCTCCACAACATCATCTTAAATATATCAGCCAACCCTGGCAAACCATCCACAAACCCAATAAAAGCTAATCCCATCAACAAATGTGTAGGAAAACTGTGTATGTGTGGAGTTTGGGGTTTCCTCTGCAGTTATTTCAGTAGCTGTAGCAAACACACACTGGCTAAGGTTTGCACTAATATTAACTGAACTGTGGGACAGAAAGTTTCCACTACCACAGATACACATGCTAACTGAACACACTTTTGGGAAACGCACCCAGATTAATAAATCAGATTATAAATGTGAGACTTTTTGGACCCCACTGTTTGAAATAGCACTTTAGCACTTTAAACAATGCAATTGTAAAGTGTTCAAAACATTGAATTAATCTCATTCTAAAGCTACACTCTAAAAATGCTGGGTTGTTTAAACCCAACTTTGGGTCAAAATGGACAAACCCAAACGTTGAGTTAAAATGTAATTAAAAAAAGCCAATGGCTGGGTTTGTCCATATTTGACCCAAAGTTGGGTTAAAACAACCCAGCATTTTTAGAGGATGAGCAATTGGGCCTTTAATTAGGGCAATATGATGCCTAAACAGCATTTAATTGATTTGATTAACAAGGCAAGGCAATTTATTTATAATAAAGCACAATTAAAAACAACAAGTAGTTAACCAACGTTTTGTACAATTCGTAAACATACGTTCTAAAAATTGCTGGGTTGTTATAATCCAACTTTGGGTCAAATATGGACAAACCCAGCCATTGGGTTAAATGTTTTGATTACATTTTTAACCCAACATTTGGGTCTGTGCATATTTGACCCAAAGTTGGGTTAAAACACCCCAGCATTTTTAGAGTGTATGCAAAGAGCAAACACAAAACACACCAATATTATACAGCACATCTATCTAGCTAAACTCTAAAGATGCTGGGTTGTTTCAACCCAAATTTGAGTAAAATATATGGACAATATTTGTTGAAAGTGAAAGTTGAAATTTTAAATTACATTTTAACCCAACATTTGGGTTTGTCCATATTTTACCCAAATTTGGGTTCAAACAACCCAGCATTGATTAGAGAGTACTCACAGTAAAACTAAGCTACTAACAACTCAGCAAGTTGGGTTAGGGCTAACAGACTAATTCTTCCTGAGAGCCAAGCTGTGAAAATCAAACTGTATATCAGTTTTCTGATTTAAAATATACTGTATATAATGTTAACCATCTCAGTCTGAATCATTTATCTTTGCTGCTCTATTTCTCCTAAAAAGATAATAAAGAGAAAGAGAATAAGCTCTCTAGAAGTTTGCATCTAAATCATAATATCTACTTTTCTCATCTCAATCTGTGTTAAACATCAAACCTCTCTGTTGAGTTCAATGGTTCAGAAGTCTCCAGATTGAAAAGACCTATCTTGTCTAATAAAAGCAAGTGTGAGCCTGTGCCGTAAGGTCTGTCGGTCTCCATGTCCTAAAGGAAGTGCTTTATCATCTCTGATGGTTTATTTCCTGTCTACCTGTCAGATGTGTGTTCAGGTCAAGACGTTCTACAATACCAAACCCGCACATATATCATCCGAATCTTTGCATTGAAAAGATGCTTTCAGGGAGCTTGATAACTAATATAACATCATGCGGATTCATTAACAGAATAAAAACAAATTATAGTGCAAATGACATAATGGAATGTTTAACAGTGATTTAGCATTCACACTTCCCTAAAACACACTCTCTCACACACATGCACTTTATTCCAGTGGCTCCTTAGCGCAGGCAGGGGGCTAATGATATTCCACATAATGAAGTTTAATGGGACTAAATAAGCTTTGAGTTTAAGCAAACATTGGACATTTTTCACATCTGTAAATGATAAACAACTGCAGGGGCGAAGACTGAGAGGCTGAGAGGATTCATCTACATCGATTTTCGATCGGAAACGGGGAGAGCAAACACTCGCACAGCAGCCAGAGACGTGCTTATAAAACAAGTGCTACGCTAACTTGATCTGATTAGAAAGAAAGAAAGCTTGCAAGAAGAATGTGAAATCCCCATGAGCTCTGGAGCGAACGTCTGTACTCAGGGATGTGTGTAGCCTTACCAAATATTTAGAGAAAAAAGCAATTAAAATTAATACATTTGTGGAAACATGAACCTCTACAAATAAGTCAGGACAGAGTTTTCAACAAAAGGAGCGTTTTTGCAGATTGTTTTCAGGCTGCTCACCTCAGGCTAGCTAATCTCTGAGAAATGCGCCGTTGAGCGCGCCAGTGTATTTTTTGGAGATTTAAATGGCCTGTTTTATTTGCTTTGTTCATAAAGGGATTTTGCCATGTAATAACACAGGCGCTGCTTGTCCAGGGCCGCCAGGAAAAACCAGCGTGGTTTCGGGCCGACACTAAAACTCTTCGGAGCGCGCGGGGGTCCGTCGGGCCCGGTGTCATCCGAGGTGATGCCGCCTGGCTGCTATTGTGCGGATTACTGGGATCTGTGTGTATTAACACAAATGGAGCTCAGTGTCCCGATAGAGAGAGAGAAAAATGGAGAACTGATGGAGAAAACAGGCCTGCTATCAGTTTGGTCTTGTCACAGTGCTGTTTGGTGACTGTGAGGAAAGGTGAGCTTGCTAAAATAGAGCCTAGAACATCATAAGATCACCAGTTGCATAAACATGGCCACTAGTTAAGACTGTGTCTGATCGGCTAGCAATTAGTAAGGGATAATTAATTAGTCTTACCATTCAGATTCAAATCAGACCATTCTGTAACTCAAATAAAACAAATTTGATGACAAACTTGTAAGAATAGTCTAAGCAGTTTATGCAACCAGCCGCTGGTCCAAACATCTATTTTTACTCAAGAATCACCAGCTTAGACAGGAAGAGATTGCCTGACTAATAAAAGCAATCCATCACAGATCATATAACAGCATCTTTGTAAAATCTTGTACAGAAAACGTAGGAAAATAGTAAAAATTGGCATGGATTTTCAGCTATCCAAAATTATCCAAAAATTAATCCAAAAGCTAAACTCCTTTCAAGCTATTTGAGTCCCAAACACAAAAGTATGCAGGCCAGCAGAGACGTGCCTGGGGTCCCATCAGCCGGACCGAGGAAACATACACACACAGACACATACACAAGACAAACTGTTCACTCTCATAATTCATTTCCCCCGGTGACACCGTACACACACACCTTCTAATCAAACATCTGGAAACTGTTCGCAGTCATTTCAATCACTCTCTCTCATCCTCCCTCGCTTGCAATCTTCCCGCGTGCGATTGAGCGAGTGTCTGTCAGCGTGCTGGCCAAGCTCTCCTGTCTGTCATCACAGATGACAGGCCTTTTATCAAATTCAGGCATTTAAACATGCCCTAAATAGTTTATATTGAAATGATTATGTTACAGAGGCAAGATTGGGCAGCTCCCTGCGAGACCACTCACCGAGGAGAGGAAAGAAAGTGTGAGAGAAATAAAGCGAAGATGACAGTGGAAAAATGAGGAAAGGTCACTTGTAGATATTTACACACCCACATACACTTATTATAGCAGCGTGATCTCTATGTGATGCACTTTTTGTTTAGTCTGTGGTTAACGTCGGTATAAGTGGAGAGTCGCCTGGGTTATTACATAAGTGGCACTTGTGCCTTTTCTGTTATGCGCAACATTTACATCCCAATTACATATGAGGGCTGAACACCTATCATTATGGTGCTTTCATCTGTCCTTGCCTCCAGAACTAACCGACTTAGCATCAGATAGTCTGTTAAAGATGTAATGTTAAGGGGATGGTGCCCATAAATGGTGCCTATAAATTTTTTTATAATACAAATACTGGCCCATAATGCTGACGGAGCCCTGTATCAAATGAAATGGTCACTACTGAATTCTGTTAGGGGTGTGTGTCCTATATCTCCAGTCAATCAGCTTTAAGTCAGATGCGTCAGCCCATCCTCTCATATGTTGAAACCGAATAGATCAGAAGCTCTATAATCAATGCTTACTTACACTTGCTCCCTAACTTGAACAGAGACGTCTAGAGTGTCAGATGTAGCATTCACAGCTAGAGTCTAATGTAACATCCTTGTTCTTGTTTACTAAAGAGCTTGATTACAAGCTATTTTTACAGGGTTCACTAACAGGCAGTAATAAGTGGTCACTGGCACAGCACACCTGTGATAATTGACCCAAAAGTATGTGTGCGAGTGCATGAGTGCGTGCGTGATAAATGGCGTGTCAGTGAGCAGATCTAAGACCTTGTGCTGGATTTATGAAGGCAGACCCTGAGGCGGGCCTAATTATTTGGGCGGGTCACAGCCAAACCAGACCAACATCCATCTTATCGTACGAACACAGAGATACCCAAAACACCCCTTTAAAGCCATCCCATTAAAACTCGTCAAATTTTCCGGTTAAAAAAAGGGTAAAACCAGCTTAAAATTGTTTGCTGGTCTTACCTGGTCTCCCAGTTGGTTGTAGCCCTCAAACCGTATTCACTTTATAGCCCTTAATCCTGTAATTGTGGACAAATGTGGGCACAGAGGACTCAGGTGTGATCCTAATTTTTATTTATTATAAATGTTATATCACTATCTTCGATAAAGTTTTGTCTATCCATTTATGGTGTTTTTTTATTATTTGGTGGTATTTTCGAAATTATTTACTTCAAAAAGTACCATATTTTCTGTATAAATTATGCTTATTTTATGTTTTTTTTTAACTACATTAAAATATCATTCCAATAAGTTCTTACAGCTAAAACCTAAAGATGAAGTGACTTTGCTGTCACCTGGTGTCTTATTTTGGCTTATTTTAGAATGCTCTAAATTACAGTTTTTCCCATTCATTTCTATGGGCGCCCATTTTTGACCCAAATACAAGATTAAGGAGGTTTTTTTTCACCCACTTAACATTGTAGAATTGAGTAAAAAAAGGTGTGTGTTCAGGAGGCAAACTTAGGAAAAGTAGCCAAGTCTCAGATCAAGGGAAGTATTTAAAAAAAAAAAAAAAAAAAAAAAAAACTATTTTGCCCACATTTGTCCAGAATACAGTTTTAGGATTAAAGAGGCTTCAGCCACTTATCAGCTGGTCAGGTAAAGACAAGCTTGACTATGTTGGGACACCATCATAAACCAGCTTAAAAACATGCAAACCAGCTCAGGTTTCAGTAGAGCTATTTTCTTTCAAGCAAGTATAGCAGATTTCTGGTACATAATTGGATAAATTAACATTTCTACTGAACATTGACAGAGATTGCACTACAGAGGTGTATGCAATTTTTTGTCTAATCAAATGCTTGCTTTCAGTAGCAGATCATGCTCTCGGCTGGGCTGTGATGCAAACTAAAGCCCAAATAAGTCCAGCCCAAAACGCATCTTTAAAAGAAGAAAAGAAAGGTCTTTAGAGGTCTTCAAACCTCAGGATGGCGCTCTGCATGTGTGTTTATATGTGTGTGTGGTTTTGTATGACATCCTCACTAATCAAACAGTGGTTGGTTTGTGGAGGCGTCTTGCTGTACGGTGCAGATGGGGCTGTTTTAGGCACATACGTGCTACATTCTCTTCCTTCTTGAAGAAGCGGTCACATGACCATGCCTCATCAGTATGGCACCCTCCCAGGGAAATGACAAGAAGAAAAAACAGCCAATTTCAGACACATTCTAGTAGAGTGACCCAGAGGTGCCCACTCGTTCATCAAATTAAGGTCGAAAAGGAAGCGATTAATCCCTAAGTGTGCAGGTCTCCTGGACTGTAGTATGGTCAGTGAGTTCTTGAGCGTGTTTGTTTGTAGAGAACCCACCATCATCCCGTGCCAAGATAGCTACAGTACGCGGCAGTTTTGCTTTGAAACCCCTGGTCATTGACGTCAAAGCTGGAATTTCGGAAGGAGAAATGCTTCGCAGCCAAAGCAACAACAACACGACCATCACCGACCCATTCCACACGACAGGACAAACGGACGTAAATCCAGTTGGTCTTGGCTTGGGATCACACACCCCCACACATCCGCGATACCTGACCATTTTGAGCAGAAGAATTCATCTAGATAACGTGTCTCCAATTTAATCCGAGCCTTGCAGTCTAAATACAGGAAATCTCAAATTGTTCCCTGACATTCAGAAGCGCACAGAGGGAGGAAATCAGGACATGCTCCTTGCAACTTTAAACAAGTCATATACAAACAACACGCATCCACACTGACCTTTGCAGGTCTTGCCGTCGGGTCTGAAGAGTGAAGCCCACCGGACAACTGCAGCGCACCCCCGTGGCCGTGTCCTTGCAGGTGCGATCACAACCTCCATTGTTCACCGCACAGGTCTCTGGGTAAATAAACACATGGGATGGGACAGACAGAGGAAATAAGGAAGCATAAACACAATTAGAAATCAAGTTTTTGAAAGTCACTAGACATGGTTGACTAAGAACTAAGTGAGGATGTGCATTCGTTTTGAGAGCTAGGCTTGACCGCAACTATTTCGGGGAAAGGTGCATGTAAACAATGAATCCCAATGGATGCAGTTGGTAGTTTAAAAGGAATCACGAAACTAATACAGCACTTTGCCCTTAAACTTAGTAGGATGACAAGGTTCGTGACAGACATGAAACAAATACTTCATGAAAAAAGCTGGATTTAAAATTATTTTTGATAACACCATCCCTCTGCCCTTCCTTAAGCCAAAGATAAAGACTTCCTTGGCTACTTTGTCAGTCAAAATGTGAAATTAAAAAGACAAACAAAAGGAAAGAGTTGTGATTTTTTTTTCCTGGGGATAAAGTTAATAGGAAAATCAGAAAACGGACAGCGTTTCTGAAGGTGTAGGGTGGAAAGCGGCGGGTTAGCTCTTGTCACGTGAATGACTGTGGAGAGAAAGTCAAAATAAGCAGTTAAACTGGAAAACATTGTGTTTTACTTGCATTCAGATGCACATGGCCAAAGACTGCTATGGAGGCATGAATTTGAACATGTTTTGATTATTACAACTTAAAATTAAATATTAAAGACTCAATATTAATCTATGAGAGTTCCATCTTATATGTGATGTCATCACACATTCACTGTGTTCAAATATGAAAAAATGCTTTATTGATTATTTTATGCAACAATAAAAAAAACATTCACATATTTTGGGTCTCACTTTATTTTAAGGCGACGTAGTTACACATGACATTACTACATGTGCTTACAATAGTAATAACAGTAAACAACTACACCCTAACACAAAACCCTAACCATAACTAGTTAATTATTATTACTCACTACTTATTTGAGTACGTACAATGGAACTACGTTACCTTAAAATGAAGTGTAACAATTGTGCGACACTTTAAAATTGTCAGTTGCTCCGCCCACTGTTACACCTCATTGGTCCAAACTCTCATTCCACACACATCAGACATGTTCTGATTGGACCAGATTATATGCCCACATAATCACACCTGTGTCTGATTCTCAAGTTGGAAGCCAAGATGTCCATTTGGGATCAGTTATGGGATCTTTGAGCCATCATGTTTGCTTTTTGCTGACCACACAGTCAAAGGCAATTTGGTTGAGGACACAAAAGAGTAAAGGCGTAGAAGATCTTCATCTTCAACACCACTTTTTTTCTGTGGGATGGGGAGTGGGTGAAGTGGCTTTCTGTTAATGATTTATTAAGCATGTCAAAGTCCCTGTTATTAGAGTTTTATGCTATGGGCTTTTCAACTGCTCCAAGAACAGCTGGACCGTCTTTTGCCCAGGGACATGTACATGGGACGTGCGTATAGGGTTTGATTAAGTTAGCTGTGAATGACTACACCACATACCGGCACCAAAAGTTCTCGTAAAGGGGTGTGGTATCTCTAAATGGGCGTGTCTTTCTGATTGATGGATTTGTATGTTTATACATGCGTATATCACTCCACAACGAAAGATGAAGATTCCTCAGACATCATGATCGTGTTTCCCGGCTCCTTTTGGCGAATGGCCAGTTAAAACTAAAAGCCCACAGATGACTGGAGAGATTTTGACTGAACGTCCCAGTGCTGAAAAGAAGCCCTTCTTTGGGAGGTGAAGAAAAGCACACAGACCTTCCACACACATCTAGAGCTTCGGTGCCTACAACAACTTTCAGATAAAGTCCAGACTTGAGCTGAGAGACAGCTGCCCAGAGGTGTGTGACATTTATGTGGATCAAGCTCCGGAGGTCAACGAATCAGAGATCAGCCCCTTTCCACATGTGCCCGACACATGGCAGGTTATTTAGATTAAGTGACCACCTTTTTAAAACACCTATTTGTGTTCGGTGTCTCGCTTTCTCCTCTTCTTCTTCGTCTCCAGTCTCTGGGTTTCCCATCATGCCTAGGTACAATAGCAGCTTTCTTTCTGACACCGACTTTCCAGTTTAATATGTCAGGATCGGTCACATCCTGGTGCTGTTGGCCTCGGCTGTGACAGGAGGGCAGGATGAAGTGGGAACACCGAGTGTCAAATCTAGCGTTCTCCTGTGGCTCCTGTGTGATAGAACACACTCACTTGCACAAACACTCACATGCAAAGCCAAGCTACTTGTGTGAATCTGTCATAACGGGCCCATTTGTGCATTATGAAACTTGGAATATGATCTTAGACGGGTGAAATAATGAGGTCAGCGAATAAGATGGTGATGACATCACATGTGACTCTCAAAACCCTTCACAACCTCTCCATACAGTTCATGGTATGATCTAGTGTGCATACAAGTTGAAATATACTGTGTGTATATGTGTATCGGAAAAAATTAATGAAATCGCAGCTCAAGGGGGGAAGCAAACTCAAACTGAAATGAGGTAGAAACAGGAGATTTAACATTGGGTCTATCTTCAATGCAGCTACAGGGAGGAGAAAGAAATTCATAAACCAAAGACACTATTTCAGAAATTATCAAGAAGGGGATAAAGGGTGAAAAATCTCTGTGTCGATCAGGTTCCCAGTGTACCTAAAATTATCAAAAGCAATCAGTAGTGAGAGATGTATGAACTGAAAACTGGACTGAATATAGTTTCATTTTTAACCTGATAGAATTAAATGTTTATTCACATTGATAAGTTGGATTATATGTCACAAACATAACTTATTTTTAAGTTATAATAATGATTTGAAAACTTATATTCTTTAGCCACAACCTAAAAAACTAGCCCTCTGTACCTTATCGTTCAAAAAGGTGTCTGGTCTGTCCTCCCAAATACTTTACAAACAGTTTTTCTGCCATACAAAGGCAGATCTGTTGTCTGTCCGACAACATCTTGGCCGTGGTTCATGAATTCAAGGATAAATAGCTAAATGGCTGATATATTGAAGTTCGAGTCTGTGTGAGTTATCTTCTCTCTCTTGGGAGAGCTAACTGAAGCAGATGGACTGGAAACTAAAACTTTATTCTGCATTTCTTTTCTGCACCCTGAAACGATAATTCCTCCATAAAAGACACGTTAAAGTCAACGCAAAATCAAGAACGACCCTATATACTTTCAAAATCTGGTCTTGAAGGAAATCTCTGGCGCAAAATGAACCTTTGGTCTGCTAAAACATCGGTACCTAGTCGACAGTTCTCTGAGATTTGTTTTCATGAATAATCGAATGTAAAGAGTTTTATCTCTAAAAACGGTTTAGTATATAACGCTAGTAATGGGGGCATATAATAAGTAAAAATAAATTGCTCGTTTATACCATATAATGAGGGTCCCTACATGCAAAAAAACAAAGCACTGAGAACTTTGTAAGTGTACAGACTGTTTAATAAAAATACATTTTATAAATACAGTTCACTTCGTCTATACAGACAGTGCCATCTTTGGAAAACAGTCTCGACAAGTCGAACCATGAACGACGTGCCAAGTGAGCTGAACTGTATGAAGTGTACACAGTTCTCAATGCTTCGGTTTGCATGTAGGGACTCTCATTATGTTACTGTGTTAGTGTGGGGCTATTTTGAGCCTTGATAGTGGTATAAACTTAGTGATTTGTTTTTATTTATTATATGCCCCCATATACTAGCATATATGCTAAACAGTTTTTAGAGATAAAACTCTTTACATTCGAATTATCATGAAAACAAATCTCAGAGAACTGTCGACTCAGGTACCAATGTGTTATTAGCCCAAAGGTTTATTTTGCGCCGAAGTTCTCCTTTAATGTGAACGATTCATCAATGCCTCTATCATTAAAATAAAAAAAAGATCATTTCAGATTATTCCAATAGAAACACTTGCTTTGCCTCTATAACTTTCTTTTTCAGTCAAGGGGTCGAGAAATTCACCCTTATAGTCAAAAGTCCATTTTCTTATGAACAGTAAATTCCATTTATTAAATTTTTCTCATTGAATCTCTTGTTCAATTGGAAACAACGCAACATTACGAAAGTAAAACAGGTTTGGCATTTCATGTTGACTTTAAAAGAGGGGAAGCATTGAAAATGGAAACATTTCTACTGGTTACAGATACTACATTTATGGAGCGCAGATGATCGAAGATAAATAAGGGCAGATGTTAAATGCCAATATTTAATTTAAGAACACATACTATTAATAGAGCGTAAAAATGATGTCAGGCATCTTCAGCGGTGGTTCACCGCAGCCCACAGCCTCCTATGATGTGGAAACGGTCTGGACCAACTCTCAAGTCATTCTTTCTCCAGAAAATTATCTGGCCATTATTTGTTCAGTATTCAGCCCACAAATGTTCCTCCAGTTCAACTGATCACTGTCTAAAAGTTGAAGTCATACAGTGAAATGTTCGACTGGAAAAGCGGGGATTGGTTTATCATCCAGTGTAGAGCAATCCAGTGTTGTTTTTGTTTCCGTCTTTGGAAATGGGAGTGGAATGGAAGCGGTCAGTTGTTAGTTGTGTTGTTTTTGTCAAAGAGAAGAGGCGGCGGCATTGAAGACAGTTTGAGGAGAGTGCAAAAGGAACCTTGTCATGTTTGAAGGGACATTTCTCTAATTCGTAGGAGGGTCAGACACAGAAATATTGAACGAGTGACCTCAGGGGGAAGGGCAAAAGGAAAGGAAAGCAACTCAAACAAACTAAAGGACAGAAAGAAACGAGGGGTAGAAGCACAAGCGCCATGGCAACACATAGAAAGAGGAAGAAAAGAGTTACCCATAAGTAGAACGACGTTTCACCCGCTTGTCCACATCAGCTACTGACGTGGTATTGAATTCAGAGCTCTCAATTGCAGCCTCATCTTTCTCTAAAACACAAGTGACAGGGGACAAACAGGGAGGAGTAGGTTAATGAGAAGCCCAATGTCCATCGCCCGCACAGACAGCCCCGCTACAGGCTGACCCGCCTCTGGCGACACGTGGACGCCTGGACAGCGGGCTGCCTGACCACCTTGGCGTTTGAGCCCAAACCAAAGCCAAGAGGCGTAAAGCCATGAAGAAAGCGCAAATAACCCTGTTAGAGTGTTAATCACATGAACAAACAGATAAATAAAAGAATATCAAGATCTCCCAAAATAGGGGAGAGGGGGGACGAACATGGGAGGAGCTTAACAAAAGGGGGACAGGGATTGGACGGGAGGGGCAGAGATTGACAATAAGACGCTGTTTCCGTCTGTAGTTCGTCTTCCATATCAAACAGCCACTCGTTTACCGCAGTAACAGAGAGGACGAGCAGTGGAGGAGGGAGAGAGAGAGAGAGACACAAGGGAAACAGAAAAAGAAGAAGGATGGATACAAGTCAAAAGACAAACTGCATGATAATGAGATGATGACAAAACAGGACACAAAAAAGGACACTCAGTGACAAAGATAGAGCTGAAAGGAAGATGACACAAGAAGGATGGAGGTCTCATGGTGGGGTCCATGAGAAAGGTGGGACATGCAGAGAGGTGGATGAATGACAGAGTCTGGGGCAGCGCTGGTTGCCTGTTTGTCTATGGAACACATTACAACTGGCTTGGACAGTCGAGTAAATGCAGAAAACCACTTTCCGAGCGTAGGGAATTGCCAGGCGGAGTGTTGTGTAGGAGGGTAATGGCTTCTGAGCATGCAGATACAAGCACAGAATTGGTGTTAGAGGCGGGGATCGGGGACAAAAGGAGTCAATCCTGAATGGGTGGAGGGCCAATCAGGATGTGGATGCTTGCCTTAAAGGGACAGTTCACCTAAAAATTACAGTTCTGTCATCAAGGTGTTTCAAACCCATTTGACTTTCTTAGATATTAAGCAGAATGTTCACGCTGCTTAAATAAAAGGGGGTAGAGGCTGTCAAGCTCTAAGACGACAAAAAACGCACCATAAAAGTAGCCTGTGTTAGTTTTTTGAAGTGATGATAGCGGTGTTAGGAAAGCGGCAAAATTTGTTTAAAAGTCGCTATTTGCTGAAAGTACCTAATTTGAATTTGCTTACATTCAAATATGGTGAGATAAGCATCAGACCAGGTTTAATGCCACTGACATGGTCAACGTGTACATATTTGAATGTACAAGGTCAACATTTTGGAGCCATATGAGTCTTTGTGTGAAGAACAGGCCAACATTGAAGCAGCTTCTTATTTGTGTTTGTGTCAAATATGGTGTGTCAAAATGCCATATTTGAATGTACAAAGTCAAAATTGAGTCTGGCAACTAGTTTTATGGTGCTTGTTTGTCATTTTTGGAGCTTGACTGGATTTATCCCCATTTCATTTCATTGTGTGGAATAAAAAAGCAGCACGAACATCCTTCCTAACATCTCCTTTTGTGTTACATAAGAAAGACATGAGGCTAAGTAAATGATTTTTTATATTTGGGTGAACACTCCCTTTAACATCAGGCACTGAAAGTCTGTTTGTCCTCCCCTCTTTAGTCACTTGAGGACACTAGAAAAACAGTGTGTTTACAGAAATCTGCTATTTCTGTGTTAATGATTTGCATGTATACAGACTTGGCTCTGACTGGCCTCTTTAGAGGACTCCACCAATCAGAGGTTGGAGTGAGTGCAATGTCACAGAGAAATTAAATAAATAAATAAAATAAATAGGAAAAAGGAGAAAATAATCAATAATCCACTACCTCTTATGTGACTACAGTAACCATTAAAAGCAAAGAGGTTACTATTAATGTTTTTAAACAATAAAGAAAGAAAAACAATGAAAGAACAATATTTCAGCACGGACAAAATCATGCAGGCGAATGACAGCTCGTGCGTTAGTGTGAGAGGACAGGAAGTGAACTGATAAGAGGAAAAGAAGAAAGCGAGGGCAAAGGAAAACATGCAACTGGCATGAGGAGGAGAGAAGGACGCTCTAAATGAAAAAAGACTGACAGATGAGAGTGGAGGCCAGTTTTGCATTGTTTAGTGACTCTTTTTTTTCAGGGTTGCAGACAGGGTTGGTTCATGCTTGTTGTGGGGGACAAGAGACGAGAAGATGCCATTGGCTGGCTGATTTCAGAGAGGTCAGGCAGGGGGCGGGACTGGTGTACAGATTGGCTGGTCAGAGAGGATGTTGTTTTCTGATTGGTGGGGGCTCTACCATTGATCAGGCTGCAATTGAGAGGTGTGTTTAACCAGTTTTACCCTTTTCTTTCTTGCATTCGTTAGTAGATTTGCTTATAATCCACTTTATTCCAGTCAGAATCACTCTTTTAAATTCCAGACAAGACAGGCAATCAGTAACTTTCACCAGAGAAGCAGGAGGAAGAGCAGGGAGCCCATGGAGACACGCCACACACAGGAGCGAAAGGGGGATCCTGAAGGAGCGCTAAACACAGTGAAAGACCATACCCACACAGCACAGCTAAACACACAGACCACAGCGAGGGTCCAGAGAGAGAGGGAGAGAGAGGGAAGAGAGAAGACAGAAGGAGGGAGACAGGGATGAGGTGGGAGCAGTCTCTACACTCCTCGATCTGGTCCCGCGGGCCGCTTGGTGTTCGCTCCGTGGAGGCTGGAAAGGAAGAGTTGATTGAGTTTGACGGAGAGAGTTTGGCTCCGGGCTCTAAGCTGCCAGAGAGAGACGAACCAATCCAGTGTACGGCAATCAGCAGGTACAACAAAACAAACTTTTGCATTTACTGTATGTTTCTGTGGTCAGGGGAAATGTATGTGTACTGTGTCAGTTGACAGTGTAATGCAAAACATGATTCTTCAGGACACAATCATACAAAATAAAGCTGCTTAACAGTTTCATATTCATTTAAATGTTGGTAAATGACAACTATTTAAAGGGATAGACCGCCAAAAAATCAAGATTGTGTCATCATTTACTCACACTCTTCTCTCTTCAAAAGACTAAAAAAGATATATATTTTAAAAGGAGTTTCTTTCTCATACAATAAAATCCTATAGGGTCTAAAACAAAAACATTCTTCAAAATATCTTATAGGTTTGTAATGACATGATGGTGAGTAAAGGAGACCATTTTAATTTTGGGGTGAACTATCCCATTTGTACTTCATTAAAACATTTTGCACAAAATCTACAGTTGTATAAAGAAAAACTTCAACTGAATGATTTGTGTTCATCTTATGTAGTTGTGCATTAAATACAAAAACAGTAGCATAATAAAGGTTTCTGTATTTCACACAAAGTGGGTCACCTCATGAGCACCGCCATTTTGAGATCACATAACAAGCCAAAAAAGTACTTATTTTACCTTGGTAAACTACCTGTTATTGGACATTTTAGATTGCAAACAAATCAACCATGTATTACAACAAATTATAAGCTTTTGCATCCATGCCACGAGTTCCAAAACGACTGACAGATTGGCACAACATTAGAAAAATGCCCGTTTAAAGGTGCAATATGTAAGATTATGGCATTCAAATTTCTGAAACCACTAGCACAATGTTATATATTTTGTTCACTTGTGTAATTACATTATCCCAAATGTTTCCAACAATGTTTAAATCCAGATAAAACAGCAAATTTAACCAGTGTAACATCCATGTCATTGTGTCGCCTGCCAATGGCGCCATGTCCGCGTTATCTCGGTTTCCGCTTTTACTGCCATAGAAAACATGGAAACACAGTGAGTCTCATGAATAAATGCAGAAGTAGTTGCTGTAGCGTCTACTCATCTAGCACGCCACTCTGTCGTTGTTTCGCACAGTCGTCACGGCCGCGAATTATTCATTATGATTTGCAGCAGGTTCTGTTGCCAAAAAAACTCCAAGAAATGTAAACGTACGGGTGAATCTATCCAACTTGAGCTTCCAAAGCGGCCAGAAGTCATTCATTTTCAATGGAAGCTAGCTTCTCTCAACTGCAAGGAGCGTCAAATCCATCGGCGTCGTGTTATGGGCGTTTTGAGCGTTTCTAAGCGTCAATCAGAAAGTTGAAAGAAAGCTCAATGGAGAATGAGCTGTGACGCGGTTCAGGCGGCAAGCAGCGGCAAAACGCCAGCAACCAATCGGAATATATAGACCTCCTTCACGCCGGCTGATTCTGGAGAAATATACAATGTAAACTTTCATTCATACCAAAACATTAGCTCAGAGTAAATGAAAGAGAAGCTAATAATCGCCGTTGCTGTGATTCCTATTGGTTTCGTGACAGGACGTTTGTTCGCTTAGGGACCACATGAGCGCAACTTTTATTTGAATATTTACGAACGCTCGTTTAAAGTGGGAATGCAATTAATTTGCTCATGGTAACACCAATTTAACCGCAAATAATAATAATTTTTTCCCGAACCCGAGAAATAAAACAAGAATCAGTTTTGGAGTGGGCACTTCCTAGATATGGAAAGAGCTTTGCGTATAAACTTCAACTGGACAGAGACGCTTGATCTTTTGTGTGTTTTATTAGGTGAGCAACTGTTTGGATAACTTTTACCAACAGAAAACATTTTATTGGCAGTGGAGGTGAAGAGCGACAACTCCCGTCATGCCACGCTACTTTCCAGCATCATTCAGCTGCGCCTTTGTTATTGTTCTGAATATGCCTGCCTTTATATACCGTGCCTTTATATAAACATTTAACGTCACTACAGCCACTGGAATTTCTTGGCCTGGGTGTGAGGATCTGATTGTCCACACTGCAGTGCGGTAAAACTCATGTAACATGGAGTGTAAATGTGTTTCCTGTGCGCTTCACATGACTGATGACCCTTCACTGGCTCACAAGCCCATGTGAGCCCACTAAACCCACCTGCCAACTACAAAGTCTCTATCCCCACATTTACAACGTTTCAGTCCCAGTTCATGTGCATACACCCTGTCTGGAAGGTTTTATGCTTACGCACACCTGGAGTAATGATCCAAACTGCTCTAAATGTTAAATTTCAGGGTACATGTGCTCTTGTAACTGAAAGAAACTTTGTATCGGCTAATGATGTGGTAGCTGGCCTTCAGTTGGAGGAGTTTGAGGAGACAGCAAAGACTCATGAGAGCCAAATGACATAAAAAAGATGCTCTTTGGAAGGGTTTCCTTAACTCAAGCACACATGCTGGCATAAGAAATTATAAAAGCAGGTCAAACATTGCAGAGGCCATGAGGTTCACCCTAAGAAAACAAGCATAAAAATGAAACTTACCTGCAGTGGGTCATTTGTCTTCCCAAATTTCAAAAAGAAAGAGTGAGTTGAGAAAGAAAGAAAAAACATTTTCTTCTTCATTTCTGAAGTATTGCCCCTGGATGCAGCCGTACCCGCATGGCGTATAAAGTTTTCCCTTTCGGCAAATATGGCAGAGCTCCATCTGCCGAACTGGTTGGCTTTTCCACCATTATCAGAATGATGAATGTGTTTTGCACACGGAGAGTTCAACGATTAAATTTCCATCATCAAGCACATCTTCCCAAACCGACACAAGCACACACATCTCTCTCTCTCTCACCCAACCCACCATTTTCTCCGGCTTATGCGCTTTTGCTAGAGCAAGATACATCAGAAGTCTCATTTTCTGCCCTAATAGTCACACAGAGCTGCGTGTGTGAGAGAGAATGAGAGCATGAAAGCCAGAAGAGAAGATGAATGACCAAATTAGCTGCGTCACTCCCTGAGTGTCACAACTAATGGGCTTTTCCATCATTGAATTAGCCACTAACTGCTAAAGCAAGCACTGGAAATTACGCCATCCCTGAACCACAAGGATTTGATGCTTTCATGGCCAGGGGTTTGTAGTTGTCTTTCCCGCCCTTATCACTGATGTCAAACCTGTCATATTTGAATGTACACAAATGCAAATGCATGTTTTAGACAACACATACACTTCTCTTTTCCACATAATGTAAGTGTCTGTCAAGCTACTGTACAAAATATGCAAAAAAGAAGGGATGCACAGATAGTAAAATTCTGGCTGATTACACTTCACAAATGAGATTCGAGACTATTGTGCAAATAGCACTATGGTGCTTTTCTGTTTGTAGCTCAACAGCTTCCAATCGTTTTTATTGTATGGAAAAGAGACGTGCTAATCTCCTTTTGTGTCCATGCAAGACAGAAAGTCATACAGGTTTGGCACAATATGAGGGTGAGTAAATGATGACAGAATTTTCATCTTTGGACAAACTATCCTTTTACAGTTTTTCTTCATGAGTGGAGGATGCTACAATTGACGTGTGTATGTTTATAGATCCCTGAACCGCAAGGAAGCAGTTCGTTCCTGGATGCCACATGGGCTGGAGTGTGGGGTGTTCGTCTCTGAGACGTGAGGCCAATCTTTGGCGTCTCGCCGTGCCAGAACCCAATGCACTCTCTGACCGCAGTGTACCGGGACCCTCAAAGCGGAAACCGTGATATGGACTATTCGACCGGCCTACAAAAACATCTTCAACAAACATTCTGTCCAATCTGTCAGACACAGCCCTGCACTTATAACCCTGGTAAAACTCACTCACCTCGCGCTCATTGTGTAAATACGACACGGCTGAGGTTAGCATGAAGAATTTTGCTAGAAAAGCTAAACGTACTGTATACAAAACGACCAGGCAGTGTGTGTGTGTGTGTGTGTGTGTGTGTGTGTGTGTAGAGAGTGACTTACCAATGCAGGTCTTGCTGTCCAAATGCAGGCATATTTCTGATGACATCCACACACAGGCCCCACGTCGGTGTCATCGACACGAGTGTTGGCAACCACCATTTCCATAGTTACATGTCACTGGCAACACACAAGAACTGTGAGGATGGCAAAAGGGAAAGTGTACCACCCTGGACACCCTTTAATCAAGCTACACATACACTAGAAAAAATTATATGATCAATAAGTTATGACAACATATGTTTTACAAACTTTAACTCAAGTTCAGCTTATTTGTTTAAGTCAGTTTAATGTAATTTAAGTTGAATTGACTTCATTTCACATAAAGGGATACTCCACCCAACAATGAAAATTCTGTCATTTACTCACCCTCAAGTTGTTGCAAACCTGTATGAGTTTCTTTCATATGATGAACACAAAGATATTTTGAGGAACGATTAAACCCACACAGTTGGCACCATTGACTTCCATAAGAAAAAAAAAATACTATGGAAGTCAATGGTGTTCCAATTGTTCTTCAAAATATCTTCCTTTGTGTTCATCAGAAGAAAGAAACTCATACAGGTTGCAACAACTTGAGGGTGGGTAAATTATGACTTATTTTAACATTTATTTTTGGTTGGAGTATCCCTTTAAGAATTTAAGGCAGAAACTCTTTTTTTTAAGTTTACACTGTTGGTCACTGACAGATGGGGTAAATAAAATGTATAATCTTGTATAGTTACATAGGGTTTTTTTTATGAACATCATTTAAGAACCTTTTGTGCAATAGAAAGGTTCTTCTGCGATGTTAAAGGTTCTTTATGGCACCATTAATGCCAATAAATAACCTTGTAGTGTAACAAAATAAATAGGCTTAAAGGAGTAGTTCACTGTAAAAAAAAATTGCTGATAATTTACTCACCCCCATGTCATTCAAGTTGTCCACGATCTTTCTTCTCTTCAGTCGAAAAGAAATTAAGGTTTTTGATGAAAAAATTCCAGGATTTTCTCCATATAATGGACTTCAATGGGAACCAAACGGTTCAAGGTCCAAATGAGAGTTTCAGTGGCACTTCAAAGGGGCTTTAAACGACACCAGACGATGAATAAGGGCCTTATCTAGCGGTCATTTAAAAAATAAATAAAAAAAGATTAAGTTTTATAAGCACAAATGCTCGCTTTGCTCAGTTCTCTGATGAGCGTTCGTGATTCTCCTGTTCAAACTTGTTCATCAAAATGAAAAAATCTTTTGAGTCATGAACCGTTTGGTCCATTATATAGAGAAAATATTGGAATGTTTTCATCAAAAACCTTAATTTCTTTTCAACTGAAGAAAGAAAGACGTGGACATCTTGGATGGGGTGAGTAAATTATCAGCAAAAGTTTTTTGTTTTTTTTAAAGTGAACAACTCCTTTAACAAGAGAGGACAAACCACATCCAATATATTTTGTGGATGTCAAATGCCTTTGGTTGGACAAAGAGACTGTCCACATCTAATACATTGTGCAATACTTGGACGAGTAGGAGTTTGAAGGACTTTGGTCCACGATTTTCCCACTAGTATTAAAAATAGAAGAATGACGAATCGTAGATGAAAGTTCTCCAGATGTTCAGGCCAGAGCCACAGCACTATAACTTACAAGTCCTTGACAGATCAGTGGCTGAGGTGGTTTGTGTAAGGGGAGATCAGTATTAGAGGACAGACTAAAATCAATCTGTAAACCTGTTGTTTGGCTTTGATGCCACCAGACGTTTTTCTTTGAGATGTATATTCAGAAGCCACTTCTGGCCATAGGGAAAAACTAAGGGATTTTTCATACCACTTGAAAAGAATCTAAACAAGTGTTGTTAACTTGAATGAGATCAATACATACATGATGACATTATAATTTCTAGCTACATTAATTATAATTATAATGTGGCCATTTTAAATGTACATCAAGCAGAATTTTTTACTTTACTAAAAAGTTTGGGATCACTTTAGTTTAGGGTCCAATTCTCAGCTATTAACTAGTTGCTTATTAGCATGCATAATACTAGGATATTGGCTGTTTATTAGTCCTTAAAGCACATAATAATGCCTTATTCTGCATCATATTCTACATCTCTGAACTATTAATAAACAGTAATTATGAGTGTATTGAGGCAAAAGTCCTCAAAAAGATGCATCAGTCGTATCGTGTCATTTATATTCTGGTTAAGTGTTACAACTAATGAAGTACATTTTTTAATTTCCGGAGTCTGAGAGATGAAATTAAAATGATTGGTTTGCTAAGTTGGTACCTACATTTGCAGTCACGTTGATTTTCCTCCAGCTCAAATCCTGGACGGCACTCACACGCCACACCACCTTTGGGAGTCTCTCTGCAGATATGGGCACAGCCATGTTCCTTATTCATACAGTTCATCCCATCTACCAAAAGAAAGACAGAGAGAAAGGGAGAAAGCTGAGTTACAGTCATGTAATCTCCCATTACAAACACTCCTCTGACAGGCTCCTGGAGATGAGCGTGTGATTTTTATGAGTGGTGTAAATTAGTTTAATGTTTCTGCCACAGGACCTTTTTTTCACACAGAGAACAACACTGATACCGGCTGACCTGTGGAAGCGCACACAAAGACTCTCTCCACGGACAACATGCTCAGCAAACATCTACAATCCTATTTTCTTCTGAGATTGCAAAATCTCTCCTCCTGTTTCACCCACAGGAATAATTCACCCACAAATGAAAATTCTGTCATCGTTTACTCACCCTATGTCGTTTCTAAACCCATATGAATTTCTTTCTTCCAGGGAAGACAAAAAGTGAAATTATGAAATGCATACCGATTTTTTCCAATGCAATAATTATTATTATTCAAATGATTATTTATTACAAATTATAGGGCTTTGACTGTTCCAATGTGTCGGGCGCCTTAAATGCATCCTAAAAGTATTGTAAATAAGAGGTCCATTCAACCTGTGCTCTATATTCCAAATCTTCTGACAGCATATGTCGAACTATATGTGAAAATAGACTATTTAAGTCATTACTCTTATAAATAGAGCAATCTGAACGAACAGCTCTAGAGTCGCCTGATCCAGTTCACGAATCAGAGCGATTTGGTTCTTTAGTTCAGCTCAAGGCTCAACAATTTAATCATAGGCTTTTCTGTCATTTTAAAGATTAAAAACTCTGATTCTGAAAACTAAATAAAGATCTGAAAACTGATTCAATGTAATTGCAAGGAAATGTTAGCAGTATATAGATACACACACACACACTTTATGTACTATATATTACTACTATATGTATATGCATCCATCTATGCATCCATCTATGCATCCATCCATGCATCCATCCATGCATCCATCCATGCATCCATCCATGCATCCATCCATGCATCCATCCATCCATCCATGCATCCATGCATCCATGCATGCCATCCATGCATCCATCCATGCATCCATCCATGCATCCATCCATCCATCCATCCATCCATCCATCCATGCATGCATGCCATGCATGCATCCATCCATCCATCCATCCATCCATCCATCCATCCATCCATCTATCCATCTGTATACAAACTACATATATTTAATGCAGAAAATCATGCTGGTTTTTGGAATGACTTGACATTGCATAAAATGACAGAATGTTCAATTCAGGAAATGACAAATTTCAGTTTGCTCTTTCTGCTTCTCTGATCTCATAAGTAGAGTATAGCTGGTTATCTAACACAGCATCTCTCACCATCCTGAGTGAATCCTCCAAGTTTCCTGAAACAAAATGATAACATAAAAGCCCGAATAAAAGAGCCAGACAAGCAATGACAGAAAGGAACGGTTGGGCTTCTCTAATGGACATCCTCCTCATCTTCAGTCCAAACAATGAGCAAAGAATGTGTATGTACACAAAAGCAAGTCTCCGTGGAAACATGGCGGGTTCTTGCATCTCTGCCCCCTCTGTAGCCTCTTCAGAAGCGCTAAGTGCTCTCAGGACAGAGCCTAAAGCAGGCTGCTTTTCTGTCGGCGTCCCAGAGGACACCTTGATGTGCCTAATTAACGTGGACTCTGGAGAGGTCATCAAACCTTTAAACGACAAAAAGATCTGCCACAATTCTCACCCAACGGTGTGAGAGCGTGAAGTACTATGGGACATTTTAAACACTACTCTAGGTCAGTGATTGGCAGACTAACATAGTGAGAAACTTGATTGGCCTGCAAAAGGTTTGATAGGGTTTTAACTGAAAGTGCTGGAGATTAAATAAGACCTTCTGCCCGGCAAAAGTTTTAAATATGCCATCCAGCTGTCACAAGAACACAGACAGAAAAGGAAACAAAATATTGACCTCTTTCACCTCAGACTGTCATTCCTACATTTGTGTACATCCACAGCAGCACTCAGGAAATATGGGAGAGAATATGGGAAATTTTAAGTGAGTGCTTGTGAGAGAAAAAGACAGAAGGCTCATGCACATACGTGTGTTTAATATCAGTATACACTCTGTGTGTGCATGCACTCTGTTACTCATAAACCCACCACTTAAAATAAGTGCTCTAAAAGCCCCAAATGCAATGTCAAAAGAGAAGCCACCTTTTAAAGTCTAAGGTATAATAATTTATACACCAATTACAGTACAGCTCAAACCGGCGTTTCTTCTGGGCCTACAAAATAGTCTCATATGTCCATAGATGGAGAGAATAGGATGGAAATCTGTCTCTGCAGCTCTGAACGTCAACATAATGTGGATACATATAAAATAAAGACCTCTTAAGATGGACTCCACATCCGATAACTCTTTATAAGGGTGGAAAAGTTTTGTTTTATCCCAGTGGTCACGAATATGATTTAGCTAGCTTCTGATGTATAGAAGTGTTCGTTAAAGGAGTCGTTCACTTTAAAAAAAAAATTGCTGATAATTTACTCACCCCATGTCATCCAAGATGTCCATGTCTTTCTTTCTCCAGTAGAAAAGAAATTAAGGTTTTTGATGAAAACATTCCAGGATTTTCTACATATCGTTTCGCTTGATAAGATCCTTATTCATTGTCTGGAATCATTTAAAGCCATTTGAACAGTTTGCAGTTTGCAAACTGTTCAAAGTTTGAACCTTTTTCGCAACTGAAGAAAGAATGACATGGATATCTTGGATGACATGGGGTGAGTAAATTATCAGCAAAGTTTTTTTTTAACTGTTAGCATGCTAACTGTATTCAAGGGGTCAATGCTAACACAAAATCCCTCAATCTTTAGAAATTAAGTGTTCAGAAAATGAGCATAGCATCATAGCATTTACATTTTAAAAGCAGAGCGTGTTTAATTCTAAAGCTTCCTATTAAATTCTAAAGATCAGAGAAAAGGTTAAAATGGGCAATGAAAACCTAAATTAAGACTGGGCGCAAAACAACTGTGACTAATATTATTAATTATAAAAGTGATTACAATATGACACCTCTAATAGTCTTGCTAACAGGAAGTGATGTAACTGTTTTCCAATGTTACATTCAAATCTTGGCACGTTTGGCAAAGTTTGACAAGTCTGTCATTTTATGTAACAAATGAATTTCAGTAAAAACCAGTTAACTATACATGAGTGCATACATAAACACGGCCTCAGGCCCCCTTTTTTCCCATCTCTTGTAAATGCCATTTTAATTGAAATCTGTCAGACTTTCAATCTCTCTCCAAATGCACAATGCTATAGGTACTAAGCCATGAATTTCAATGAGGCTCTTTTTTCACCAGCAACCATTGATGTCCTTCAACTGAAAACAGCCTTTTCCAAAAACCCTCCCCAATCTCTTCTTCAAACACAAGCTTTCTTAACAGCTCGTCACAAGTCTCTCTCTCTCTCTCTCTCTCTCTCTCACACTACACACACACACACACACACACAGACACACACACACACACACACACACAAGCTTATTAATTACAGCTAACATTAAAGTGGGCCTTTTTCTGGAACCTTCCCCGGCTAACCCAGTGACCCTTATTGATGTCACTGTGACTGGAGAAAGAGACAGTATCCCGGTGTCTGTGTGTTTCTATTCTCTCTATATCTGTCTCTCCCTCAAAATGACGGTTTACAAATAGCTGGTGATCATACACTGAGCCAAACATACACACTTTAGCCTTTACGCCTCTATTCTGACATAACGCAGCTGTTTTCTTCAGTGAGGAAAAAGTCAGATAGCAAAAGTGGGAGAAAAAAACACAGCTGGACATGTATCAGGACACCTCTAATCTTGCACACTTACCAACCAGGGATGGACTGGAACAAAAAATACAGCCTATCATCTGCTCCAGTTCATAGTCAGCTGTGATACTTTTTTTAGATCATTTTTAAATATGTTATATATTTATATATTAGACATGTTTTAGTTACAACATACTACCACAATACATTATATTTTGAAGGACTGGTTATTGAACGAATGACTGAATGAGAGAATGGTGTGTTAAAGGAGTAGTTCACTTTTAAAATAAACTTTTGCTGATAATTTACTCACCCCCATGTCATCCAAGATGTCCATGTCATTCTTTCTTCAGTCAAAAAGAAATTAAGGTTTTTGAACAAAATGAACAAATCTTTTCCCGAGTCAACTCGTTCGTTTCGTTCGTTGAATGAACCAAATGACACGAAAAAAGATACGTTCATTTTGATAAACGAGTTTGAACAGGAGAGTCACGATTCACAGAACAGAGCAAGGCAACCATTTGTGCTTATAAAACTTAAACTTTGTTATTTATTTTTTTAAATGAGCAATCGTTTCACTTGATAAGACCCTTATTCATCGTCTGGAATCGTTTAAAGCTCTTTGAACAGTTTGCACTGAAAATGTCTTTTGGACCTTGAACCGTTTGGTTCCCATTGAAGTCCATTATATGGAGAAAATCCTGGAATGTTTTCATCAAAATCTTAATTTCTTTTCGACTGAAGAAAGAAAGACATGGACATCTTGGATGACATGGGGGTGAGTAAATTATCAGCAAAAGTTTTTTTAAAAGTGAACTACTCCTTTAAGGAGTCGGGTGATCAAAAAGTAAAATCAAGGTTTTATATATGATTCTTCAATTAATATACAATATTATCATACACAAAGCTAAACTGATCTAGTTCACAAACTCAATTCTCCAGTTGCAGAAGATTTTCAGTGAACAGTGAGTCATTAAATTTGAGTCAGTGCAAAAAGCTGCAGGACTTTAGAGGACTTAGAAATGTACATGAGCCATATGGACCACTTTATAGAAGGATAATGACAGAATAAAAACAAATATGATCCACCCATTTGGGGTGAGAAGTCCTTTCAAAATGATTCGGCTTCAGGACGTTTTCTTCCTTTAAATCTTTGCATATTTGCTTTGTATTTTTAAACAAGTTTTGACAGATGGCCCGCAAGTCAAGGGAAAAGTTCCGGTTCTCCTTATAGCCAGTCCATCCCTCTTACCAATATGACTTCACCTGCCACAGTCAAACTACATCTTAAACCGTACGGGAAAAAACATAAAGAAGACCATAAAAACAGAGCAAAAGAGGAAACGCAGCAGCTCACGAAGGTTACTTCAGCTGAAAAGCTAATATTTAATCACAGTATTTATAACCAGCGGAAGACGGTGGGCAAGACCTTCAATCCCACTTGCTGTCAGCACCTCAGCAGTATATGTGCATGTGTTTGTAAGCGAGTGTGTGGGTGTGTGTTTCATACAGTTCAAAGTTCTCCCACTCTAAAACTGGCCCTACAGAGAAAGTTTCGACCATGAGACGACTGAAATAGTTTTCCAGCATGCTACTCAAAACTCTTTATTTAAAGAGTACTAAGTCGTCACTCATCACCATTTTTATGTAGAACCAAAAAAAAAAAAAAACATCATCTCTAGGACTACAAGCAAAAATACGCGCATGCTCATGCCCTTTGACCTCTGCCGTGACCCTGCAGGATTCCACCATCTGAGCAGGATGTTTGCTGGGGACTCGGGACAGGAGCGGGTGGCCGTGCGCGAGTGAAAGGTCTAAGACTTACGTGTGTGTGCATGTACAGTGGATTCGTTTTGCTCACTTCCTTTCCTCACACAATCCAAATAAACACCTTTGCCATCTAATGGTCAATCAGCTGTGTTTATCTTCACTGTTTTTTCTCTTTTAATCCCACCTTTTCTGCTGTTATTCTTCACAGGACAGATAGTGAGAGAATAAACAAAGGTGAAGAGAGATGTCACGTATTCACAACCAACTACAATTTTGAGGTTGGTAAGATTTTTCAGTGTTTTTGAAATCTCATTGATCAAAAATGAAGTAAAACAGTAATATTGTGAAATATAATTACAATTTAAAATAACTGTTTTCTAATTTAATACATTTTAAATGTAATTTATTCCAGTAATGCAAGCAGATATTACTCAATTCTTCAGTGTAACATTCTTATATGCTGAATCAGTGTTGAAAGTCTGTATCTTAATATTTTTGAGGAAACTATGACTTTTTTCAGGATTCTTTGATGAATAAAAAGTTCAAAAGAACAGCACTTTTTAAAAACGTCCCCTTTAGGAGAGGTCTTACTCTACTCTTACCAGAATCTAATGCTCGTGTGAAGATGTGATAAAGTGTCTCTATCAATGTGTACAGAAAAGGACTGTAGTGTGTGTGTGTGTTCATGTGAGTTTGGGTCGTATTCCTCTCATGAGCTCATAAATCATCAGCCTGCATTTCTCCACCAGCGTCTGAACTGTAGGGGTGGCGCCGGGGTGAGCCAATGCATTAATGATTTTCTCCCGACAGAAAGAGAGAGAGAGAAACGAGACAGAGAGACAGGTAGGTAGACCTGAAGAGGCGGGAATCAGCTGACATACATACATTGTATGTTACTTTATAGGACTTTTTTGTCCTTTTGGGAGCTTGACAGATGTGGTCACTGTACAGTTCCCTTTCAAAATTTCTCCTCTTGTTTTATGGGGAAAATAACAGGTTTGGAACGACATGAGGGTGAGTAAATAACGACAGGATTTTTTAGTTTTGGGTGAGATACTCCTTTAAATATTTAGGAAAGGTTCTGATTCATTCACACTACACTGCCAAAGCCATTGGTTACTTCTACCTTTCCGAGTCCGGAGAAGCTGATGGGCTGTTGGCTGGGCAAAAAAAAAGTCCTAATTTACAACCCCCAACAATCGCCAGGATATCAGCGGTTGGGAAGAATTTACAAGGTTATTATTTTCACAACATGTGGTGACATTTTGTGCCATATTTAAAATCTCATCAGGAGCCAAGGCTTCGTTTTCAAACTGGACATCTCGGGGCTAGAAGAACACGGGACGGAACGGTTCCAGAGAAAAAGATAAAAATAAACAAAATGAAATGCAAGCAAATAAGGGGGAGTGATACTGCAATAATAAGTTAAAAATAAAGAGTGTACACTCTGATTCCCTCCAGAGCGGGAACAGAGATGACAGAAAGTGAAGGGTTTACATCCAGGTTAGGCTGCTCTGACTATCAGTGGCACTGGGCCATCTGGAGCAGAAACTCAGTTTATAACTGTGTAAACTAAACAGGGTTCCAAACAATAGTCACTCTTTCCCAGGAATGTTTGAGACACAACTATAAAAAAAAATAGTGAAGAAAAAATAACGATGATGGAAACACATCCCTGACGACTCATAGCCATCAGGCTTTATTGTTTCCTTCTGTGTGTGTACTTACTATTTCGACTCTCCCTAAGACAGAGAGACTGATGGAATGGACAGACAGAGGGATAGACAGATTGATGGATGGAGAGATAGGCAGAATAAGGTGTGTAGACAGACAGGTAGAGTTTCACTGGCAGATAGATTGATGGATGGATAGAGAGATTGATGGATGGAGAGATAGGCATACGGATAGACAGACTAAGAGGTGTGTAGACAGACAGGTAGATAAATAGATTTACGGATGGATAGACAGACAGATGGATAGATTCACTGACAGATAGACAGATTGATGGATGGATAGGCACAAGGATGGATAGACAGACTGAGGCATGGATACAGGCATGCAGATGGACAGATTGACTGATGGATAGACAGAAGGATAGAGAGATAGACAGACAGACTGACTGATAGATAGACAGACTGATGGATGGATAGATAGACATAAGGATGGATAGATAGGTAAATGGAGGGATAGAAAAAACAAACAGCCAGTAGGACAGACAGATGGATAGACATATTGAGGTATGGGCAGACAGACGGACAAGAGAGATAGACAGATTGATGGATGGATAGACACAAGGGATGGATAGACAGATTGATGGATGGAGAGATAGGCATCGGATAGACAGACTAAGAGGTGTATAGACAGACAGGTAGATAAATACATTTACGGATGGATAGACAGACAGATAGATTCACTGGCAGAAAGACAGATTGATGGATGGATAGACACAAGGATGGATAGACAGATTGATGGATGGAGAGATAGGCATAGGGATAGACAGACTAAGAGGTGTGTAGACAGACAGGTAGATAAATACATTTACGGATGGATAGACAGACAGATAGATTCACTGGCAGAAAGACAGATTGATGGATGGATGGATAGACACAAGGATGGATAGACAGATTGATGGATGGAGAGATAGGCATAGGGATAGACAGACTAAGAGGTGTGTAGACAGACAGGTAGATAAATAGATTTACAGATGGATAGACAGACATATATATAGATTCACTGGCAGATAGACAGATTGATGGATAGACAGATGGATAGACAGATTGATGGATGGATAGACAGATGAGATGGATAGACAGATTGATGGATAGACAGATTGATGGATGGACAGATTGATGGATGGATAGACAGATTGATGGATGGATAGACAGATGGATAGAGCAGATAGATAGACAGAATTGAGGCATGGATGGATACAGGCAGGCAGACGGACGATATACAGGTTGACTGATGGATAGACAGAATGATAGAGAGATAGACAGACAGACTGACTGATAGATAGACAGACTGATGGATAGACACAAGGATGGACCAGATAGGTAGATGGAGAGATCAGATAGACAGCCAGTAGGACAGACAGATGGATAGACATATTGAGGTATGGGCAGAGAGACAACGAGATAGACAGATTGCTTTTAGATTTTCTGCAGATGCTCATTGCATATGATTATTCATGCACATGTCTAAATAGACCTAACAACTGCTGTAAAACTTTCATTAACTATATGAACTGTTGTGGACATTACAGTAACAGTGACCCACAAAGGTCAATAGACCTGACAGAAGCCTTAGTCAAAGGAACATGGCCTCTTATAGAGCTCTAGTTTTCCACAGCAGACAGACGGCGCCAATGTCTCACACTCACACACATGCACACACACACTGCGCAACACTGCGCTAGACTCAGGCCAGTAGGACACACTGGTGAGTGAAGAATTGTAAACACACAACACCACACATCTCTCTCTCTCACACACACACACACACAAACGTATACATAAGCCTTAGGCATGAGCCAATGGGCCATACTGGTGACAGACTAACTGTAAACAAGAAACATACACACATTCACACACACAGATACCCAAACACACACTATTGATGAGTGAGGGTGATGAAGGAAGGTGAGAGGTTCATTTAGGGTGAAGATTAAACGTGTGAAAGCTTGCCTGTTTGTAATCAGTGTGTCTGACTGTGAGACTAAGGCAGATGAGGAAAACTGTACCCGGGGCTTAAAGGTACAGCGTGTCATTTCTGCACCATTAATGGCACCAATTAAAATTCCAAGTAAATTTCTTCCTTAATTAAAATTATTGCGTAACAAATATTAATTATACAATTTAATTGTATCATTTTTATTTTATTTAAAATAATTAAAAATAATATTGTATTTTTATTATTAAATTATTATAATAATGTATAATAATTTAATAATAAATAATAAAAATAGTAAAATAATAGTAAATATACCAGATATTAAAAAACGACAAGAGAAAAAAAATATTATTATTATTTTTAAATTATTATTATTATCATCTTGCCATATCTATTCAGCACTTTTATGTGAAATAATTTCTGCATATTTTCTTGATCTGGTAAACTGATTTTAGTTTAACGTCTTTACTGTTTACAGCCTTTTGTAATTGTGTATGAGTATCAATTTTGTTTTACTATTGTTAGGATTATTCTGTCTTATGTAAAGTATGTAAATATCTGTATGTCAGATAGCTTAATTTAAATAGTAGGCTACTAAATAAACAATATAAATAAATAAACTATAAATGAAGTAAAATTAAACCCTATAAAAAAATAAAAGCTAGCTGTCGACTTTAAGCAGAACAGTATTACTCATAAAATTCATAATTGAAAAAGATACCCAGTCTTTCCAGTGGCAAATATCTGATTCATCTTTCTGTTTACAGTGGGTATAGAGCAGTGTGTGTGTGTGTGTGTGTGTAGCGTGCAGAGCCATCCAGGACTGCCACAGCACATCAGTTAGCTATCCACAAAAACAACCATTTAGATTGTTTACAGACAAGTACACAAATGCACCACACACTCACTCACATAAAAACATACACTACTAGAGTATTTACTGAAGTTTTGCTTTTGAAGTAAAAATACTACATGCAGGAGCAGATTCACCAAAAGCAAATACGGAGCATTTCTGTACCCCTCCTTTTCTGTCCAGCTCCTGACTGGCTCTATCATTTTCCTCCCTCGCTGATCTTCTTCCAGTAAAATGTAAAAATAGGGAAAAATATTAATTATGAAAAAAGATCAGTCAAGATCTTTTAATTTGGGATTGGCGTTTATTCTTTAGCATGCAGTGCGAATTATTTCACTCAGTTCCCTGATCATTCCGATTCAATTTCAGCAAGTGAAGAACAATTTTACACTCATGAGTTATGTATTATGTACGTTATGGACTCTGACAGACAGCATGTTGAAGCCGCTCAGGCCGTCATTTTCTCATTCTTCTCGGAAAGTGATAATGTGGTCGAAACATCCAGTAGTGTGTGTTTCCAAAGAAATGCGTGACTACCATGTATTGTGCATGTTATTTTTTGACAGACATTGATGTTGTAATATTCAAATGATGCGGATTTAAAAACAGATGGATCGTAAGGTAATAATTATGTATTCAGTGAAGTGATTGATGCCCATGAGTGTGTTATGTCCATGTTTTTAGTTCGAATATTCCAACCGACAGCCAGCCTACGTTTTTGACAGACATGATAACACGCGTGAGGGGTGAATTTTTGATTTTGGGTAATTATTTAATGTGCTGGAGATGTATAAATGCTTTTTGTGTGGTTCATTATAATTATTTTATGGAATTAAGTTTATTTTGTGGCTTAAATAAATTACGTTACATGTCAGTAAATTACACAAGACTGACATGTTTGGCTTGTCAATAATGGTATAACAGCTTGTCGCAGATTGGTTGACTTGAAAATCAAGTTCATATTTTGCCATGAAAGGAGTGGTTTTGATGAACAAAGTTGTTTTTATTGTCTCTTATAACAAAAAAAAACTTTTATTTAAACTAATAAATAAAAGAAGAATAAAAGGCTGTGCAAAGATGAATCGCATCCAAAATAAAAGTTTGTGTTTACATAATATGTGTGTGTATAATTATTTTGTATATATAAATACATATGCATGCATGTATATATTTAAGAATTATTTGCATGTAAATACTGTATATATGTATATATGTATATGTATATATGTATATATATATATATATATATATATATATATATATATATATATATATATATATATATATAAATAAAAAGTATTTTATATATGAATAACTCATTTTCTTAAACATATCCAAGCATATGTGTGTATTTATATATACAAAATAATTATACACAGCACACACAAATATATTTTGTAAACGCAAACTTTTATTTTGGATGAGATTAATCGCAATTAATCTTTGCACAGCCCTAGTTTAAACCCATGAAAATGCAAATCCTGTTGTAAATAATAGTGAAAAATCACTTTTTAAAACAGTTATCCATTATAACAGTCCATTTATATTGACATACTACTCAGTACATACTCATTTATATATACACTGCGTACTCACACACACACACATTCACATGAACACATCCTAAAGATCAGAGAGCCTATGAAAAGACTGCAAACATAGCCTAAAAAAGTAGAGAGGATGAAAAGGAGGGGCCGTACACTCCTCTCCACATTCCACACATGATTGTGAGGAACATCAAAGATGCGATTACGAAGCAACCCACTCTCATTCATGACTTTGTGTGCAAATTGCTCAGATTTGCGTAGTGTGCGGGAATGTATCCGCCTCGGAACACGGAGAAGCGTCATTAGTTAATTCTGACAGGCAGAATGAGAAAGCACAAGAGGGTTGCATGCTCTACACACACACACACGTCATGACTGACTTTACCATGCATTTAAACTGCATGCATGCCCCATCCACACACAAAGACATGCCCGCTGGCCGCCTGCGCGTTCTTCCACCTCTGACCCTCAGCGCTGTCCAGGGTCAAGACTGTCAGAAGTGAGATGCTGCTGAATTGGCTGTTCTGAACCCACAGTGAGAAAGACACAGTACACATGGACACATAATCCGAATAAGAAAACCGCCTAACAGGACACGACAAGCTGAGAATTATTATTCTGTCATCCATAACAGCAAAAGTGGCAAAATGACAGACGTCAATCACAACGTTTAGGACTGGATCACCTTTCATAAAGTACACAACTCAAAATGCATATGATATAATGATATACAAAGCTATATTTAGACCAATGAGATTTGACTGCAGGTGACAGCAACAATAAAACTTCAAACACAAGCTAAAAATGGAAATGTTTGGGTCACAGCTCAGCCCAGACAGTGCGCAGCATTAGCAGGAGGAGACTCACCATCTGAGCGGTGGATGCAGGTGTGCTGGTTGTCACTCAGGAAGAACCCATTTTTGCACTGGCACTCATAACTGCCCATTGTGTTGACGCAGATTTGCTGACAGCCGCCGTTGTTGTCCATACATTCGTCCACATCTTAGAGAGACACAAACACACACGGTCATTACAAGGCACACAAACACAGGCATTCAAGCACAAGGATCTGGGCAAAACCATCATTCTCCGTCTCTTTGCGTAACCAAAGCCGGCTCAGCTCAGATATTTGCAAGTGTTTGTTTATCCGGAGATGTTTTTCCTTGATTTCCAGTAAACAGACGCACATAATAGATTAAAATAAGAACATGAAAACAATATCTGTCATCCAGACCATCAGCAGTATTGGATAAATTGTTAAAATCATGAAGGATAAACTTTTTAAAGCTGTCTGGATGCGAGTATCATAAATCAATGTCCAAGTGTGTGTTTGCCCATTGCTGTGTCTTTGATAGCTCTATAAATGGCATTGTGGGTGAGTTGGTTTGAGTAGCAGCGTGACACTGGAGACCAGTAACACACATGAGTGAGTTTTATGCAGCCCTAACACAGCAACCTGCCTCTGTGGAGTCGGCAGCCCATAACTCTCTCTCTCAGGGGTGCTGTCTATGTCTCGCTGTCTCTGAGTACTACCACTGCCACTCTTCTGTCACACGTCACTTATGTGGCCTGTCATTCTCATATGGGCCCGTTGAGATTTTTATCATTAAAATTAAAAAAGGTTTCTGCTGAATGTTTGCTAACATTTTCCCACCTCAGGCTAAAGTTAACAGGGCCATATAGACACTGGAAGACCATCCCGTCTGGAATTCATACAGCTATCACATGAATAGACAACATAAACAAACAAAACAAAATCAAGAAATAACATGAAAGAAAACAAAACATGTTTGGAATTTACGTTAGTTTGAATTGAAGTGAATTCTGGTAGTTTTACTCAAACCTTAAACAAAGCTAAACAGAACAAAGCTGAACACGAACAAAGCTAAACAAAACAGAACAAAGCTAAACAGAACAAAGCTAACGAAACAGAACAAAGCTAAACAAAACAAAGCTAAATGAAACAGAACAAAGCTAAACAAAACCGAGAGCAAAGCTAAACAAAACAAAGCTAAACGAAACAGAGCAAAGCTAAACAAAACAAAGCTAAACGAAACAGAACAAAGCTGAACAAAACAAAGCTAAACGAAACAGAACAAAGCTGAACAAAACAAAGCTCAACGAAACAGAACAAAGCTGAACAAAACAAAGCTAAACGAACAGAACAAAGCTGAACAAAACAAAGCTAAACAGAACAGAAGAAAGCTAAACAAAACAAAGCTAAACGAAACAGAGCAAAGCTAAACAAAAACAAAGCTAAATGAAACAGAACAAAGCTAAACAAAACAAAGCTAAACGA
This sequence comes from Hybognathus amarus, assembly GCA_030378365.1. NCBI lineage: Eukaryota > Metazoa > Chordata > Actinopteri > Cypriniformes > Leuciscidae > Hybognathus > Hybognathus amarus. The sequence continues at coordinate 1,212,326 of JAQIUQ010001012.1, read as the reverse complement.
AACAAAACAAAGCTAAACAAAACAGAAAAAAAGCTAAACAAAACAAACCTAAACAAAACAGAACAAAGCTAAACAAAACAAAGCTAAACTAAACTAAACAGAACAAAGCTAGACAAAACAAACCTAAACAAAACAAAACAAAGCTAAACAAAACAAAGCTAAACAAAACAAAACAAAGCTAAACAAAACTAAACTAATTAATTTACCTATTATTTAAATAGACCGCATAAGTAAATGATGGTAGTATTACTCAAAAATTTAAATAAAATAAAGTAAAATTTAAAAATAAATAATAAAATTACAATTTAAAATGCGATTATTAAATCGAAACTAAACGAAGCTAAACAAAACGAAACAAAACGAAACAAAGCTAAACAAAGCTAAACAAAGCTTAACTAAACATTGAAGTTAAATTTAAAAAATAAAAGATTACATTAAATTTTAAAATGCTTTATTAAATCATGCTGTAATATGGGAAATGTTAAAGCTAGACTGAACAAAAAGTGAAGACGAAATAATTTCTTTGCATGGCCTCATAAAAAGTACTGTACTGCAATACTAGACAGACATTGTAAGCAATATAGTAAACTTGCCATGTTTTTATAATTAATAAAGTTTAAGATCACATCGATTTTTCACCTGTGGCATTTGATTCTCTGAATCGCTCCACTATAGCCTGATTATTCAACAGAAGTAGCTAAATCTGTTGTTTACAGCCACTTGTGAAACTAGTATTGAATGTTATACACTGAAAGGCTGAACAGAGCATCAAAGCTTTGGTAAATGAGGCGTTGGTTTCCTCAACTGTTATAGATGAATTATCAGCGCTGCATTCACAAACACACTCAAAGTGACTGTTGTGTATAGATGGAGAGAGATTGCAGTGTCTGTTTCCACACCGTGTCAGCATTTACATGTTGTGTGACACCTAATGTGGACGTGTGTTTGTTTACAGCCCTGTGTTTCTGGAGTGTGTTGAGAGGCAGCGAGTTTACAAGCTTTTATTGTGTAAGTAAAGACCTTTGCAGCTGTTAGCGCCTGAGCTTGGCAACACAAACGCACACTCATCTGCCCACTGGCTTCAACAACATCCCATGTAGTGTACAAGCTAAAGCCTTGTTCACACTACATGGTTTTAAAACCCGGGTCTGAACTGTGCAGGTTTACACAACAGTCAGAATTGTGAGATGAAAAGTCGCAATTACCTTTTTAATTTTTCATTTATGGCGGAAACAAGCTTCCAAGCTTCTCTGGCTTTGGTGTCCTGAGTGGATCTCATTGTTTTGTACACTTTATTTGGGCTAACATTATAGCTAATGTCTGGAAATTCTATCAATTTTCTATTTCTTCCTTGTGACGTCCTTGTGATAAGTAATGATGATACATGCATCAGCCGAAAGACATTGCATGAATGTAGGACATGCATTCATACACTCATCCACAACATTCAAACACAACCACTTTTCATGGTTTAATTTGGTCACCAGTAGTTGATTATGTGGCTCCTGGGTTTACCTCGCGACATAACTCTTAATTTAGCATCCACAGGGGCATCTCGTAACACAGCCAGGACAGCAAGGCCTTTACTGTACCCTGTACCCTTGAAAAAGGGGTCTTTATGCCCTCGTCCACAGAGCCATCCCTGTCTGCCAGGAACCAAAAGCTTTTTGTACCATATAGTACAGGTTACAAAAATGAGATTTCTTCACATTGATTTAATTTAATTATGAATAACATTACAAGCATAATTTAATTTGAGTTAAAATCAAATTGATTTGCTTTAATTACTGCATGATTGGAGCTCAAAGATGCTTTAGCAAACTTTCAGGAAAGAACAATCCTGAGAATCTCGTTGTCTCATTTTTTTTGTCCTAGACAGAAGGGATTAAATGGAGAGCAAATAAATACTTTAAGTTTCCTGATTTCCAGATATGATTTGCTGCTAAAGACACCGAATTACAATGTGTACCTTACTGAATAAAACTCGAAGTTTTAAACATGTTGACAACGGTGTCATTTTACAATCTTCATTTACAGCATTTACCATTATTTAAAGAGTTAATGCATCATTGTGGTTGATATCTCACCTCGACCCTTCTAATAAAATTGCATGTTGCTATTTTGTAGGTTGTGTCTTCTGTCTTTCTACTCTACTTTTTCTATTTTTCGGGGCTGTGAAACGATTAATCGCCATCCAAAATAAAAGTTTGTGTTTACATAATATATGTGTGTGTGGTGTGTATAATTATTTTTGTATAAATAAATACACACATGCATGTATATATTTAAGAAAAATGTGTTATTAATATATCAAATACTTAAATTTCATACATTTTGTTATAAGATATATATATAAAGTATATACATGCAAATATTTCTTAAATATATACATGCATGTGTGTTTATTTGCATGTACAAAATAATTATACACACTACGCACATATATGTATTATGTAAACACAAACTTTTATTTTGGATGCGGTAATCGCGATAATCGTTTCACAGCCCTGCTATTTTTCTTTTCCTCCTTGAAACACATGTTGACATCTCTCTTTCTCATCTTTTCTTCTGGAAAAAATGTCAGAATGAATGCAGGGAAATATCACATATAAGGCCACCCAGATCACAAGCTTTTATCTCTTTATTGCCGCATGTAACAATCCCATTTTTGTGGCTTGCTTCTTATTTACTGACAAGAGTAATATTTGATTGGAGAGTTTGAGAAGACATGCTGGCTGCCTCTGTCTCGAGTGACTCTATAGCTGCGAGCGTGTTGTGTGCCATGTTTTAATGTGCAAATGGAAACAGATATCATCAGTGTGACAGCACTCGCTTGCTTTAAAAGGAAGGGAAAAAAATAACATTTCAGCTGTCATCTCTCAATTAAGGCACTCTCTGCCAAAATTTAAACAAGAGCCCTGGCATCCTGGCCTGCGAGTTTAAACTAGAATGCTTTTGTTTTGTTTGATTGCTCTTGTGTAAACTTTAATTTGGAAAAGATCTAAGATGACATGACACAACAGGAGAGAGAGAGAGAGAGGATGAGGGAGGAAATTAAGAGGACAGAATAAAAGTGAAAGAACAAAAAAAATATTTTGACATGAGAGGTGAGAATAGGACTGAACAGAGAGAACAGAAGTCAAGAGAAAGTGAAGAAAACTAAACAGAACAGAAGTAAACTGAACATGTCTATTGAATGGAGGGGGAAACAAAAAGAAAGAAATGAACAGAACACAAAATAACTGAACTAAAGTGAAGTGAAATTAACTCAACAGATGTAATCGGAGGTGAAGACAGAAGTGAAGTGAAGAGATGAACTGAACAGAAGCACACTTAGGTGACAAACGAAACAAGACAAAATAGAAGTGAATTGAAATGAATTCAACAAAAGTTAACAACAGAACAAAATTGAAGTGAACTCAAAAGAATTGAGAACAACAGAACACAGAGTGAAGTAAAGTAAACTGAACAGAAGTAAAGTAAAGCGAAGTGACAAACAGAAAAAGGACAAAATGGAAGTGAAGAGAAATTAACTTTTCTTCATAATTAATTAACAGAAATTAACAGAAGTGAAGTGAAATTAACTCAACAGATGTAAACAGATGTGAAACCGAACAGAACAGTAGCAAAATAAACAGAACACAGAAGTGAAGTGAAGAGATGAACTGAACAAATGCAAAGTTAAGTGACAAACAAAACAAGACAAAATAGAAGTGAAGTGAAATTAACTCAACAGAAGTTAACAGAACAAAATTGAAGTGAAATGAACTCAAAAGAAGCAAAGTTAAGCGACAAACAAAACAAGACAAAATAGAAGTGAAGTGAAATTAACTCAATTTAACAGAAAAAGAACAAAATAGAAGTGAAATAAACTCAAAAGAATTGAGAACAACAGAAAACGAGTGAAGTGAACTGAACAGAAGTAAAGAAAAGGACAACATGGAAGTGAAAAGAAATGAACTTTACTTTAAAATAAATGAACAGAAATGAACAGAAGTGAACAGAACACAAGTGAAGCAAAGCCAAGAGAACAGAACAGCAGTGCCATGAAGAAGTGAAGTGAAGCAACTCAAACAGAACTAAATAAAATAGAAATGAAGTTAAATTAATTCAATAGAAGAGAATAGAACAGATGAGACCATAATTGAACTGATGTGAATTGAATTGAAGTGAACACAACTACAACAGAATAGTATACTGAGAATTCTCTTGCTTAAAGTGACCTCAGTTACAACATCACCCGTGTTGTATTTCTAACTATATGAGTTCTCTTCTCCCATTCTGATGTTGGAACGAGAGGGAAAAGCAGCCAAAAGATAAATAAACAGCAGCAGCAATGCAGGCATTCATAAAAAAAGGCCAAATGATCAACACATTGAGTCCAGCTGCCTGCACAAAGAGCGAAAACAAATAAGAATGGAAATGAAAAAGACAGAGGAACTGCAGTAAAACGCTCTTTAATCAGCTCCCCATTAGCCAATCTTAAATCAATTAAAGCTTTAACTTGTTAACATGTGGAGATCTAAAACGACTTCCTACACAATACAGCCAGGCAGACAAGCCACAGCACTGATTTCCGCCCCATTTCAAAGAGCTTGCGGTTTGGTTAGCGCTCAGTAGGTTTGTTTGAACACACTCTGTGAATGTGTGTGTGTGTGTGTGTGTTTATGCAGAGCGTAATCAGTGGCACAAGCCACATTAAGGCAAGTATCACTATTGCTATTGCTCATCCTATGTGCCATTACTTTTGGTTGTGTATATGTGGAATGGTTTTAAACAAAATTACTTTTAAACCGAGTACTATTTTTGGGTGGCTGAAAAGAATCTAACTAGCCCAAGTGTGAATACAAGTCATACACTTTCTGGCCAAGTTGCTTTAAAATATTATGCCAAATGGCTTAGCCTCTCAAACAATGTCATTTTCAATAGCTAAGATCTATGAAAGCCCATTTCAAAACTTCATATAACTGCAGCTTACACTATTACAACTTTACGATTTATGATAGTATACTTTTAAACTAACACCCTGGCAAGCACTTAAAACACTTTAATAACTGCATAGCAACCATCCAAAACATCCTTGTGATGCAAAGTTGTGTATGAGCAGACACCAATCGCATTTTCATCAGAAAATGTAAAAATCGAGTTAAAAGAAGCCATTAATTATCTAGAAGTGAGTTGGAAAAGGTTAAGCAATACATACTTGGAGAAAATTAAATAGAAAGAGAATGTCACATAGACAAAAAAGAGATTACAGGAAAAGGTCGTCATAAACATGATTCATTTAACCTTTCAGAAAGGTCAATAGTTCTAGTGGTTTCACTTCCATCTGAACTTGCCATAATGCGCACACATGCCAATGAGAAACATGAGGGGTGCTATGACAACACTTCATGTGACGGTAAAGCGACAATGAGAATGAATGAGGTTTTTAAAGAGCAAACAAACACACACACACACAGAGCGATGACGTGTGAATGAGAAACATCAGCATTAAGAATATATAAGAGAGTGCATGAGGAGGAAACATTACAAAGCGCCATATGACGACATCTCTGTGTATGGAAGTGTTTTATTGAATGTTTCGAGTTCGGCTCAAGTTAAAGGAGTAGTTTATTTAAAAAAACTTTTGCTTATAATTTACTCACCTCCATGTCATCCAAGATATCCATGTCTTTCTTTCTTTCAGTGAAAAGTAATTAAGGTTTTTGATGAAAACATTCCAGGATTTTTCTCCATATAATGGACTTCAATGGGAACCAAACGATTCAAGGTCTAAAAGACAGTTTCAGTGCAAACTGTTCAAAGGGCTTTGAATGATTCCAGGCATGAATAAGGGTCTTATCAAGCTAAAACGATCACTCATTTAAAAAATAAATAACAAAGTTTAAGTTTTATAAGCTCTAATGCTCACCTAGCAAAATGAATCAATCTTTTTCCCAGTCAATTTGTTCATTTTGTTCGTTGAATGAACCAAATGACTCTGGAAAAAGATTGGTTCATTTTGATGAACGAGTTTGAACAGGAGAGTCACGAACGAGCATCACAGAACAGAGCAAGGCGAGCATTTGAGCTTATAAAACTTAAACTTTGTTATTTATTTTTAAATGAGTGATTGTTTCACTTGATAAGACCCGTATTCATCGTCTGGAACGTTTAAAGCCCTTTGTACAGTTTGCACTGAACCATTTGGTTACCAGTGAAGTGCATAGTATGGAGAAAAATCCTGGAATGTTTTCATCGAAAACCTTAATTTCTTTTCGACTGAAGAAAGAAAGACATGGACATCTTGGATGACATGGGGGTGAGTAAATTATCAGCAAAAAGTTTTTTTAAAAGTGAACTCCTTTAAGATCAAAAGACAATTTTAGCCCTTTTTTTAAACTATGGGACAAGTTGGAATCATTTTATGTGGTAATAGACTTTAAGCCACCAAATCATTCATTTTACCTCTTATACTGCATGCAACTCTGATACTGCATGTAAGTCAAAGAAGAGAACAAGGAGAGTAAAATCTCTAAATGACTCACTTTTTCTGTGTCAATCTATTTCTGAGGTAGAGGTGGAGGACAGGGGCTGAGACAAAGACAGACAGAAACAGATTATATCCAGGAGAGAGGACAAGACAGGAAAAAAAGGGGACTAGAAAAGTTTGACAGAAAAGTGCAAGAGGAGGGAAAGGCATAACAAGAGCAGCCGAAGGAGGGGGGCTCCGAACAGGAGAGCCCCCGCAATGCCGCTGATGGCCCTCTACGGCCTTGTCTTAGTTCCCAGAGCCATCATTTAGGCTTGTATTTGAGACATTCCACAATAAGATGTGCAATAGAAGGCAGGTCTATCACCTCTAGGGAAACAGCCTGGAGTTACTCCAAAGAGACCCACAGCCAAGATAACCAAGAAAATGCAGAGAGAGAGGGAAAGTGTGTGCAAAGACAGAATGGAAGAAGAGAGAGATTTTAAGGAGAAGAATGATAAAAAGAAAAGTAGGAGAAAGTAAAGAATGGTTTGATTATTAAGGAAAGAGTCATAGAGATACAGCATTATCACAGTTTAAGATGATGGTAATACATTGTTTTTTTGGACAGGGTACCATGGCTGGACCATAGTTTTCTAAGAAATAACTTGTAATGTAAATACTATGGTACATGCATTTGGTTAAATGTGTGTTGTCCACATCACTAGAATCACCTTGCTTGTTTAAGGCCAATCTGTTCAAGTTTATACCTACACTCTAAAAATTCTGGGTTGTTTTAACGCAACGTTGGCCAAATATGGACAAACCCAATGTCAGAGCGAAACGAAGCAAATGTAGATCTACATCTGGGAGCGATATTTTTTTCCTAGGATGATAGGGGAAGACTCATAAATGGTATTAACACCAGTGTACGGGTAGGTTTAGGGACGGGGTTGGGGTAGGTCATATATTTACATATACAGTAATGTAACGTTAAGTCAACGGCATTCATAAACACGCTGAAAAGCGATTATGCGTGTTAATAGCACGGCAAAAATGGAAACACCATTTCATGAGATCAGTCTGGATTTGGAGGCGTGTAATATTTTTTGGCCTAAGAATAGAAATCCAAGGGATCATTGCTTTTCACATGAGTACTAGGTGCTTCTAGTGGCATAGAAGTGATGACAGTTTCTAAGTATGTTAGTAAATTGGTTTCAATTTCTAAGAATTCGTGACAATCTCATTCATACGTTTTCTTTGTTGCAATCTGCATATGTTCTACTAGTCACACAGCAGAAGGTCTGGACTCCATCAAAGCTTTCATTGGCCAATATTCATACAGTATTGGGGTGTGATTGGAGGTGGACCTTCATGGTCATGTTTTACTTACAAATCTTACATTGCTATACAACTCAGATTCTAGAAAACGTCTTCGGAAAACGTCTTGATGTGACTCTCTGTGAAAACTCTACTTCACTGTGATTGGACGACTGGGTAAAAGGGACATTGATGAGCGCGTTGTTTTACTCAAAGTTGAAATTTCTTCGACTCTCGACCGTAAAAAAACGCTAAGTGCTCAGCGTGTACTGAGACACCTCGGCACCTCGTCACGTTGCTGGCGTTTAAAAAAACACTGCACTCCCAAACTCGAACAATACACTAGCCTTGGGGGAAAAAGCATTCATGGACACACATCGGCCACTAGTACAATACTTACGAATTCTCACAAGATCGCGTTGGAAATTATACATACTTCACCTTTGAGTCAGTATGCACTAGTCAAAAACCATGCTATTACTATCTGATCACTGTACACCACAGTTCTGTTTTGAAGTGGAAAATATTCAGGAAAAAACATCTGATGGAATTGTGCAAGTTGTTGTAGAGGAGCTGCTAAAGGTCTCTGAAGGTCTGAGCCCTGATGTCCTGCTCTGGGATCCATCATCATTACAACGTCTAATGAAAAATGATGACCTCAGCATCCTGAAACTCCACTCGGCACATATATTTGCTTTGGATTTTGAGAGCAGAGAGGAGATGAGAGAGGTTCAAGTTCATCCAGTTGCTAAGACGAACACCATTGCTTTCTTCTTTCTCTTTATCTGAAATACGTGGTCACAGTGACACTATAGAGCCACCACACTTCAGGTTGATCAAGTCCCTTTTTCAACCAAAGACACATCTGCACTCACTTAGAGCAGTAGCGCAGACAGACTCGCTACAAAAAACACACTTTTTAACGGATTCCTGAATCCCCACAGCAATCCAGCAAAAACCATGAGACCCGGACCTAACTCTCCGGGTCATGGAATTTCATCTTTGAACTATTTCAATAAATATGAGATGCCAAGTTATTAATTTTCTCTCAGCCTTTTCTTCCCCTACTTCCATTTTTAACCGCTAACATAAACATCGGACCTGACTGCCGATTTCTGGGAATTGGAGGCGATTGCGCCACTGGTGACATTTGGGTGACATTTTTAAGAGATGAAAATAATCGCGAGGTTTCTGCTGGCGTGCTCCTGTCAGAACGAGGGATGGGATACTGGCGCTAGACGCACCCGGCTGGCCTTTGCCGAGGCGCTGCACGGAAAGATCGCTGAGGCTGATTTGTTTATGTATGCGGAGGAGGTCATTACAGGGGTCATTAGTTGGGCAAAGAGATGACAAGGGAGTAGCTCATCTGTAAGTCCGTCAAAGAGAAGCAACTAAGTGTGTATTTTTCTCTCTAGCATCTTACCAAGACAGTTGTGCCCGTCGTCTGCCAGCATGAATCCGTCGTAGCATGTGCACCTGTAGTTCCCGGGGATATTGATGCAGTCGTGAACACATCCGCCATTGTAGTCATTTTCACACTCGTCCATATCTGAAAAACACAGCACACACACAAAATTGAGTCAGTAAACACATCACATTGAGTCAAGACAGATCAGACAAATGTCCATAACACAAACAGTATGGATGAGTTACACATTGAAGTTTAATACTTAGGTTAGGGGTTGTTCAAACCACTAACTCTTAAAGGAGTAGTTCACTTTAAAAAAAACTTTTGCTGATAATTTACTCACCCCCAAGATGTCCATGTCATTCTTTTTAAGGTTTTTGATGAAAACATTCCAGGATTTTTCTCCATATAATGGACTTCAATGGGAACCAAACAATTCAAGGTCTAAAAGACAGTTTCAGTTCAAACTGCAAATTGTTCAAAGGGCTTTGAACGATTTCAGACGATGAATAAGGGTCTTATCAAGCGGAAAGTTTTATAAGCTCAAATGGTCGCCTTGCTCTGTTCTGTGTGACTCTCCTGTTCGAACTCGTTCATCAAAATGAACAAATCTTTTCCTGAGTCAACTCGTTCATTTCGTTCGTTGAATAAACCAAATGACTCGGGAAAAGATTGGTTCATTTTGATAAACGAGTTCGAACAGGAGAGTCACGAATGTGCATCACAGAACAGAGCAAGGTGAGCATTTGAGCTTATAAAACTTAAACTTTGTTGTTGTTTTTTTTTTTTAAATGAGCGATCGTTTTTCTTGATAAGACACTTATTCATAGTCTGGAATCGTTTAAACTCTTTGAACAGTTTGCACTGAAACTGTCTTTTGGACCTTGAACCGTTTGGTTCCCATTGAAGTCCATTATATGGAGAAAATCCTGGAATGTTTTCATCAAAAACCTTAGTTTCTTTTCGACTGAAGAAAGAAAGACATGGACATCTTGGATGACATGGGGTGAGTTAATGATCAGCAAAAGTTTATTTTAAGTGAACTACTCCTTTAAGTTCTCCGCTACTCCGTTAAGACTACTAAAAACTCAAATCCTGTTAGTGATACTAAGCAGAGGTTAAATAGGAAGTTTTAGGAACAGTTGGCTTATGAAACAAGCCTCCATTAGGCCTATGAGTCTGTGCAGCAGACAGGCGTAAGTGGGGACACTAAAATAAACACAATATTTCTTTCTCTTTCACGCACACACTTGAATACATTGAAATCAGAAAGTGTCTGTTCTCTGCCAGACAATGATAGCGGGTCTCTGCTTTGTGTTCTGTATATCTCCGAGTGTGTGATTTAATAAACCTGGCTTGTGCTCTTGGAGACATACGGCACAAACTAAAAATATCCACATTATTTCCCACAAATAACACTCGCGTTGTGCAACTATGGCTTTGAGGACAGCGAGAACTGCGTTTAAGAATGTTTTGTTTTTCTTTGCAAAAACTATTTAGCAAGTAAAATTCACAGTAACACACATACAAGCACACATGCTCATGCCACAAACACAAATCATACACACACAGATATACACTAAAATTATGGAGGCATAAATACTTCACTAGTATTTCATTTGTTGTTTATTTCTTTTGTCTATCAAAGAGTGTCGGTTTTGGCTTATTTTGAGGGAAAGGGCCATCACAGTAGACAAACCCTGAGCCAACTCATCATGAAAACATCCATAAACACTCTGGAGCAAACAAAAACTTCATGTTTCATTAACGTTTTATCTAGTGAACATGCTCCTGAAGAGCGCTACGTGATGCCACAAGAAGGAAGGGAAAAATGAGGGAAAGGAGTAAAGACAGTCGTCCCCTGAAGGTAAATGAGATGGAGGAATGACAGATCTCACCATAATAAAGCCCACTTTAAAATAACACATTGAGTCTCATTCACTAAGTGTGTGTGATTGTTTTAATAATACAAAATCATGATCCACTTTCAGAAACGCTAAATTGAATCATCTATACTGATCAATCTATATTTCATCATTCAGGCTACAGTAACAGAGTAAGATCTGGTCTGTATTAAAGGTGTTTATTGTGTTTAAACTGGTTTGAGGATGGCACACTTAGTGTTGCTTGAGGATGTTTCTGCGTGTGCAAGGTGCCATACCTCAATCACGTAGTCGCTTATTAAAATACTCCAAATTCATTAACATTACAACAAGGTAAAGCACAAATTCATGTGTGCATCGTATGTGTTATGAAACTGGGTGGACATATTTTGTGAGAAGTTCAAATTAATCCACACAATTGAACTGAATGAGACACAATAGATCCTTCAGTGGCTTTACACTAATGCATCATAAAGGCAATCCATCCGAGAACTGTAAGAAGACGAGTGAGAGTCGTTGACAGTGTTTTTAGGTGTCCGTGCGTGTTGTGGTCGTTAGCAAGGGTAACAAGCTGTACATGAGCTGCCAGTGAAGGTGTGAGGGGGACGGGGATGTTAAAGAGCGGACGGCTGAGTTCGCCTCCAGCTGACAGACTTCCTGCCCCGGAGCTGTTGTTGATACGGGCCGGCAGTGAGCTGACAGGTCGGGGTGCAGCTTGTCGCCATTTCCGCCGTTGACACACACTGATCTCTAATTGAAGGAGAAGTGTTTACGCTCAACATCCCATCAGCCAGATTAAGCACCTCCACTAACACCTCAGCAGGGGTGGAGCCCGCGGAGGCAACACCTCAACACCCCTATGGCCCAACATAACACACCCCATGCCCAAATCCTGACTGCTGAAAAACGTGCCATGCAGAGAGCAAAGGAAGGAGGGGTATTGCAAAAAGCCCTTTTCATAATTCAGGAAAGGGACAAACAATGACACCTTGAAATCGTTCAAAAATCGTTCTTCTGTGCCGTTACTCGTTATAGTTGTCGTGTAGACTTCTATTCTTTTATATTTATGTTATTAGAAGAATGTTATTATAGAATGTTTTTAGAACTATATCTTATTTTAGAACTATTCCATTATCATTATAGATATCGTCATTAGTGCGAACAGGCTCATTAAGGCTGCATTTATTTGATCAAAAATACAATGTGAAAATTACAACTTAAAAAAAAAAAACATAGGCCTATTTCAAAATGTAATTTATTCCTGAGATGGCAAAGCTGAATTTTCAACAACCATTAGTCCAATTGTCAGTGTCACATGATCCTTCAGAATTAATTCTCAATATGCTGATTTGTTTATGAATTTTAAGGAGTTTTATCATTTTTTTCCAGATTTTTGATGAATAGAAAGTTCAAGCGAACCGCATATGTTTGAAATATAAATCTTTGTAACATTGATTGACACTTGATTAATTGAATTGAAAAATTTTCCTGACCCCAAACTTTTGAATGATAACAATTATAGAAGAATTTAAAATATTTTTTTGGATTAATAATATGTCACTCCACATGACACTGCAGGAATTTTCATTATTTAACTGTCCTGTAATGATTTTATGATTTTAAGATTTTCAGTGTGTGTGTGTGTGTGCGCGGCGCGTATGGTGGCACATAAAGCAGTAAAGAGACTGAAGTGTCCTATGAGGGGAGGGTCAGGGTTGAATGGTGGGCACACTCAGACAGCCAATCAGAGATGTCCGCAGACACCAGGCAGACAATGGCCTAGTAATGGCCAGACACCTCCATCTCTCATTCCATTTATCTGTCTCTGCCTCACCACCCCCATGCCCTTTTCTATCATTTCCTCACCGAAACACACTAAGAAACACAACTACACAGACAATCCACCTTAGTCTACACACACTCGCAGAGACTAGGGCACTTCTTCAGCAAAGCAGCGGCAATTACCTGACCTCTTTTACAAGTAGAGATAAAAAGGGGATGGAGGGAATGAATAAAAAGGCAGACAAGACAATTTTCTCCAGGATAAACTGACTGACCCATAGTCCTGATGCTGAGTCATCTTTACAAGCTTTGTTTAATCTCTTCTCTACCCTGCAAACAAACCCAGCAGTGAAATCCCCACGCTCGCCTCTGGGGATTTAAGATCTGTGGGGATTCCCTCCTGAGCTAAGCTCGTCAATTAATCAATTTACATAATCAATAAAACCCAAAAGGCTCAGGAAGGAAGTGCTATGTCATCTCATGCCATAATTGTTACATATAATTGTAATCGTTTATCTTTAAAGCATTTAAACTGTGTCATTACTGTGTAATTCCAAAGTCACCAAATAAAAATGTGGCTTTCATTAGTCAAACAAACCAATAGTCCCGGTCCCGCTCCCAACTTACGGCATTAGTTGAGCCAATGTTGCTGTGTCATGCTGGTCGGGATGCTCAAACAAACAGAGCAATGTTTTGATACTGGCACAAAGCCACTGTGTTTACGTGTTTAGGGGAATCAACCTACGAAAGGCATTTTAATTGCATAGTGCCGTCTAGTGTAGGAAAAACCATTAGATGCATTTTACACCAGCCCTAAAAAACATCAAATAAATAACGTAAAGCAGGTTTACAAATCACAGACAAAATATCCCTTGACTTTACAATGACAGAAACATGCAAAACACAATTTTCAGAATCGCCCATGATCGTCCATCAAATGTCACACTTAAAAGCAGATGCACCTCAAAAACATGTTTCGTTGTGTCTGTATATCTACTCACCAGTTAAAGTGATCTTTATCTGCAATAACTTGTACAATCTATGTTAAAGATGTATAATAATAGAAAATGTATTCAATAATTCTATGAGCACAAAGCTAAAAAGGCAATAATGAATTGCAGTGGGCTTGGGGACCAGCTGAATTTACTGAAGCGTGTCACCACAAACATTTAAACTAATATTTATTCAGAAATCCCAAAGGAGGCACACGTTTCTCCTGAAACTCCTTAGGAGAAATAGTCGACATATAGAAAGGGTCTAGAGCTATTAAATCAAATGAATGTGAATAGCATAGCTGATCTTAAAGAAATTAGATCAGAAACAGTTTAGATCTTTTGAAGACTTTGGTATGTTGGCAAATCTGAGTACATGACGCAGTTGAGATCCCTTCTGAAAATTCAGATGAGACACATTTGAGATTTCTGGGGTCTTTTTCTTAGGAGAAACACCTGAGAAATCAGGAGACTCCATCTTACCTCCATTTCATCTCATTGGTTTATAGGAGAAACAACTAAGATGTTAAAGGAGAAGTTCACTTTAAAAAAAAACATTTGCTGATAATTTACTCTCCCCATGTCATCCCCGTCTTTCTTTCTTCAGTCAAAAAGAAATGAAGGTTTTTGATGAAAATATTCCAGAATTTTCTCCATATACTTTTCTCCATGACTTTACTGGTCCAAAAGACGAATTCCAGACGGTGAATAAGGGTCTTATCAAGTGAAACAATCGCTCATTTAAAAAAAAGTTTAAGTTTTATAAGCTCAAATGCTTGCTCTGTTCTGCAATGCACGTTCGTGACTCTCCTGTTCGAAGTTCGTTCATCAAAATAAACCAATCTTTTCCCGAGTCAATTCGTTCATTTTGTTCATTGAATGAACCAAATGACATGAAAAAGATTTGTTCATTTTGATGAACGAGTTCGAACAGGAGAGTCACGAACGAGCATCACAGAACAGAGCATTTGAGCTTATAAAACTTAAACTTTGTTATATATTTATATTTGCACTGAAACTGTCTTTTGGACCTTGAACCATTTGGTTCCCATTGAAGTCCATTATATGGAGAAAAATCCTGGAATGCTTTCATCAAAAACCTTAATTTCTTTTCGACTGAAGAAAGAAAGACATGGACATCTTGGATGACATGGGGGTGAATAAATTATCAGCAAAAGTATTTTTAAAGTGAACTACTCCTTTAAGTAGATCTGATTTATGATTATTCTTTTCTAATGAATGGTCTGCAGCTAAGGTGTTTTATGAGAAACTGCTGAGACAGAGGCCCTGTTTAAACCTGCATGCGTGTGATCAATCAGATCACAAGTTCAACGACGCTAAATACAGGAATAAATGGGGTCTAAAACGTTTTGAGCTTGTCCACTTTCAACTACTTCCAGAGGTTGTGGAAAACGCATTCGACCAGATTGCTTTGGTAGTGTAAATGCACGTGATCGAATGTGTTCGAACAGCCGCAAAAGATCAGAAAAGGCCCATAAATTTACCCGCCAGTAGACTCGATGAAATCAGAACAAACGTGGTTGAAAGTAGACAAAAGAGACACCAGGTGTATATAGGAAAATGTCTCCCACATCACACGCATTGATTACACGACCAATCTCCAAGTAAAATAAATGTACTTTTGATTGGCATCTTGGTTAATAAGCATCATTTTCTGCGACACACCTGGATTGCTAGGATCTTTTCAGAGGAGAAACATCTAAAAAGCAGGAGACTTCAGCTAAAAGTCTCCATTTAGCCTATTTGTTGTCTACAAGAAACAATTGAGATATTAAAGAGCATGCTCAACATGCAGACTTCACTAGCATGTAACTGACCACAAAGGCACTGATGTGCAGACAGACACAATGACTGCATTAGAGTGTTAGCAAGCATTTTCTTAATTTTCTTCAAAGCCAAACACGCAGGGCTTTAATTAAAGGGTGGGTATTGGGGGTGTTAATGGGCTTTTTTTGCTACAGACAAAACATCCCCCCACTCCCCACAATACACCACATTACACTGTGGACGGAATGTCTGCTCAGACAGAATAAGAGCAAAAAGAAAAGAAGAAAAAAAAGTGAAGAGACGCACGCATAGTTAACATGCTACGACCAAAGCAGACCGGTTGGATTCAACATAACTGACAGCCTCATTGTCCCGCCACCGTAGACTGCGGTTTGAAGGTGGGAGGAAAAGGCTTCTGTAAAGTCCAGAACATTCCCTGTGTTTCCTTAGAGAAATAAAAAGATGTTGTTCTAGCCCACGCTGTCTGGCCTCAGACAGGAGTATCAAGCGCTAACTGAAGAGCAGTCTGGTGCAATGCCACTTCACATCCACCTAATTCATTAATGCAATTGAGAATGGGTTTCGGGTTTCATAATAGGTAGAGAGCTCATTTCACCCTTTTCCTGAAACACAAGCTCCACACATGTGGGTGAAACGGGGAGAGAGTGCGGCAAAACTAACAATCTAGAATCCACAGATGAAGAACACAGAGTACAATAACAGGAAACAGCAGAGAGAGAGAAGAATCCGACTGTTTGTCAGCTCTAAAAGTGTCCATCATGCACCTCAGTGATGCTCTGACACACACAAACTCATTTACGCCCATGTAGCTCGCAATCTAATCGCACCAGCTAGAAGTCAGAGTGTGTGTGTGTAGAGAGTGCGTTTGCACAAATGGATAAATTCAAGATCCTTGAACACAAATTCATCCTGGGTTAACTTAACCTGAACCTAAAATCACTTGATTAATCAATAACTGTACCCTGCACCTGCTCAGCCATGAAACGGAAGTGTGAAATTGTAAAACATAGAGCATAAACTTTGAGTATTTAATTCCACAATATTAGAGGTTACAAAAACCACATTCAGAACTTCCTTCCAACATATGTATGTATGCCCAAAAGCATGTCCAGTCCCTCCTCAATAGATGTATGTGGCGTGATGTTAGTGTGTGTCTATGAGTGTTTCAGTGAATGTGAGTGTGATCCGCTCTGATCGTGTGTGTGTGTTGGCTCCAGCTGTGCTGTGCTCTCGAGCAGAACAGGAGAGGGAGGTGTAAAGACTGGAGCAGGTTTTGGCCTCCCAGCACCTCTCACCCTCACACTGCACTTCCTCCTCACTACTTAAGACCCACAGCAGGATCTAGAGAACAGCTGGATGACCTGACTGTGTGTGTGTGTGTGTGTGTGTGTGTGTGTGTGTGTGTGTGTGTGTGTGTGTGTGTGTGTGTGTGTGTGTGTGTGTGTGTGTGTGTGTGTGTGTGTGTGAGAGACAGGGACGAAACGAGCGAAAACAGAAGGAGAGAGATCTGTCTGGCCCACCTTCGCAGTGCTTGCCATCTCCTTTGTAACCAGTCTTGCAGATGCACTTGAAGGACTTCGGAGTGTTCTGGCAGAGAGCGTCGATGTGACAGTCATCTGTGGCTTCGGAGCACTCGTCGGCATCTGTGGAGTAATCACATGGGATACGATTTAGCTGGATGCATGAAAAGATAACTGAGTCAAATCAGACAGTGACAATAAATAAAAGAGAAGTCACTAGATGAAGATGCTTTATATTTTGATTTAAGGCAGCCGAAAATCAAAAGGTCAGTTTCTTAAAGCATGACACGCTCTCTATTTAAATCTGTACAAATAATAAAACAAAGAAGGGTCATTACATCTTTCAGTTTCATTCATATTGGTAGCAAAATCAAATAACATTTAAACAGAAGAGCAAGAAGGAGTTCCAGAAACAACTAATCCTTCTCAGTACATACCCTTCTACCAAAAGACAATCCAGTCAAAGTGAATTAGATAATGAAAAATCTGTTTTATGGGTTCTTTTGACAGGAGATTCAGGGTGTAGTAAATGTTACTCTTTGTCTGTTCTAAAAACAGTTTACTTTCTCTTATGAGGATCTTATTGCTGGTTTAGACAGGTGAAACTGAACAGAACAGAATAAAAATGACAGCATCTTATTGAAACAGGACAAGGGCAGTCCGGAAGGAAGAAGTTCAGCCCTTTTTAGCCAAGAAAGACGGTCCAATAAAGTGATATATTGATACACATAAAAAGCAGATATTATGCTCATTCATTCTCCAGATACAGAGGTGAATGGATAAATGAATGAACGGACAGGCCGTTGGAAAGCTAATTTAGGAGAAATGGTCTTTTTGAAGAGGTTAAGGAGGTGGTTTGGATGGTTATAGATGTGTAGACTCAATCTTGTCACCCCAACAGTGACACACCACTGAACCCCAAAACTCTTCTTTGTCTTTTAATGAAATCGTGTGAATTCTTTCAGCTTTACGCAAACGTAAAAAGTCGCAGAATCCAAATGATCCCCTTTTGCGCAATTCGGTGCGCTCTTTACATCCAACATCCAAGCCATAAATACATATAAAGTGTGTGTGTGTGAGAGAGAGAGAAACAGAGAATCCTTTCTAAAGTTTTGTTTGTGCATTCCTTAACTTAATCTGTTAAAGTAGCCTACTGTCTATTTAAAAAAAAACTGAAAACCGGGAAAACCAAAAGTCCGTTTTGCGCAATAGTCAGACTCATTTGGAGATGAGTCATTCATTTCGGTTTATTTGCTAAAGCATCGTGTTCGACCTAAAATACACAAATGAAAATATAAAATACCACAAATCATTCAGTCGTGATGTGGTGAAAAAGAACCAACAGACAGTTTTTATTGTTTGTATCATTATTGACTTTTTCCAGGCATTCATTATGGAGAGACACAATGCGTATTGATGGTGGTGGAGGAGTGAGGGGTCGATAAACCCCCGGACCGACCCCATCAGGGCGGCTCATGTTCCTATAGACCCTATGGGAGTTAGAAGAGCTCTCCTTTAGGAATTTCAAGAGCACGAAACTGCGTTTTAAACGCGTTCAAATACGCATACGCCTAAAGTTTTTTCAGCTCTTATGTCAATTACGAGCCGCAATATTTTAAATATTTGACTACATTATTATTCTAAATGAATGCAAATAATAATTAGCCTAATAATACATAATTTGCATTGCAATTACACTGAAAAATGTGCAATTACACTGAAATAATTTGCATACAAACATGCAACCACTGAATTATAGCCAATATCAGGTGTTAAAAGTTTCACTAAAAATATGTTAAAGATACAGAAAAAAATAGAATGGAACACTTACCTGCGACTGCAACATTTCCCATGACATCCAAAGTATTTATGATGAGGAAAAACAAACAGACGTCCAAGGAGAAGCAGGAAGGACCCATGGTTAGAGGCTGTGAGTGAATGGACTTCTCCAGTTGTGCGTTTCTTTGATAAGAAGGATTTCTGCTGCTGGGCAGAGAGAGCACGAGAGCTCCAGCCGCCTGCTGATTGGCTTGCGCACATTTGAGGAGGAGATGGGAGGTGGAAGAAAGGGGGACAGAGAGAGAGAGAGACTCTGCGCGCGACTAGATAGATAGATAGACAGACAGAGACAGACAGACAGACAGAATATGTCATATGAAAAAGTACAAAAGCAATAACAATCTGAATCATGGCACTAAATGTAACTGATAGCATATCTAGTATTTCCCAGTAGGCAATTGTTAAATGGACATGTAAAAATTGCCAACTGAAACTGTTTCTAAGTTTGTATTAATATAATAATCTCAGAATGTTAAAAGTTGAACTTTATAGTTAAACAAAAAGAAAAATCGCTTTTGAGTTTTGGATGTAGCTGCTTATTTAAAGCCAGGTAATCAATACAATACCAATCACAGGAGAGTTCATACTGCCCCCTGGCGACCGAACTGCAGTACACACATTGTAAAAAGCAATGTGGTTGTCCCATTATATTATACAGTGACAAATTAATTTGAATTTCTAGTTTTCTAGTTGCGTGTAATTACTGGATATGATTTTTGAATCTAATTTTATAAACATTGCATTTTACATTCACAAAAAGCAATTTCTAAATTAAAGAAAAAAAAATCTATTAAATATTCTAGAAAACAAAAAAGAACCCCAGCTATACTTAATGACTTTGCAAATATATTATCCTAAGGATTAGATTATATTGACCTAATTCTTTTTTTTCCAGGCCTCAAAATAACGATATTTCCAGGTTTTATATGACCATAAAAACACTATAGCAAGGTAGGCAACTTATTAAATTAGTAGGCTACCATAGAAAAAATTAAGAAGGGGAAAAAGGTATGAAGCCTCTTAAAGTGAGAAATAACAGTTTTTACGTAACCTCATGCAGGACACCAACACGAAATCTTTGACGCATTATCAGCACGACTTGAAACACGTCTTCGATATAGGGTTTTGTTTGTTTGTTTTTTTGTCGGTGTCTGTCTGTATTGTAAACGGTTTACAAAACAAACAAACAAACAAACAAACGACAAAGAGACAGACAGAGTCCTCGTAGCTGTGAAGCATTGTCTCTCTGAGGGTCTGAAAGACGCGCTCCATGTAACGTTATAGCTCCTAACTTTTACATTTGCCCTTTTTTCACAAATAAATATGAAAAATGCTGTCTGAAACGCGCAGCACAAGTTGAATGAACACGTGCGACGCGAAGGAACGCGCCGTCCGCGACACATCCAGGGGACCCGCCTTTTGTGTGACGTCACATAATTCTAGCCAATCGCAGTGCAGGAACGCCAAGCTGTTGCGTGTCATGGCGTCCTCCTTGAAGGGGGTTGGGTTCGCAGATTCATAATAACTGCGATATTTTACATTCCCACGATCAGCGGAGCGGCTCTAACGCGTTTAGGATATTATTGCACCAACAATGGGGACTGTGCACGCACGGGTAAGCGTTTTATTAAAAACGCAGGGTGAAATATTCTTGTTTTGCCTGTGACCTCTTGTGCTCAGAATTATTGTACTGGTTTATTGCTTGTTGTTGTATTGTTAAAGAAAGCTGCTCGTCTTTATGTACATGACATTGGATATTAGCTATACATATGCAGAATATTTGCAGTGTTTTTTGTTTTGTAGAGTATGGATTCTTACCCCATGTATGGGCGAGATCTGGGCGTCAACCCAGATGATATGGAAATGATGGAGGCGGTGCAAGAAACTAAGCAAGAGGTTTTAGAAAATAAAAATGTAAGTTTTGTTGAACTGATACTGACTTCTTTTAAATCGTTTCAAACTTATACAATGATACTACCATGTTTGTTTGTTTTGGATAATTATTATACCATGTCATGGTACATGAATAGTGAATATAAATATCTTGATTACCACTTTTCATTTCTGACTGTGCCACCCTTACAAAAAAAGTACCATACAACTCTGATGCTATTAGATGGCAATGCCATAGTATTTACATTGTATTCCAAAATACTTCCAAGAATGCTATTGTGCATGTCCAAAAACACGGTATAACCGTTGTTGTATCATGTCCAAAATCTGCAGTCACACACTATGACATCTCTGTTCTCTTCTAGGTTGTTGTACAGCATGTCAACATTGAAGGGTTGGGCAGAACAAAAGAGGATTACTTGGGCTATGAAATCTCTGATGTCTTCACTGCCAGAAACCTGGTTGAAGTAAGTGAGCTGTCAAGAAGGTCAAAGTGCTTATTAGGACGGGTAATCATGAGTAGCGATAGACCTAAATGGTCCAAGACGGATTTAGTGGACAGTGCACTTTAATTATTTTTTCAGATATATTTTTGCTTTGAATAAAAATGTCTGTAAATGCATATATTATTAGATACAATTATTACAAGCTACGTCTTATTTGCTGACATTAATTGTATGCAATGTATCTGCATTAAATAATAGGCCATAGATATCACATATCAGCCATAAAGAAACCCTATTAGTCGAGTATCAATTTAGTGTACAAGGTAACAAGCTCGGTCTTTTGTTCAGGTGATGAGAAAATCCCATGAGGCCAGACAGAGGTTGCTCCGTCTTGGCATATTCAAAGACGTGGAGGTGGTGATTGACATCTCAGAAGGTACAGCATCCATAACATCTTCATGCCCAGTTTAAAACGAACTAGACCTTCTGTACTGAGCTGTTGCGTTTTTCTAGACTTTTGACATTTACAAATTGTACTTCAAGCTAACCGCTGTGCTGGAGAATATTAACCTACACCAGCTCATTTACATACTCATAAAGACAGAAAAAACAGTGGGTTCAAAAGTCAGCCTTTTTATTATCAGTATTAAATGTGTGTACTGTGTATATATACAGTACATTTTCATCTATGAATTTGATTTCATAGAGGAATCTACCCTGCATTACATTCATCTACAGTGTTGTTCATTAGATTCTGTCCTTTTGATCTCCTCTTTAGGAGCCAATGCTCTGCCAAATGGACTCGATGTTACATTTGAGGTTACTGAGCTTAAACGACTGACAGGCAGTTATAATACCATGGTTGGAAACAATGAAGGCAGTATGGTAAGAATCATTATTCACACAGAAATTAAAGCAATTTGCATCCTGACTAGATGTGACGTCTGTCCACATTGAAAAAAAAAATAAAAATACTGTATGACCTACAGCCAATTAGAACATATGTGATATTGGTAATGCTTCCTTTTACAGTCCAGTTGATGGGATTTTGGACCAATGAGATTTTACTGTGGCTACACATTGCAACACTGCAGAAATAGCACCAAAGTGATGTGTGAAATGTCCTGTCAATCATATTTTTGAGCATTGTTGTTATTGTTGTGTTTTCGTTGACTGAAGAAAAGCTAAAATAAAGTCAAATATAAATAGTGAATGAAAAACAAACTTAAAATCTGTGCTAATTGTGCTTGAAAAGTGATAAAATTACAAAAACAACACTGAAATTAAATAATTGCATATAAATGAAAGCCAGATTGAAGTATTAAAAACTAATAAAACTCACAAAAATTAAAATGAAAAATGAAAATATATATTAAAAGAAGCTAATTCAAATTTGGTATATATAGTAGTAAAATGGCACTTTTACTCTCAATTCTTTCATGCTATTAATAGAATAATATTTAAAATGAATAATATTATTAGTATTTATAATAGCATTTACAGTCGGTGTGCTATATTGCTATAGTATCACTAGTGCTGTCAAATCGATTTATCACGATTAATTGCATCTAACAAAAGTTTGTAAATATATAGATACACACACACATATATATATACATATATTAATCAATCTGACAGCTCTAATTATCACTTCGATTTTCTGTGTAGTTATTAGGGCTGTCAAACGATTAATCGCGATTAATCGATCGCCGCATCCAAAATAAAAGTTTGTGTTTACATAATATATGTGGGTGCACTGTGTGTAATTATTTTATACATATAAATACACACACATGCTTGTATATGTTTAAGAAATGTTTTCATGTGTATATACTGTATATATATTTATATATCATTTATATTATATCTAAATTAAATTTATATATAAATAATATTTTTTTCTTAAATATACAAATATGTGCGTGTGTGTATTTATATCTATAAAATAATTATACACAGTGCACCCACATATATTATGTAAACACAAACTTTTATTTTGGATGCGATTAATCGCGATTAATCGTTTTCCAGCCCTAGTAGTTACATTGCGTTTACTGCATTTGTGTATTTGTACCACTAAAGGTCTTGGGTATTAAACTTCCAAATATGATTGGCCGAGGAGAGAAGCTCACCTTTCAGTTTTCCTATGGAACAAAGGAGACGTCCTACGGCCTGTCCTTCTTTAAACCACAGTCGGGATTTTATGAACGCAAGTATGTTTTCTGCAAACAATGCAAAACTTTAAAGATGAAGATGCACATTTTAGCTTTAAATGTAGCAGTAATATTAAATAGACATTGAGTAATGTTGGCTTTGCTTTGTTTAGCTTCACTCTAAACCTGTACAAAGTCACCGGCCAGTTCCCGTGGAGCTCCCTAAAAGAGACGGACAGGGGAGTTTCTACAGAGCTCAGTGTAAGATATTAAATGTGACGTGATTTTAAAGCATTGGTTGTACTTAATGAAGAAAGATATAATACGACATGTGTCTTGCAGTTTCCTCTGTGGATGACGGATCACACTCTGAAGTGGGAGGGTGTGTGGCGTGAGCTGGGATGTCTGGCCCGCAGCGCCTCCTTCGCAGTGAGAGAGGAGAGCGGACACACTCTTAAATCCGCCCTTTCTGTAAGCTCTGCTCTGTTGCGTTGAAGTTTTGGCTCCATGCTTTCAGACTGATTTCATGGATTTCTTGTCTCTTACAAGCACACCATGGTAGTAGACACCAGGAACTCTGCCATCCTGCCCCGAAGAGGTGCCTTACTGCGGCTCAACCAGGTGTGTGACCTTGAACATCAGCCCAGAACTCATCACTAGCTGTTTTGTATTTCTTCGCTCACCGTTAGTTTGCCTCACTATGTCCATCACTGATTAAAATTGTCTGGACAATAGTTGTGTTGGCTCTGTTGGTTTAGGAGCTGGCAGGATACACCGGAGGAGATGCCAGCTTTCTCAAAGAGGACGTTGAGCTGCAGCTTAACAAACCATTTATCTGGGGATCGGTGGGTGTGGTCTTCACTCACGTATATTGTTATAGATATTTCTGGTTTTGACATTGTTTATCATGCTCGGTAACACTTAACTTGAAGGAGTGTGCATAAGAGTCACCTTCATAATCATGACATGACACGTTTGTGACAACTGTCATTAAGTGTCTTTCACTCAGTTATGACATTTTTAATGCAAATTTGACATTGTTTGAGATGTCTTTATGACACCTTGACATAAACCAATACATCATAACCTGTCAGTGTCTTTGTCATGACAACTTGATATTACTAAGACAACACAACCTGTTAAAAACATGACATAGCAGATTAATGATCAAACTTAAGAAAGCACCTAGCTTTATTGGTTAACATTACATTAAACTGTCAGGTGGTTGGGTTTGACATTGGCTGTCATGAAGCCATAACTTTTTAATGACAAATTCAATTAGTACCACTGTAGTTGAGGTCAGGAAAAATAATCATGACAGTGTTATAATGGCCTCATGACAACCAATGTCAAAGCCAACCATATGACAGTTTAGCTTAATTTAATGTCAAGTTGTCATGACAAAGACATCTTAAACAAGGTCATATTTGCATTCAAAATGTCATTATTGAGCGAAAGACACTTAATGACAGTAGTCATAAACATGCATAAACCTTCAAGACATATGGTTATGAAGGTGCCATGTCAGTCTTATGCACACCCCTTCAAGTAAAGTGTTACCTCATGCACTACCTGCCTTAGAAAGTGGCTATAAAAGTCTCTTTTTAAAGGACTTTTGTGATATTTGGACATTTATTATTAAGTAGCTCTAATGATTTTCTCTAATAGGTGTTATCCGCATCTTTATGGGGTGGGATGCTCTTTCCTCTTGGGCGTCAGCCTACCTCTATTGCTGACAGGTGTGTGTTTGTTTGCTCCATTGCTCCAAAGGTTTTATAGTTATACTTGGATATAATTTTATAATTATGCACTAATAAAAACCATCTTGAATTGTTTAAAGAAACATTTTATAATGATAAAGCCACACTATGCTCAATGTGGTTAGACAAATTTAGACACTGAATTAAAGAGTTTTTTTCAAAGTCTTGATCTACTAGAATAGGTTTTTATGCTTGAATGTTAAAAAACACATTATTATTCACGTATAAGGTAACAACACCTCTCTTTTATTGGTCATGTCAATCACAGTTCTGATTGCCTACACCAAACACTGATCCCTAAACCTACTCGTCACTGTAACCTTAACCAATATCAGGGCGGGATTTCTGGTGAAGTGAAATATCGCGCTAGGCTACGTTCACACTGCAGGCTGAAACGACCTAATTCCGATGTTTTTGCCCCTAGTCGACCTGTATCTGATTTTTTCATGACAGTCTGCACGACACAGATCTGATCTTTTCAAATGCGACCCAGGCCACTTGGGTATGTGGTCCAAATCCGATATGTATCCGATCTTTTGAAATGCGACTTCAATCTGAACGACCAGGTCACATATGTCCGACACGCACGTCGTTGCACGCACCTGTAGCTCGCCGATACACTCCAACGCGTCTCTGCACTGTTATGGGCCGCCGCAGACGTGTCTCTTCCCGGGACAGAGTTGATCGGAGGCGCTCACAATCATAATCGAAGGTGGATCTGATCAGTCGGAAGTTACTGATGAATTCTGTATCAGTGAAGCCACTCACATCAGTATCCCACCACTCCTGGCAGCGACACCGCACCCACACGTTTCTATGTTTAAGTTTCTTCTTAAAACAAGAAGATTGTAAGTGTGCTGGCTCTGTTATGAAAATAACTTAATGTTGCTAAACGAGCTCTTCTTCTTATTCTTCGTTTTTAACGGCGGTTGGCAACCAGCTTTTGGTGCATTACCGCCACCTTCTGCTCCGGAGTGTGAATCAGACATTAGGCTTACAGTCTAATTTCCACATTAAACAAACAAACAAAAAACACCACCATATTACTCACTCACATACACTAATTTCCCTATACTTTTCCTATATCCCTATTTATCCTCATATCCGATAATACGAACCAGTTTCCCTTAAAAGAGTTAACAATATTCTAACCTGTGCTCTGTCACCTATATTCAACACTTCTTTTAATATTAATTCTTGTACCCCTAACTCCCTCAAATTATTCCTCATTATCACTCTCTGTACCTCATACCTCCTACATCTTATTATTATGTGCTCCACTGACTCCTCTTCCTGACACCACTCACACAAGCCTGTTTCATGTTGCTAAACGAGCTCCACTGTAAGACATCCATCTAGCTACTTCCACAAACAACCTCAAATCATCTCCTCATATGTGGACGTCAGCATCTCGATGGAAGTAGTAGGTCATCTGGGAAATTTGTAGACCTTTTTCATGCATAACAGCAACATTACACACTGAAGATAGTTGAAAATTTAAAAAAGCATAATAGGTCAATACATCAACCAGCCTGAACATGTCTAAGGCAGAGAGCCATCTCTCATTGGCTGATTGGTGCTTGCAGGTCTTATAGCATTTTATAAATTACATTGTGCATGTGTATTTTTCTGTCAGGTTCTACCTGGGCGGCCCAACCAGTGTCAGAGGTTTCGGCATGTACAGTATAGGACCTCAGAGTGAAGGTACAGACATGTGTGTGTATATATATACATATAATATATAGGGTATGATCACAGTACAACTTTCTCCTTTGATATTTTACCTGATCAGGTGATTATCTGGGTGGGGAAGCGTATTGGGCTGGTGGGCTTCACCTTTACACACCCCTCCCCTTCCGCTCAAACAAGGGGCGGTCTGGCTAACCTCTTCAGAACACACTTCTTCCTTAATGCTGGAAACCTTTGCAACCTCAACTACGGTCAGTAGTCATTTGCTGAAAGCTTGTCATTTTTTAGTCTATATTAGTTTTATCTAAAGAAGTGCAGTGGCTATTATTGTTAACTAAAATGAAAAAAAAAAAAATATTACAAATAATTCAGAATATTAACAAAAACTATGACTATTAATAGTTGCTAAAATAACACCGTTCTAGTCATTGAATGAATATATGCATTGAAGCCTTTTGTCCACATGGTGATGCTAATGTACCAATGAAACTTCAGGATGACACTATCATGTTAGAGACTACAGTGGGCCGCCGACTATTATGAAAACTTCATGTGGTGTAAATCAAGCTGTTTATCCCTTCACAGTTGTATTAGCCTGTAATTCTGCACTGTGTTTGTGTAGGAGAGGGACCACGTGCACATCTGCAGAAGTTAGCGGAGTGTATCCGTTGGTCTTACGGCGCTGGTATAATTCTACGCCTGGGAAACATTGCTAGGCTTGAACTCAATTACTGCTTCCCCATGGGTGTTCAAAGCGGAGACAGGTACATGTACACGTCCACTGAACCATATTTATGCATAAAGCTAGGATAGCCAATGCTTTTCATAAACACTTATGGTTGAAACTTAAATCTTTAATTATTTTTTGTTCCCTGACAGGATATGTGACGGTGTTCAGTTTGGAGCAGGCATCCGTTTCCTGTGATCTCTTCCACTGCTGTCCTACTGCTGCAGCAGGGATTTGTGGGATAGCGCATACGATTTTTGTAATATTTTTGGATGTTAAACCCAAATTGAGGGATCCCTACTGCATGCACGCTCTGAGGATGCACTTTGTTTTTGTACCTTTAAGACAAAAAAAGTGGTTTTCCTGCATACCTCTCTCACTGTTTGAATAAGTGTCCAGTGTTAAGTGAACCATCTTATTCAGTCTGCAAGGAGACTGCAGGTGCTAATAGACTGAGGCTTTTACAGTTATTTCCAATGAGGAGAGCTTTAGTGATTATTCATGATCAAGCTGTTAAATCTGAGATTCAAATCTAGCGTCCACCCTTATGTGTTCTTTGTTCAGTCATGCCAAACTAGATAATTGAATTGATTCAAACTGACCTCACGAAATGAGTAGAGAGTTGACGTCCCCTTTCGTGAAATCCACCAGCAGTGCTTTATTAATAGGACAATTTTTATTATTGTTTGAACTTTCAAATTATGTTATATTGTGCACAAAAAAATAAACCTCCTGATTCCCTAATGCATTTGCTCTGATTTTGTCATCATTTAAGAAAAGCACAAAATATTGTATTACATTAAATGGCCGAAACTAAGTTGTCAAACACAACATCAATAACAAGGGATTTCTTACAGGTCGATGTACGTGTAAAGCGCTGAATCGAAAGAACATTACAGGGTCAGCTGGAGACATTACTGGGTGAACGATAAACATTTCAATATGAAAGATGAAAGATCTCAAAGGCTCATATTAAACTACTTTTTCATCTGGTCATAAAACTGTGGTTTTAGTCCCTTGAGTGCCAAAACACACATTAGAACAATTTTTTCTGTCCATTAAAGGTAATAGGCAGGTCATGAACAGCTTGATATCTGACATGGGAAAATAAACTGGAAAGTGCAACTAAACTATTTGCAGCATTCCTCCAGAGCCGAGTAACTGGCCTTGAGGCAGTGGTTTAAAGTAGTTGAGTAAAAGTAATTGGTAACTGTACTTAAGTATCTTTTTGGCTACTTTGTAATTTGACTAAGTATCAAAGATACAAGCAACTTTTACTTTGAGTATATGTACTTTAGTACTCTAATTTGCAATTACTCGTTATGTTTTTGCACGACACCTATCTTTTTTCAGCTGCAGTTTAAAGAAGTGATTGTACCCTCAACATGGCATAGAAGGTACTATATCTTGTATGTTTTGCCCAGGGTTCGAATTATATGTTTTGCCCAGGGTTCGAATAATTTCATCTTTGTGGGGGTCTCTTTAAAATAAAAAAAAATAAATAAAAAAAAGTAGACCATGAGCAGGCCTGGTGTATGTTATAAATAAATTGCTAAATAGGCCTACTGCACTTCATTATTTTGAGTTCAGCGTTTATTAATACAGGAGTAGAGCATATTTGGGTGGAGTTTGTTACCTCTAGGGGGGTCTGGGGACATTTTATCGAGACTTTCCATTTCTTAATAGTTTCTGTAAGGGAAAAAAATGTCCTGTCTTTTAATACATAGTCTCTGATTGTGACAAGACTTGAAGAGATCACTGATTCTGCGGGTATATCAAAACCTTTCAAACAAGAAATATTCCTTGCTTTCCATATCCCTTCTTTGATGACATTAATAACTATCTACCATCTTATCCATTCATCCGAATTCACACTATTCAATTCCCCATACAAAATATCTGATTCATTTGGGAATCTGTATAGATGTACCATCCATTCTCGTAGGACCAGACCTCTCTAGCATATTTGCAAGACCAAAACAAGTGGCTAATAGACTCGTTTTCTCCACACCTCACTTTAGGGCAGTGTGAGCTCCTTGAACAGTTCCTTTTTTTCCAAAAAAAACATGAGTAGGCAAGCATTGATGTACCACTTGCCAAGCAATATCTTTATGGGAATTAAACAAGGAACTATTATCTACATTCTTCCAGACTGTAATACATTCAGATTCAATGAGGTTTCCCTCTCTAATCCTGGATATAGCCTCTCTTGAATGATTACTCTATTTAATTTCTCAATAGGGATGTGGGGGGTTTTCACTTTCCTCAAAAGGGATAACACCTTATCATACATTTCAGGTCTGTATTCGGCATGTGGAGTATTTTGCTAGAGTCTAATTCCCCAAGCATTAGCAACTTGTTGACCTATCCAGAGTTTAGCGAAGAAATGCCATAAGATATTTTGATTCTCTGTCAGACAAGCTTTTAGAATGGGTGTAACAAACATAGAAACCAGTTTGGTCCCCAATTCTGGGACTGCAATCCCTCCTTTGCTTATTGGCTTATACAGTGTCTCTCGTCTAATCTTTTCATGCTGTGAGCTCCAGAAAATACTAAACAAGGCCTTCCTGATAGATCTTATAAACTGTATCGGTGGGAGGAAAGTCGAGGCCAAAAAGGTAAGAGAGGCCAAAATTTCTGCATTAATTATCAGCACTTTCCCTCTCAAAGTAAGGTCTCGCTCTTTCCATTGCTTCAGTTTCCACTTTATCTTATCAAGTCTATGATCCCAATTTATCTTATCCATGTCTTTCCCCACAAAAAGGCTCCAAATTTTTATGGATTCTACCTGTTTTTTAAAGCCCAAATTTAATTGGGGCTCTTTCCAACCCGAGTACAGAACCTCTGTCTTGGACTTATTAATTTTTGCCCCCGTAGCCAGAGCGAACCTCTCACAAGTTTCCAAAGTTTCTTTTAAGGAATTATTATCCGTGAGAAAAAGTGTTAAGTCGTCCATATAAAGTGAAACTTTGGCCAACCTGAACTACCTGGGATTGGAAAACCTCCAATCCTAGGGTTCCGTCTAAGGGCACAGGCCAATGGCTCAATTGCCAAAACAAACAACAATGGAGACAAGCTGCAACCTTGTCGTACACCCGAACAAACATCGAATGGCTCAGACAAATACCCATTCACCAAAACTCTACTTTGGCAGCCTGCATACAGTAGGTTAATCCATGCACAAATGGTTGAGCCAAAACCCAAACGCTTCAACAGTGTATGTAAATAATGATGGTCTATAGTATCAAAGGCCTTTTCGAGGTCAAGACCCAAAATTGCCAAAGATAGTTTTCATTCTTGTGCATACAGGTATATGTCTAATGCTTATCTTGTATAGATCTCCCTTTAATACTGCATGTTTGGTCATTGCTGATAAATTTTGGCATATCGAGCTGGAGTTTAAAAAAGAGCGCCTTGGATGAGATTTTTACATCTACTCTTAACAAGGTAGAGGACGCCAAATTCTTTGTCTGCTGTCTATCGCCTTTCTTGAACAGCAAGGAGATAACTCCTTCTCTTAGGGAAGATGGAAGTTGCCCTATGTGTAGACTTTCCATAAACATCCTCAACAAAGGTTATTTTAATTCTTCCCAAAAGGTTATATAAAATTCCTTTGGTAACCCATCCGCTCCTGGGCATTTATTATTACTATACTTTTAACTTCTTTGGTCAAATCATCTACACATAAGTTTATATTATCAATTCTAAAATCTCCTTGAGTGCTGCTATGAATTTCAGACAGGAAGTCAACAATGTCATCATTTGAGCTATATAAGTTCTTATAGAAGGAGAAGACATGAGATACTATATTGTGCGTTCCTGTTAGTACTTGGTTCTCTTGGGTTTTTATAGAATCTAGACTTTGGGACCAGATAAGCGTCCTAAAATAATATCTGGTGCATTTTTCATTGGACTCAAAATGCTGAACTCTGCTCCTTATAACTCTTGTTCTTATCAGCCATTATTTTTGCCATTTCTCTCTTGAGTTTTGCAATATCGTCTTCCGCATTAAATCCCGCAATAATAGTGTTTTATCAACAGTTACGACCAAAGCAAACATAAAGTAATAAGAACTGGGACCAAGAGTCCAACTAATGCAAACACTGATCACCACAATTACTTAAAATGAAACCTATCAACTAAACCTCATCTAAACAATGTAATGTGTTAGCATGGTTTAACGTCGATGTAATACGTTGTTTTAGCGTAAAGTTACCTTTTGCTGAAACGAGGAGGGGGACGTCGGAAAATAGACGTTTTACTCAGTAGGCTATTCATTAAAAACGTGACATTTAGACGCTTTTTTTCGGCGTGGATCAAGGCAAATGAATCCTTTTCACCTGGAAAATAATAAGTGTTTTTTTTTTTTTTTTTCATTTTAAATTATAAAACATTTCTCAGTGATCATCAATAAAACAAAATTCCTTTTTTTCTCGGTTTAATGAAAACCAATAGGTCGTTTTAATCTCTGTATCATACTGCTTGCTCATACTTGTGCAATGGATATAAAAGCATTATCTTAAATTAAAAGAAATATCTCTCAATAACAATCAACAGCGCCCTCAAGGGGTTGTCCCTCTCATCACTCCTCATCATACGTGAAATAATCACGTTGCTTGGAAAATGTGTAGATGTCACGCTTTAACCACCTCAAACGTGAAACTCACACGTATGCGTTAACCCGTTCCAGTGGCGAGAAACCCGGATGTTGACCTATTCTACACGCAATCGCCTCTGCCATAAAGACCTATTGGCTTTCATTAAACCGAGAAAAATGGAATTTTGTTTTATTGACGAGCACTGAGAAATGTTCTATTATTTAAAATGCAAAAAACCTGTGTAGAAAAAAAGAGATAAAATGTTATTTTCTTGACCCTTGCTCATTTCAAAATGTTTTTAATCCATTCAATCATGTCCCTTATTGCTTTATTGTGTGTCAGCTTCACTGGAAATTGTGGAAACCTTCACTGTGGAATCCAATCCACCTACAAATAAGAGATCATTTTAATGGTACCAGTGCGAAAATCGCAGTTCCACAAGATGGGTGGTTATAAGGAACAGAAAGTAACTACACTAACGCTACATTAAAGGCTCACTTTATGACTTTGCCATCATCAATTAAGAGCTGATGATAACAACTGATTTCACTTTTCTTGGCTTGCTCTATTGCAACTATAGTGTTATACAAATAGTCAACCAAAGCAATGATAAAGTAAGAAGAATTGGGACCAAGAGTCCAACACTGATCACCACAATGGTTACTTAAAATGAAACCTATCAACATTTAAACCTCATCTAACAATGTAATGTGTTACCATGGTTTAACGTCGATGTAATACGTTGTTTTAGCGTACCTTTTGCTTAAACGAGGAGCTGGGGGACGCTGGAAAAATAGACGTTTTACTCAATAGGCTATTCATTAAAAACGTGACATTTAGACGTTTTTTGCATTTTAAATGATAGGACATATCAGTGATCGTCCTTTTTCAATGCTCAATTTATGACTTCACCATCATAAACTATGAGCTTATGAAAACTGGTTTTACTTCTTCTTGGCTTTCTTTGTCACAACAATAGTGTTACACTAACAGTTACAACAATCAAAGCAGAGATATAGCAAGAAGAATTGGGACCAAGAGTCCAACTAAAGCAAACACTGATCACCACAATGGTTAAAATGAAACCTATCAACATCTAAACCTCATCTAAACAATGTAATGTGTTAGCATGGTTAACGTCAATGTAATACGTTGTTTTAGCGTACCTTTTGCTTAAACGAGGAGCTGGGGGATGCCGGAAAAATAGACATTTTACTCAGTAGGCTATTCATTAAAAACGTGACATTTACACTTTTTTTTGGCGTGGATCAAAGCGAATGAATCCGTTTCACCTTGAAAATAATAGTTTTTTTTTTGCATTTTAAATGATAAGCATTTCTCAGTGACCATCAATAAAAAAAATCATTTAAAGGGTCACTTAATGACTTCTCCATCATCAACTAAAAGCTGATGACGACAACTGACTTTACTATTTTTGGCTTGCTCCATCACAAGAATAACTTTATACTAACAGTTACAACAACCAGAGCAATGATAAAGTAAGAAGATTGGGACCAAGAGTCCAAGTAAAGCAAACACTGATCACCACAATGGTTACTTAAAATGAAACCTATCAACATCTAAACCTCATCTAAACAATGTAATGTGTTAGCATGGTTTAACGTCGATGTTATACGTTGTTTTAGCGTACCTTTTGCTTAAACGAGGAGCTGGGGACGCCGGAAAAATAGACGTTTTACTCAGTAGGCTATTCATTAAAAACGTGACATTTAGACGTTTATTTGGCGATGATCAAGGCAAACGAATCCTTTTCACGTTGAAAATAGTGTTTTTTTACATTTTAAATGATAAAACAAAATTCATTTAGAGGCTCACTTGATGACTTCACCATCAACTAAAAGCTGATGACAATAACTGATTTTTTTTTTGGCTTGCTCTATCGCAATAATAGTTTTACACAAACAGTTACAACAACCAAAGCAATGATAAAGTAAGAAGAATTGGGACCAAGGGTCCAACTAAAGCAAACACTGATCACCACAATGGTTACTTAAAATGAAACCTATCAACATCTAAACCTCATCTAAACAATGTAATGTGTTAGCATGGTTTAACGTCAATGTAATACGTTGTTTTAGCGTACCTTTTGCTTAAACGAGGAGATGGGAGACGCCGGAAAAATAGACTTTTACTCAGTAGGCTATTCATTAAAAACGTGACATTTAGACGTTTTTTTCCAGCATGGATCAGAGCAAATCAATCCTTTTTCAACTTGATAATATATATATTTTTTTTTTTGCATTTTAATTGATAAGACATATCAGTGATTGTCCTTTTAAAATGCTCAATTTATGACTTTGCAATCATCAACTATGTGCTGATAAAAACTTATTTTACTTTTTCTTGGCTTTCTATGTCACAACAATAGTGTTACTAACACTTACAACAATCAAAGCAAAGATATAGCAAGAAGAAATGGGACCAAGAGTCCAACTAAAGCAAACACTGATCACCACAATGGTTTCATTTTAAGTAACCATTGTGGTGATCAGTGTTTGCTTTAGTTTTAAAGCAAACACTCACATATTACACCGCATGCGTGTAAGTTTCACGTTTGAAGTGGTTAAACCGTGACATCTATACATTTTCCAAGCAACGTGATTATTTCACGTCTGATGAGGAGTGATGAGAGGGACAATCTCTTGAGGGCGTTGTTGATTGTCATTGACACAGTTGAGAGATATTTCTTAATTTATTTAAAAGTTTACATTTAAATAAAAATTTGTCTTATGATATACATCAGTCGTATTATTATATTTTGTTTGTATTTTACTGTTCTCGGCGCCCCGGGGCTTATTTTTTATTTGTTAAAAAGCGGGCGGAGCCTAAGAACCACAAACGCCTCTGATTGGTCGAGAAAACGCCGTCTTTTGATCACGTGACACACTTCAAGCTAATCACAGACGAGTTTTCCACGCACGGGGAAGTGCTACGAACTGTTTGCATGTAGTCAGCCTTTACTGCAATGCAATTGTGCATTTGCAAAATCTAAATTCTATGAAAAAAAAAACGATAACCCATTATGATTGACAAGGGTCCTCTATGGAAAAGAGTGCGGTCTTATGCTGGACCGGTTCCGAGAGCGAGGCATGGGCACTGGGCCGTGGCCATACGAGAGCTGGTGGTTGTGTTTGGAGGTGGAAACGAGGGAATAGCGACCAATCTGCATGTTTATAACTCTGGTAGGGCACTAGATAAACACCAACTGCAATAATGCTACAGAGTACAGTCAATGCACTGTTAAAAACAACGAAATGCATGCATGCATATTCCCATTTAAATGTTCCGACGTGACTTCAGATTGCACGTAATTCCCAGCAATGAATGCACTGGATTACTGTAACATTTTTTTATTAACTTACATTAAAATAGTTGGAAATGCCTCTAAACTTTGATGTTTACATATTCAGTTTTAATGCTGATTGGTTCATTAAAATAGTTGGAAACACCTTTTTTTACACACTGAATTTAATTAATGCAAGTTATAAACCTTATATTTTAGTGACCAAGCAGTGGTTCCTACCAGCAGTGAGAGGTGATATCCCACCTGGATGTGCCGCTCATGGCTTCGCTTGTGAAGGCACACGGATCCTGGTGTTTGGTGGGATGGTTGAATTTGGCCAGTACACCAACAGTCTCTATGAACTACAGGTGAGCACTTGTGCCATCATAACATAGTCATTCCTAAATGAAAGGTGCAGTAAGCAATTTCTTTGAAGATATTTGAAATCCCTAAAACAAACACGCAAAAGGATCACCCCCCTATCTTGATATCCCTACCCACAAATGCTTGGTCCTATCCACTTTCAACAGCGTTTATCAGAAATTGTTTACTGCATCTTAATAGTTTAAGATGAGAGGACATGGTTTTAAGAGGGCCCTGATATCAAATCTCTTCTCAGGCCAGTCGATGGCTGTGGAAGAAACTGAAGCCCCGCCCACCGAGGAACGCATCACCTCCATGCCCACGAATAGGCCACAGCTTCACTCTTCATGCTAATAAGTGCTACCTTTTGGGTGGAATGGCCAATGACAGCGAAGACCCAAATGGAAATATACCACGGTGTGCATATTTCTATGCAAATATTCATGCCAATCTCAAATACCCATACATGGATGATGTACATTTGTGTCTCTACGCAGGTATTTAGATGACTTCTACGAGCTGGAGCTGCAGGCCCAATCCGGGGTTAAAGGCTGGAGCATTCCTGAAACTAAAGGTGGAGGCCCGTCAGCCAGGGAATCCCATAGTTCTGTGGTGTACTGTGGCAAGGGTGGCAGTGCCCCAAAGCTCTACATATTTGGGGGCATGTGTGGGCACAGACTGAATGACTTGTGGCAGTTAGACCTTGGTAAGACCTTATTCATATTCACAAAATAATCCATATGTCCTGTATCTCTTAATACAAGAGTTCATTTGGTTCAAGCTGATGTCTTAATCATTCCAGAGACTATGACTTGGTCATTGCCTCCAACCAGAGGGGAACCACCACTACCCAGGAGTCTGCACACCTCCAATGTGATTGGAAACAAGTAATGTGACAGATGGTTCTTGATGCTAGACATTGGCATCATGACTGAACAGCTCTCTTTTGTCCCTTCCCTCTCTTTAATTCACTTTTCAACAGTCAAGATGTTCAGAGAGGATGATGTTCAGTCAAAATTGCTATACCAAAG
Organism: Hybognathus amarus; assembly: GCA_030378365.1. NCBI lineage: Eukaryota > Metazoa > Chordata > Actinopteri > Cypriniformes > Leuciscidae > Hybognathus > Hybognathus amarus. The sequence continues at coordinate 1,175,355 of JAQIUQ010001012.1, read as the reverse complement.
TCTAGTTTTGGTAACTGAACTGCATCTATATTAACTTACCTGTAGGTTATATGTGTTTGGAGGATGGGTTCCCGTCGGAGAGGCAGAGGAGACTCTCGCTGCTGATGGAGTCAAGTGGATCTGCACCAACTCCCTGTCCATACTAAACCTTGGTATGATCAAAAATCAGTGATCCTACAGCTTGATAATCTCAGAAATCGCTTCACTAATAAGCACTTGTTTTCTATTGGTATGGTTTGCTTGCTTACTTACTGTAGACACACTGACATGGCATAACCTGACACTCGAAGAACACCAGCAGGGATTGGCTTCAGGCGTACAGTCGGTGGAACAGGAAGAGGGCAGTGCACTCTGGCCCAAAGCACGAGCCGGGCACTGCGCAGTAACCGTCGGCACTCGTTTATATGTCTGGAGTGGGCGAGACGGATACAAAAGTACAATAACTACCAAGTCTGCTGCAAAGATCTGTGGTACCTGGAAACAGGTGAGAAAAGATAGATGGCCATCATTGTACGCTTTTGAACATTTCAATGTACATTTGTGTCATTTGTGTGCGTAGAGAGGCCTTCCACTCCTGGTGCGGTGTTTCTTGTGAAGTCCACGATCAGTATTCTGCATGTCGCCTGGCGGCCCCTGCCTGAAGCCGAGTGTTACTTGCTTCAACTGCAGCCAGTCACGTCTCCTCATTCTGCTTCTGTTGAACCACAGTCCACAACAACTCCTCCACCAGACCCAGGAGACAGAAAGGAGCCTATGCAAAAAGGTAATACAACTTAAACATTCACAGGATTCGTACAAGGTGCTTAACGTGCTTGAAAACAGTCATATTTATGAAAAGGTTCTTGAAAAGTGCTTGAATTACTGAAACACAATAGGCTATATTACAAAATAGTGTTTCATTTTTTGGATTAAATCATATTTTTATATTGATATAGAGCCATTTCATATGGCTATGAACTTGATATTGCTCATATAAATATTCAAGTATATGAGACAGCTTTTGTTCTTCAGGTCAATCATATATTCATGGGAGAAAAAATCAGTTTGAATAAAGAAAGCTGTATATATTTGACCATAGTATTAATTGTTAAAGTTACCAGAGCCATTGCATGTGCTGCACTTTTATATACTTTTTTTATATATTTTTAAACATATATTATGTATATTGTAAATATTATTCAAATGTGAAATTAAACATAATGACATAAAATAAAAATTACACCCATTCCAATTAAGTGACTAACTAGTAATTAAAACTACAAATTATTTTTTTAAATAAAATATCAAAAAAAGAATATCTGTGACTATGCTATGGAGTTCTGCATATGCAATCTTACTCAATGTGATGAAGTAGTACGTAAATGTATGTACATATGTAATTTACCACAGCTCTGATGTGCTGGAAAAGCGTAAAAATGCACCTTAAAAAAAGCTTAAATTTTTTACTTTGGAAAAGTTGCAAGAACCCTGATTATATTTAAAAAAAATATATATATATATATATATATATATATTTATATATATGTTATTTTCTTTGTTCTTCATCTGTCTAGACAAAGTTAAAGGAGAGAAAGAATCTTCATCACAGGTCAGATTTCTGCATTTTAGTGGAATCTATATATATATAATCTATATATCTATATATAAATCTCAGAGGCCTTTTTTCTCATTTCAGGAAAGCCTTTTGAGGCCAGAAGGAACGAGTGAGGATGGGGCAGACAGTCGACCAACAGGGGACAAAGGTAGAAAAGCAAAAACTGCTTCTGGTATAATATTCATGTTTTTCCCACTCTTGCATTCTTACTTTTTCCATTTCTGTGATTTACTACATGTAGTTAAGTACATATACCTGATAACATATTCTTAATGTGCATTATCAAAGATCAAAAAGGTGTTTCCTCAATGCCATCAGACATGAATAAGGCTGGTAAGTTAAATAGTGCACACACTCACTGTTTTGGTTAGCTGTGTCTACGGGTTCCCTCGCTTACCGTTTCTATTCTCATTCACAGAACGAGAAATTTCTTCAAGCCCATCCCAACAGGTAAAGTGTTCCGTTGTGTCTCTGTACTCGTAACATATAATGTGTATAAAGCTCCTAAAAACACACCCACACATTTCTTCTCTGTGCCCTGACAGACTGAGATTACAAAGGAGTCTGTTTGGTTTGATGTGGGTGTATTTAAAACACTGTATTGTGAGGTTACACACTACTTCCTGCCCTCTGAGAATGGTGACATGGCCTCAATCCTGTCTTCCCGAAACTCTTCTGATAGTGAGGTTTGTCTTTGGTACACACCCCTGAGTGTAATGGTTTCCAGTTATGTGTCAGTGCATTTTACGTCACCGTGTTTTACGTCTGACAGTGGAAGTTGCCGGGTCCTCATAGTTTCACGGGTCACGAGAAGCAGGAACTGGCCTCGGGAGTCACGTACAAGTTCAGGGTGGCCGGACTGAACAGCCGTGGCCTGGGCGACTTCAGTCCCGTCAGTGAGTTTAAAACCTGCCAGCCTGGATTTCCCGGCGCTCCGTCTGCTGTGAAAATCACCAAGGTACAATCATTTTTCTCAGTGATGACAAACATATTTTTGTTCAAAGTTGATTAGATGCTATGTCATAATTTCAGGACTCTGACTCTGTGCACATCACCTGGGAGCCTCCCACCTCTCTGTCCGGGAAGATATTGGAGTATTCAATGTACCTGGCTGTGAGGAAGAGTCGAGGAAACAGCGTGGAGCGACCCGGGGAGCTGGCCTTCATCCAAATCTACCGCCGGTATCAAGACGTCATGCACGGTCACTGAAGCCCAGCTGAGCAACGCACACATCGACTGCTCGGCACGGCCTGCCGCCGTCTTCCGAATCGCTGCCAAAAATGAACAGGGCTGACGGTCCCGCCACTCAGATCCGCTGGCTGCAAGGTGTGCAAGAGCTTCTGTAGCTTTGACTCATGAGTGTGTTCTCGTCTCATGACATAACTTGCATGATTTTTCCCCATTTTGTAGAATTTCCTATCGAATCGGCAAATAGCAAATTTCAAACTAATTCAGTTTCCATTTCGTGGCAGAACACCTAGGCAGACAAACAATAACGGTGCCGTAGTTTTTTTCTGTAGTCTATGCAAAGTGGAATAGCAGCTTCTCCTCGACATTTCAACAACACAAACTTACAGCCAACTTACCTTTTATGGCATTGTTGATGCTTATTGGCCAAGTAAGATTGCCCGTTCAAATTTGCGAATGGTTCAGCATTTAACCCAATACAACGTAAATTGTTCAAAATTTGGGGTCGGTAAGATTTTTTAAATGTTTTGAAATAAGTTATGCTTGGCAAGGGTGCATTTATGCATCAAAATACTGTAAAAACTGTAATATTGTGAAATATTACAATATAAAAATAACGTTTCTATTTAAATTTACATTAAAAAGTAATTTATTCTTGTATTGGCAAAGCTGAATTTTTAGCATCATGTCACATGATCCCTTAGAAACGATTCTAGAAACGAGAGAAAGTTCAATTTTACACAATTTTATCCAAAGCGACTTACAATTGCTATATATGTCAGAGGGTCGCGCGCCTCTGGAGCAACTAGGGGTTAAGTGTCTTGTGGATTTGAACCTGAGCCTCTCACACCAAAGCCATGTCTTAACCACTGTGCCATCCTTTTTTTAATCTTTTATAATATTATAAATGTCTTTACTGTAACATTTGATCGACTGAATGTGTCCTTGTCAAATGCAGCATTCAGTACAGTCCTAACAGCTGCTTGTGTCATCCTGCAGACACGAGTAAACTGAAATCGTCAGTGACACAGGCTGACTCCAGCGCTCCAGCAGCAGAGCCTGACACCACCTGCAGATGAACTCTCACCCCTGATGGATCCCACTGACAGCCAAGGCTATAATACTTCAGGACTGCATTTTACTCTATCGTTACACAAGGCCTTTTTAATATAGCCCATTTAGTGACCTCAGTCCACTGCTTTGATTGACTTTTAATGTCATGGCATTGTTTACACTGTAAGAGTTTAACATTATTACTGTTAAATCATGTACATTTTACTTTAACACTTTTTATACTGAGTTCATAAATATAGTTTTATTAAACTGTTGTAGCCACTGGCAGCATTTTTTCTCTCTCTTTTGAAATTATGTTTTATTAGCAAAGTTGGGGAGGAGCACGTTCAAATAATTGATTCGACAATCAGTAATCAACATGTCTATCCAATCAGCTTGAGTTGGAGACATACATACATATATATATATACATATATATATACAGCTATGGAAAAAATTAAGAGACCACTGCCAAATCAGCAGTTGCTCTGGATTTATTATTTATATTATAAATAATAAATCCAGAGCAACTGCTGATTTGGCAGTGGTCTCTTAATTTTTTCCATAGCTGTATATACACACACACACACACACACACACACACACATATACATTACCGGTCAAAAGTTTAAGGTCGGTACGAATTTTTTATGTTTTTAAAAGAAGTCTCTTCTGCTCACCAAGGCTGCAATTTTTTGATAAAAAAATACACAAAAAACACAGTAATATTGTGAAATATTATGACAATTTAAAATGACTTTTCTTATGTTAATATATATATTAAAATGTAATTTTTTTCTCTGAAAAAAGCTGAATTTTCAGCATCATTACAGTGTCTTCAGTGTCACATGATCCTTCACAAATCACTCTAATATGATGATTTTATGCTCCAAAAACATGTATGATTATTATCCATGTTAAAAACAGTTTTTTACATTTTTATTCCAGGATTCTTTGATGAATAGAAAGTTCAAAAGAACAGCTTTTATCTGAAATGGAAAGCTTTTGTTACATTAAACACTACCCTTTAAAAAGTTTGGGGTCAGTAAGTGCTAGGTCATTTTGTATTTTATTTTTAGGGGAAATAAATAAGAAATCAATACTTCTATTAATCAAGGATGAGATACATTGATTAAAAGTTACAGTAAAGACATTTATAATGTTAGAAAAGATTCTAATTAAATAAATGCTGTTCTTTGAACTTTCTATTCATCAAAGAATTCCAAAATAAAAATGTAAAAAAAACTGTTTTCAACATGGATAATAATCATACATGTTTTTAGAGCATAAAATCATCATATTAGAGTGATTTGTGAAGGATCATGTGACACTGAAGACTGGAGTATAGATGCTGAAAATTCAGCTTTTTTTCAGAGGAATAAATTACATTTTAATATTTATTAACATTAAAATATTTCACAATATGACTGTGTTTTTGTGTATTTTTTATCAAAAAATTGCAGCATTGGTGAGCAGAAGAGACTTCTTTTAAAAACATAAATCTTACCGACCTTAAACTTTTGACCGGTAGTGTGTGTGTGTGTAAATATATATATATATATATATATATATATATATATATATATATATATACACACACACACTAATTTGACTCACCAGTGCTCCTCTCCAAACATTTAACAATGCGTCAATTCTACGTGTGCCACAAGCCTTGTGATTGGTCTGCTAGATCCACTCTCCGGGTTTCACATGTTCCCTCTGCATGTGTAATTGCGCGTCAACGCAGACAACGACGCAGAAGCATAAATGAAAACCAACGCATAGTCTATTGCGTAGCCGGCTCCGCTGTAGGTCCGACGCAGAAGTATAAATCAGCCTTTAACCAGCAATACGGGGGAGAACTCTGGGTTCGGGCCAAATATCTGAGCTCGGAGCCCTCTCCCCGGACAGCAAGCCAAATATGCATACCATTTATTCTATCTAACTTATTTGTAAGTGTGAACTTGTGAAATACCTAATCTGTTTTTGTGAGCATGATTTGATCACCCCTTAGTGGAAAATGAGCTACATCCCCATATATTAAGATGCGTTTTGTACCTTCTTTAAAATAGGTCTGTGTATTTGTAAGAACTACATAATTGCTAGCAGTTTGGACATAAACGGCTCCGCCAGAGCTTTGTTTTTTTCCCTTTTTATAAAAGCTATCCAATTCTTACTCAAAACTGAATTTTATTGAATAACTGGAGGAAACGTTTCCCCTTGCCTTATTATACATAAAAAACAGTTTTGTTTTGTTTTATATTTGTTCCACAACATTTACGTTAAATATAGCAAATATTTTTGACACATTCTCATAAGTCTTTTTGTATAGGCTAAAGTTGACTAAAAAGGGCTTTGCAATAAAATTCATACATTCAAATTAATTTTGACCTTGACCATTTTATTTTTTTTCTATAAACGTTTTTTCTTTTTAAATATATATATAAATATAGACTTTTGAATGACTTTTTTTTAAAGACATGCTAAACAACATTCAAACAAAGACGGATAACATTTTTATTCAAATAATCAGCATAACAATGTCAGTTAATGAGGTTATTTAAGATCAAATGACATCAAATTAGAATTCCCTTACTTGTGGGAATGTAAATGGTCAATATGGCCTTGTCTTCCCACGGCCCCATCCCAAACTTTAAAAAGTATTAAATAGCAAATAAGAACCAAAAAAACACCTCACAATTTGGTGTGCCCTGTACCAAGCAGACCAATCAAAACACACTGGCCTAAATATAATACTGAATTAATTACAAGACATCACTTAAGATCAAATTAGCCCCATGGCAACAGGCACTTTTGTTCCTGCTCTGGTAACCAGGCATCTCTTGGTCTTCCAGCACTGACCTGAAAACTTTGCAAGGCAAGAGATAAGTCTGTCTGGAAACTGGACAGGCCACTAGATATAGTCGGCCTGTTCTTCAGTCATGAGAATTGTATTTGCTGAACGCCAGGGATCTAAAGGAATAGAAAAAGAGACGGTTTAAATAATGAGCATAACTAAAACCTCCAGTCAGCCTAATCTTCAGTCATAAAATCTTAACATGGGTTGGGTTACATACTAACCTGCTGGTATGAGGTGGTGTATACCATCACGTTCTGTTGCGTGCCATCTGCAGTGATCAGTCCTGCAGGCAACTGACCAGCTGCAAGTGAAAGTATTATATTAATTAATCATTGAAACCCTTTAAAACACCAATAGCTTTAAATAAGGACAAATCCAAGGGTATGGTATGTTTCGATGACATCAATTTTTTTGTATGTCAACACTGAAGGGAAATACAACTTACTGAAGGTGTCATCTGTTAGTTCTTCACCAAGGCCTTCGCTGACTGTAACCGGAGTCATGCCTTTCTCACCCTTCATTGCCTTGGAAACACGAACATGTTACTTCTAACTTCCAAACACAATTTGTGCTCTAAAAACATTGACATTCTGCAATATTTTATTCCTTTGTTTCACTCAAATATATTTTCTTGACAATTATTTATATGGATGGACATTCATATTCATATATGACAATAGTGCAGTTTTTAAGACAATGATCTAGTTAAACTGGTGTGTGTGTGTGTGTGTGTGTATATGTGAGTGAGTGAATAATACCTCTCTGAACTTCTGCAGGTAGAGTTTAAGCGGCTCCACGTACATGTCAAAACCCAGAGTGGACATAGCAAACAGGATGTCCTCTCCATTAATGGTCTTGCGTTTCTCTTGATGGCATCTCTCGCTGGCCTCAGATGTGATGAAGCTGATGAACTCGCTTACACACTCCTGCACACACTCTTTTGCATCCTTGGCTATCTGAAATTAAAGAGTTGATAAAAAGGCCTTTACTTGTATTTAAGTTTAGGACACTCAAAAAATACACAATTTCTAGCTGTTTCTCACAATAGGGAAAAAAGATTATCGCAACTCTCATTTCATGCCGACTTTTTTCCCATAGTCCATAACATTTTAACTCCCTGATATTGTATAGGTTTTCCAATAACGTAGAACAGTGTAAAATCTACCTTTCCAGTCTGCGGGATGGCATTCTTCATGATACGGGCGACATTAGCGATGGGAAGGTAAATGTCTTGCTCTCGGAAATTGTCTTTGCTTCCGTTTCCATCCTCATGGTCATTAAAACTTTCATCCCCATCATCTGCACACATACAATGCACAATAAACATGCTGCTTCTTATCTCATAATAAATGTGTTCTTAAATTATCTTGAACACAGGTGAATGTTGTTCATGTCCTCACCATCCTGGGTCTGTAAGACATACGTCCCTCCGGTCATATACTCTCCAGTTATTCCTAACTGAGAAGTATCTGTGGTACTGCTGTCTCCGTCCATCTGAATAAACAAATACAACAATGAGGGTTGTGTTAAAAACATTTATTACAGTAACAGCCTCATAATGTGCAAGAATACACTCATGGCCCAGCAACATCTAAAAAACTCAGCACCCATTGGGTTAAAAAATATTAAATATTTAGAAATACATATAATAATATACATTTAAGAAACATACTATTATGGAATAAATACGTAATAAATGTGTGGAACGTGACAGTGGATATGTTTTTAGTATTGTTTGTATGCATCTCTAGCAGCCCTTTGTTTTGGTAGTCAGCTAGCACAGGTTAGCATCACACCAGCTCAAGCTAACTAATTACACTCATTCAACATGAAGAAATAGCTAATTTTTTAACCATTTGGATACTTTAACCATAAACTGGCAGTCTTCTTTTATAAATAAACTTGCTGTTTATTAAAGGTGGTTAAATGTGGCTTCGGGGCCTCGCGTGCATTTAGCCTCCATCTCTCCACTCAAATAATCCCTTACCCATCCTCAAACATGCATTCTTTCAACACTTCCTGCATTTAACTGCTCCTTCGGCCCGGTAAAACCTGTAAACGCCTGCCGGTAACATCCATTTCTACCCGTTAAACACTAGAATTATCGCTGAAGCGGATCATTTGACCAGAGCCACAAATACAAACCTGACTCGTGCTCGCGCTGCAACTTGATTGGACGGAAATGGGTCTGCGCGAGACCGTTTGTGCCCGCGCTTGTGCACGCGTGGATGTCGGTCACCAGAGGGCGCGCTGAGTAGATTGTGAATTAAAGCTACAGAATCCAGTGCATATGGCTGCTTTTAACTACATATCTTGTGCAAATGCTCTCTAATGACCTTAATCTTAAAAACTTTATTTTTTCTTAATTTGGTTTAATGATATGATACGATTCATGCTCCCTGTAGGCCTGTATACATGTGGATAATTGTAATATAATTTTATGTAGGTCTAAATAGGAGTAAATCAAATACATACTTCTAATTTCCCATTCATTCCCCTTTTACAGGTCCCAGGTAAAGATGCTAGAGCTCAATTTGACAAAGAAACTGAATGAGGTGATTTTCAAATTCCAATGCAGTCATATCATCGCCAACTGTGAAAACTTTACCTTTTTTTCTGCATTGCTTCATATTTTGACTTCTTGCTTTGTGACTGAATGATGTACCTGAAAAGGTAGGCTGAATAAACATATTTACACTATCTGTTCTGTCCTGTCTTCTGTTCAAAATTCAAATAAATACATTTGCAAATAAAAACACCAAAACAATATAAGTCCAATAAACTTCAAAGTGTTTCGCCGTCCTGTGGTGATTTGTGTGAATTACACCATTGCAAATCGAGTCTAATAAACATAAAAGTGTTGCGCCCTCCTGTGGTGATTTGTTTGAATTACACCATTGCAAATCGAGTCTAATAAACATAAAAGTGTTTCGCCCTCCTGTGGTGATTTGTGTGAATTACTTCTTTTCAAATCGAGTCTAAATAAACTTAAAAGTGTTTCGCCCTCCTGTGGTGATTTGTGTGAATTACACCTTTGCAAATTCGAGTCTAAATAAACTTTAAAATGTTTCGCCCTCCTGTGGTGATTTGTGTGAATTACACCTTTGCAAATCGAGTCTAAATAAACTTTAAAATGTTTCGCCCTCCTGTGGTGATTTGTGTGAATTACACCTTTGCAAATCGAGTCTAAATAAACTTAAAAATGTTTCGCCCTCCTGTGGTGATTTGTGTGAATTACACCTTTGCAAATCGAGTCTAAATAAACTTTAAAATGTTTCGCCCTCCTGTGGTGATTTGTATGAATTACACCGTTGAAATTAGAGTCTTCTCCCTCTTGCGGTGATTTGTGTGAATTACACCGTTGCAAATCAAGTCTTATAAACATAAAAGTGTTGCGCTGTCCTGCAAAGATTGATTTAATGTTCAAGCTTTTAGTGTTTTTGCCCCTTCTTGTGGTGATTCTAGGCCTTGCAATTTCAGCCTAACAACACATTAGTTTCACCCTCCAGTGGGGATGACTTGAATGAATATTATCGTCCACCGACCTAGTGTAAATGCGCTACACTTCTGTAAGAGGGTGAGAGGAGAAAAACACAAGAACTTCCAAACAGAACTATTTACACTATCTGTTCTGTCCTGTCTTCTGTTCAAAATTCAAATCAAATACATACTTCTAATTTCCCATTCATTCCCCTTTTACAGGTCCCAGGTAAAGATGCTAGAGCTCAATTTGACAAAGAAACTGAATGAGGTGATTTTCAAATTCCAATGCAGTCATATCATCGCCAACTGTGAAAACTTTACCTTTTTTTCTGCATTGCTTCATATTTTGACTTCTTGCTTTGTGACTGAATGATGTACCTGAAAAGGTAGGCTGAATAAACATATTTACACTATCTGTTCTGTCCTGTCTTCTGTTCAAAATTCAAATAAATACATTTGCAAATAAAAACACCAAAACAATATAAGTCCAATAAACTTCAAAGTGTTTCGCCGTCCTGTGGTGATTTGTGTGAATTACACCATTGCAAATCGAGTCTAATAAACATAAAAGTGTTGCGCCCTCCTGTGGTGATTTGTTTGAATTACACCATTGCAAATCAAGTCTAATAAACATAAAAGTGTTGCGCCCTCCTGTGGTGATTTGTTTGAATTACACCATTGCAAATCAAGTCTAATAAACATAAAAGTGTTTCGCCCTCCTGTGGTGATTTGTGTGAATTACTTCTTTTCAAATTCGAGTCTAAATAAACTTTAAAATGTTTCGCCCTCCTGTGGTGATTTGTGTGAATTACACCTTTGCAAATTCGAGTCTAAATAAACTTTAAAATGTTTCGCCCTCCTGTGGTGATTTGTGTGAATTACACCTTTGCAAATCAAGTCTAAATAAACTTAAAAATGTGTCGCCCTCCTGTGGTGATTTGTGTGAATTACACCTTTGCAAATTCGAGTCTAAATAAACTTTAAAATGTTTCGCCCTCCTGTGGTGATTTGTATGAATTACACCGTTGAAATTAAAGTCATCTCCCTCTTGCGGTGATTTGTGTGAATTACACCGTTGCAAATCAAGTCTTATAAACATTAAAGTGTTGCGCCGTCCTGCAAAGTTGATTTAATATTCATAGCTTTTAGTGTTTTTGCCCCTTCTTGTGGTGATTCTAGGCCTTGCAATTTCAGCCTAACAACAAATCAGTTTCACCCTCCAGTGGGGATGACTTTAATGAATATTATCGTCCACCGACCTAGTGTAAATGCGCTACACTTCTGTAAGAGGGTGAGAGGAGAAAAACACAAGAACTTCCAAACAGAACTATTTACACTATCTGTTCTGTCCTGTCTTCTGTTCAAAATTCAAATAAATATATTTGCAAATAAAAACACCAAAACAATATAAGTCCAATAAACTTTAAAGTGTTTCGCCGTCCTGTGGTGATTTGTGTGAATTACACCATTGCAAATCGAGTCTAATAAACATAAAAGGTGATTTGTTTGAATCCACGCCCTCCTGTGGTGATTTGTTTGAATTACACCATTGCAAATCGAGATCTAAATAAACTTTAAAATGTTTCGCCCTCCTGTGGTGATTTGTGTGAATTACACCTTTGCAAATTCGAGTCTAAATAAACTTAAAAATGTTTCGCCCTCCTGTGGTGATTTGTGTGAATTACACCTTTGCAAATTCGAGTCTAAATAAACTTTAAAATGTTTCGCCCTCCTGTGGTGATTTGTGTGAATTACACCTTTGCAAATCGAGTCTAAATAAACTTTAAAATGTTTCGCCCTCCTGTGGTGATTTGTATGATTTTTGTATGATTACACCGTTGAAATTCAAAATCTTCTCCCTCTTGCGGTGATTTGTGTGAATTACACCGATGCAAATCAAGTCTTATAAACATAAAAGTGTTTACAGCCTCTCCTGTGGCGATTCTTTGTGAATTACACCTTTGCAAATCGAGTTACTCCAGTGGGTTTGACTTTAATGTATATTATCGTCCACCGACCCTAGTGTAAATGCGCTGACACTTCTGTAAGAGGGTGAGAGGAGAAAAACACAAGAACTTCCAAACAGAACTATTTACACTATCTGTTCTGTCCTGTCTTCTGTTCAAAATTCAAATCAAATACATACTTCTAATTTCCCATTCATTCCCCTTTTACAGGTCCCAGGTAAAGATGCTAGAGCTCAATTTGACAAAGAAACTGAATGAGGTGATTTTCAAATTCCAATGCAGTCATATCATCGCCAACTGTGAAAACTTTACCTTTTTTTCTGCATTGCTTCATATTTTGACTTCTTGCTTTGTGACTGAATGATGTACCTGAAAAGGTAGGCTGAATAAACATATTTGGAAATCGAGTCTAAATAAACTTTAAAATGTTTCGCCCTCCTGTGGTGATTTGTGTGAATTACACCTTTGCAAATCGAGTCTAAATAAACTTAAAAATGTTTCGCCCTCCTGTGGTGATTTGTGTGAATTACACCTTTGCAAATCGAGTCTAAATAAACTTAAAAATGTTTCGCCCTCCTGTGGTGATTTGTGTGCAATTACACCTTTGCAAATCGAGTCTAAATAAACTTTAAAATGTTTCGCCCTCCTGTGGTGATTTGTATGAATTACACCGTTGAAATTCGAGTCTTCTCCCTCTTGCGGTGACTTTGTGTGAATTACACCGTTGCAAATCAAGTCTTATAAACATAAAAGTGTTGCGCCGTCCTGCAAAGTTGATTTAATATTCAAGCTTTTAGTGTTTTTGCCCCTTCTTGTGGTGATTCTAGGCCTTGCAATTTCAGCCTAACAACAAATCTGTTTCACCCTCCAGTGGGGATGACTTTAATGAATATTATCGTCCACCGACCTAGTGTAAATGCGCTACACTTCTGTAAGAGGGTGAGAGGAGAAAAACACAAGAACTTCCAAACAGAACTATTTACACTATCTGTTCTGTCCTGTCTTCTGTTCAAAATTCAAATAAATATATTTGCAAATAAAAACACCAAAACAATATAAGTCCAATAAACTTTAAAGTGTTTCGCCGTCCTGTGGTGATTTGTGTGAATTACACCATTGCAAATCGAGTCTAATAAACATAAAAGGTGATTTGTTTGAATCCACGCCCTCCTGTGGTGATTTGTTTGAATTACACCATTGCAAATCGAGTCTAATAAACATAAAAGTGTTTCGCCCTCCTGTGGTGATTTGTGTGAATTACTTCTTTGCAAATCGAGTCTAAATAAACTTTAAAATGTTTCGCCCTCCTGTGGTGATTTGTGTGAATTACACCTTTGCAAATCGAGTCTAAATAAACTTTAAAATGTTTCGCCCTCCTGTGGTGATTTGTGTGAATTACACCTTTGCAAATCGAGTCTAAATAAACTTTAAATTGTTTCGCCCCTCCTGTGGTGATTTGTATGATTTTTGTATGATTACACGGTTGAAATTCAAGTCTTCTCCCTCTTGCGGTGATTTGTGTGAATTACACCGCTGCAAATCAAGTCTTATAAACATAAAAGTGTTTCGCCCTCCTGTGGCGATTTTTGTGAATTACACCTTTGCAAATCGAGTCTCCAGTGGGTTTGACTTTAATGTATATTATCGTCCACCGACCTAGTGTAAATGCGCTGACACTTCTGTAAGAGGGTGAGAGGAGAAAAACACAAGAACTTCCAAACAGAACTATTTACACTATCTGTTCTGTCCTGTCTTCTGTTCAAAATTCAAATCAAATACATACTTCTAATTTCCCATTCATTCCCCTTTTACAGGTCCCAGGTAAAGATGCTAGAGCTCAATTTGACAAAGAAACTGAATGAGGTGATTTTCAAATTCCAATGCAGTCATATCATCGCCAACTGTGAAAACTTTACCTTTTTTTCTGCATTGCTTCATATTTTGACTTCTTGCTTTGTGACTGAATGATGTACCTGAAAAGGTAGGCTGAATAAACATATTTGGAAATCGAGTCTAAATAAACTTTAAAATGTTTCGCCCTCCTGTGGTGATTTGTGTGAATTACACCTTTGCAAATCGAGTCTAAATAAACTTTAAAATGTTTCGCCCTCCTGTGGTGATTTGTGTGAATTACACCTTTGCAAATCGAGTCTAAATAAACTTAAAAATGTTTCGCCCTCCTGTGGTGATTTGTGTGAATTACACCTTTGCAAATCGAGTCTAAATAAACTTTAAAATGTTTCGCCCTCCTGTGGTGATTTGTATGAATTACACCGTTGAAATTCGAGTCTTCTCCCTCTTGCGGTGCTTTGTGTGAATTACACCGTTGCAAATCAAGTCTTATAAACATAAAAGTGTTGCGCCGTCCTGCAAAGTTGATTTAATATTCAAGCTTTTAGTGTTTTTGCCCCTTCTTGTGGTGATTCTAGGCCTTGCAATTTCAGCCTAACAACACATCAGTTTCACCCTCCAGTGGGGATGACTTTAATGAATATTATCGTCCACCGACCTAGTGTAAATGCGCTACACTTCTGTAAGAGGGTGAGAGGAGAAAAACACAAGAACTTCCAAACAGAACTATTTACACTATCTGTTCTGTCCTGTCTTCTGTTCAAAATTCAAATAAATATATTTGCAAATAAAAACACCAAAACAATATAAGTCCAATAAACTTTAAAGTGTTTCGCCGTCCTGTGGTGATTTGTGTGAATTACACCATTGCAAATCGAGTCTAATAAACATAAAAGGTGATTTGTTTGAATCCACGCCCTCCTGTGGTGATTTGTTTGAATTACACCATTGCAAATCGAGTCTAATAAACATACAAGTGTTTCGCCCTCCTGTGGTGATTTGTGTGAATTACTTCTTTTCAAATCGAGTCTAAATAAACTTAAAAGTGTTTCGCCCTCCTGTGGTGATATGTGTGAATTACACCATTGCAAACCGAGTCTAAATAAACATAAAAGTGTTTCGCCCTCCTGTGGTGATTTTTGTGAATTACACCTTTGCAAATCGAGTCTAAATAAACTTAAAAATGTTTCGCCCTCCTGTGGTGATTTGTGTGAATTACTTCTTTTCAAATTCGAGTCTAAATAAACTTAAAAGTGTTTCGCCCTCCTGTGGTGATTTGTGTGAATTACACCTTTGCAAATCGAGTCTCAAATAAACTTAATGATTTCGCCCTCCTGTGGTGATTTGTGTGAATTACACCTTTGCAAATCGAGTCTAAATAAACTTTAAAATGTTTCGCCCTCCTGTGGTGATTTGTATGAATTACACCGTTGAAATTCGAGTCTTCTCCCTCTTGCGGTGATTTGTGTGAATTACACCGTTGCAAATCAAGTCTTATAAACATAAAAGTGTTGCACCGTCCTACAAAGTTGATTTAATATTCAAGCTTTAAGTGTTTTTGCCCCTTCTTGTGCTGATTCTAGGCCTTGCAATTTCAGCCTAACAACACATCAGTTTCACCTTCCAGTGGAGATTTCTATAAATATTATCATCCACCGACCTAGTGTAAATGCTGCTACACTTCTGTAAGAGGGTGAGAGGAGAAAAACAAAAACTTCCAAACAGAACTAAAACACTACACGTTTTTGTGGCAAAATCCACAAATAACTGGCCACAAATACCCGCATTTACCAGGAGTTTCCATTCATTTTATGTAGTAATTTTTAGCTGTACAGTAAAAACTCCCCTCAGAGGACACCAACACATGACCTTGTAGTTCTGGCTTAATTCCCTTTCGGGAATGGACACCTCAGAAACTGCCTCTAATCCAGCAGGTCCAGAATGCAAAATCACTCATGAATTTTAAACGTTTCTGCTTCACTCAGCATGCCGAGGACCTTGAATGCATAATGAGCGACAGGAAATGTTGTGGCAGTTTATATCCATATAAATTAAGACTTAATTTTCAATTTGGGTTTTGCTACAAAATCTTAGGAAGAAACTTAGGAAGAAATGATGTAGAACATCTATGCATGCCACAATGTCATTAATAAATAATTAACATTGCATTAGTTCTTATCATTGATTAGTTTCCTCTCTGAATCTCAAAATTCATTTCCGTGATTGTCTTTGTGTTGTGTCCACGCCCCAGCACAGGGTGGCATCGATTCAGCACTGTTTGCCTGAGGCTTTATAATCTAACTGTCATAGCATGTTATAATTCAATTAGCGGCGGGGTTTCTGTATTTGGGTTTCCATTTTATTTATCTATGCAGTGTGTTCATTTATGGCTTTCCATCTGGTGATTGGGCTACCTACATGTTTCTTCTTCCTCTGGTCTTTCCAGCTTCTGCATTATTTACCAGCATATGGAAACATTTCTCACCAACCTGACCTAACCACAGATTTGTAATGTAAATTGGGATTTTTTTAGGCCAGTATAGTTCCCTGCTCTGATGAACTTGCTCTTTATTTTTCATTTCTTGTCATTTTATTACAATTTTATTTTATTTATGTAGCCTATTTACACTGTAAAAAATATTTTCATGATTTGTAATCACAACATTTTTTCTTTTGTCAAATCAACTATAATTTATGTAGTTCAGAACATAATATTTTGAGTTTCTGGTGATTAAATTAATCTCCTTCATTGTATTAACCCAATTTTTGTATTTCACTGAACTTAAAATTTTAAGGCAACCAGGTTACTTATTTATTTACGTTAAACCAACAATATTTTTTTTACAGTGTAGTTATATCTAAAAAATAAAATGTATACATTTTGGTAGGCTAATAATACTGGAAATACCACATACATTATTAAATTGTTAATAATAGTATTTATAATAATAATAATAATTATAAAACCTTTACAGAAGCTACCTTTCATCTAAAATACCATGACCTTCAAAAACAACAAAATACAAATAAATAAATAAAGATTGCTTTGTATGAATCAGACTCAGGCTACAATAGAAATAATAAGTAGGCTAGAAGTGTTCTACTATTCCACTCATTCACATATAGGCTATGCAATAACCACGCCATTCAGTGGCAGACTTTAGTTTGAGATATGTGGATATAATGATATTTAGCCCACTGCTGATGAAGACAAACAAGTTTCAACTTTGAAAACTCATCAAAAGCGAGAGGAAAAGTGAGAAATGATAGGTTAAATGGAAACAAAGATGAGAGCGTGGGCGCGCTCGTTCGGAGGGGCGGGGCTTCTCCACTGTAGTCTACTGTGCGGAGGAAGCTAGCGCACTTCAGGGAGATCACGGAGATCGTTGAGACACGGACGCAGGCAGCGAGAGCATCAGCATCAAACACAGACCCGCTGTACGGGGCTCGGCAGCCTCCCTCCCTCCGTCCCTCCGGCTCTCCGTGCCCAGCCATGAAACAGATGTTACTGGACCTCATGAGGATGAGTAGGATCTGCCGGATGGTGCTGGCCACTTGTTTAGGATCTTTTATTCTGGTCATCTTCTATTTCCAAAGTATGTTCCAACCAGGTAGGACTTCGTGATGGTTTCATTCTAAAGGTTTTAAGATGCTCCGTTCCCTCTTTTGTAGCCCCTGACGTGGTGATTTAGTGTGGAAGAATGTCATTCATAATCAATGAGCTGTTTGAAAGAGCGCATCGATCATCAGCAGCGCGCGAGAGAGTCGGTGATGTAGCCTGTAGCCTACTGACTCACATCAAAGCTCCAGCTCTATGCTCGCCCGCTTTTATGCATTTTAATCTTTTATTTATATGAAGCACAACGGGTAGAGCCCGGGTCCGGTGATTAGGGTTGTGTTGTGGAGGGATGGTCATTGTCTCCGGTGGCCGGTAAAGTAGAGTCAGTGTTACTGAATCAAAGAGCTGACACACTGTACACACATCCATAAATCAATACTGACGTACAGCTGACACACATCCTCTGCTGTTTCTGTTCATAACTGTAGTTTATATTGATGTGGCTTGTGTAATTGAAAGTATGTCTATCTATTATAGGCTATCTAGTGTTGTGAAATTGAATAGAAAGTATCTATCTATCTATCTATCTATCTATCTATCTATCTATCTATCTATCTATCTATCTATCTATCTATCTATCTATCTATCTATCTATCTATCTATCTATCTATCTATCTATCTATCTATCTATCTATCTATTCTATCTATCTATCTATCGATTTCGATAGATGAGACATAGATGAGATGAGATCAATCGATCAATCTATCTCATCTATGTCTGTCCGTCCATCATTCATCCATCCATTCATGTCCGATCCGTCCGTCTGTCATCCATCCATCCATCCATCCATCCATCCATCCATCCATCTATATTTAAAAATATAATTTTAAAATTTAAACCAATGGTTTGATTTGTCCATGTTTGACCGAAACATCCATCCATCCATCTATGTTTGTCTCTCTGTCTATATTTAAAAATGTAACTTTAAAATTTAAACCAACGGTTTTGTGTGTCCATGTTGACCGAAACATCCAGTTTGCATCCATCCACCCATCCATCCATCCATCCATCCATCCATCCATCCATCCATCCATCCATCCATCCACATCTACTGAAACACATACACACATCTGGAAGTTCTATTGATGATGTTGGATGTATAATTACATGTCTGCTAGACTTTTCCATTGTCCTGCCCACCAGTTTGATTCATCTTGTCCAAAGCATGTAGCATGTCACCTGCTTTTTGGGGAATTCCCATGTGCTGCAGATGGAAGATCCAGATAAGGACAATGAGACCTGTGTAGTAGTGCAGTACTCAGTAAGCGCTGTGGTCACCGGCATGGTGGAATGTCTCTGGAAGCGGTGAGTCATCAGCGTCACCGGCATGTGAAGGTTCTCAGCAGTCTGCTGGAATGCCCGTGTCATCATCATCTTACAAAAACGGGATGCTGAACTGAGACGGATGAACTGATGAGCTCATGTACACTCATCCAGATGTTGTCTCCAGACCTGGACATGATGCTTCTGAGAAGATCATGACATGTAACACTGAGTCACTTGTGTTTTAAAGCATCACTGAGGTTTAACAGCATCCCATGGTCTGCTGGGATGTACAGGCATTTCTCTCCATGGTGGTACGTGCAGCTGTTTCTAAAAGCATCTGTGTGTCCCACATGCTTATGAACAAAATACAACAGTCTCCCTTATGCTCCACATTGGCTTGACAGGTGTTTCAGTTTCCTCTTCTGTGTGTGTGGCCGCATGCCCTTGCTCTTTTGTCCTTTCCTCCCCCTGTGTGACCTGATTTTGCACTCTAGCTTACAAACATACCCTGAGAACACACTGGCGCACACACACAGATGCACTCACATTAGAAAGAGCCTCAAGTGGACCTGAGCAGTTGAGTGACAGGGTTGACGTCATGCTCCAGTGTGTTTGTGATGAACAGAGAATGAGGATATCCAGATGGAAAATTAGATCTTTAAAGGGATTTTCCATGTTCAAAGTTGTTTGTCAATGCTATCCACGTTCATTTTATAGCTCAATTGTCTCCATTTTTATTTCTCCTGAGGAACTTTAGAAGAAACATCAGAGGGAAAAGTTACTGAAATGAAGAATAACTGAAAAGTCTTGATAAGAGCAACCTCTTGAGTGTGACAGCTTTCCTCTTGGCAGGACTGGAGAGATAGAAAAGAGAGGGAATTATAGGCGTGGAAAGGAACCAAAATGAGTTGTCTTAAGAAAAGAGATAAGGAATGTCTGCAGGGAGTTCAACATTCCTCAAGGGTTGGTTACTCGGGACCGGGACGGGGACTCGGACCAGCAGACCAAAGAGTCCCGGCTCTTCCTGAGAGCTCAGATAAGGCCGTTTCTGTATTTGTGTGACTGACTTTCCCTGGACGTACAGCAGTCTTTCTTCCGAGTCTGTTGAGGAGGCCTGGCATTTGATGTCTGTGAATGATAAAGGTCACGTCAACATGGAAACAAATGACATATCAAAGCTCAAATCACACTGACTGTTTGCCTGCCAGTTCCAAGCTCATTGTTGTTGTTGTTTATTTCCGTATCCATTTTTTTGGAGAGTGCATATGCAGGATATCCTGTTTGTGTGATCTTGGTGGGTCGGTTCTTTGTTTTCCAAGCCATCGGCTTACACACACCCACATGCTCAAGCTGGTCCCAGAGAGATTTGGACACTGGTACAGCTGCAGAATGAATATTTCAGAATACATGTTTATAGTTTTATTTTTATATATATTATACATTCTATAATAATACAACAAATACATTAACTGCAATTTATTTAATTAATATTATAATAACATTACAAATTTTTATTTTAGAATATAATACCATTTCTTTTCTTTATTATTATAATATTCTATAATTTAATTACAATAATTTATTATAAAATTGTAATATTCAATATAATATATTTTTTTGTAATAATATAACTAATAAATGAATTTAAATAATATTATTTTTAAGAATTGGCTAATATTATAATAATTGTAATAATTAAATAATTAAAATTGATAGAATAATTAAATACATTTGTATAATATATTATTCTGTAATAATTGCATTACAATAATATATACAGTATATATATATATATATATATATATATATATATATATATATATATATATATATATATATATATATATATATATACATATATAATATTAAATTCTGTAAAATATAATCCTAAATTAATTAAAATAATATTATAGGAGAGATGTGGACACTTGTACAGCTGGAGTAACATTTGAGAATCAGTGTTATTCAGATACATTATACACTCTAAAAAAATGCTGGGTTGTTTTAACCCAACTTTGGGTCAAATATGGACAAACCCATTCGTTTAACCCAACGGGTTAAATTTTTTCATTACATTTTTAACCCTACTTTTGGGTTTGTCCATATTTGACCCAAAGTTGGGTTAAAACAACCCAGCATTTTTAGAGTGTACACATGAGCTTCAATCTAAATTATTTAGCCTTTGTAACATTAATGTAGTAGTGAGATAAGGTTTGATTAATGGGCCTAACTCACATTCTCTTCACTGCACTTGTTATTGCGCTGAGCCTCGTGTTCGAGCCAGAGATTGTGTCATTGGAGCCCACCAAAGCAATTTGGTTGATATCCATCTGCTGAAACGGATTGAATTTGTGGCTCACACTTCCTGATTTGTGTTTTTGGTCGGCATGTGAACATCTGCTGCTATGAAACCTGGCCCACACATGCCCTGATAAGCTTGTATCTTCGGAGAATGCCAACTGTATAGGAATACCCTGCATGTCTTCCTTCTTCTTTCATTTTTGTTGATGTCAAAAGCCACGCCTGTAGACAGACCGCCTCATGCTCTCTGCACATCTGTCCGCCTCTCTCTTGCCCTTTCCGTCTCTCCGGTGGTTAATTGTTGAAGCCATGTGCGTGAGATAAAAGGTGTGCACATGTTTGTGGTTTATGAGTCAGCCCATTAGTCTCATTAAGCTCAGCTTGCACCGTCTGCGGAGTGTTGTCGTGGGAGGAGCCGTGTCTTAATGATGGAAAAGTGTTTTTACCAAATCCAACATCTGGATGCCAGCCACCCGCATCTGGAGGAAGCTGGAAGAATGAAGAGATCTCTGCGTATGGATGGATGATTACATCCCAAATCCCATAATAACTCTGCTTTTTTAGGAGCTGGTGCTTTAAATATTTTGGTAAAGTGAGTTTGTGTTGCGTGATTATGTGTTGCTCCTTTTTCCAATTTGATAATTACAGAGTTGTGGGGTCATGGTGTGTGCAGATCCCAGAAGAAGTGCTCCGAGGTTGCTCTTTTATAGCTGAGGAGAGATAAAGTTATATATAAGTGACTTGGTCTTGAATCTTTTACCAAAGGTCCGCAGGGGAAATAAATATAGACACAGGCGAGACAATTGTTGGCATATAAAAGTACAGAGGTATAAACTGACTGAGTGTGCTGATATTTATAACATTGATGAAAAAGAAATGTGGGTTCTTTTGTTCAGCAGGACTTCTGGAAGAAAGAAATGAGATTTGTTTTGTTCCAATGGGCATAATGAAAATAATGTGTGTATGTTTGTGTGTGTGAGTGTCTCATTAGGGCCTTTGTCAGCCTGCTAGCTATAGTCATTATGCACGTGGAGTGTCAGCGCGTGCTGAATTGAGTGTCTTGTTGGCGAGAGTATTGATAAGCATTGATCTTGCCGTATGACTTGAGCTCTAGACTGTTAATGGGAGGATAGGGACCACATCTGGCTATTGTTTATGGCCGTTACCATGACGACAGGGAGATGTTTCATCTGTGACAGAAAGAACAATGAAACCAATGAAGGGTTAAGAATGTCTAAAGAAACACACACACACATGCAAAAGACACAATTAGCTGAAGTTATGCACACCATGATTGGAATCATTGATGCTTCACACATATCAAATATAATAGATGCCATTTCTTACAAAACGCTTCTTAGATCTTGGTTTCCTTTTGTGTTCTTTGGGTGAATCTCATAAAGCTTGTTAAATACATGTCTGGGTCATATTTTGGATTTCCTTCACAATAAATTCCCCACTAATTCTCATTATAATGCAAAAAGCAAAAATTCTAAACAAAAAAATAAAGGCTCAATGCAACATATTTTTTTTTACACTGTAAAAAAATGTTGGTTTAACTTAAAAAATTAAGTAACCTGGTTGGCCTTAATTTTAAGTTCATTGAAATGGAAAAAGTGAGTTAATACAATGAAGGAGAATGATTTAATGAGCAGAAACTCAAAATTATAGGTTATCTGAACTAAAATAAATTTATTTAAGTTGATTTGACAAAAGAAAAAATGTTGTGATTACTAATCATGAAAAGATTTTGTTTAAAGTGTATATATTTCTTTTAATTATTGGTTCTGAAATACGACCTAGACTTTTCCTTGTGAAATTCAGCGCTGCGGGTGCAGTTTTTCACAATCAGACTGAGCAAGTCTGGGGTTTTATTCAGAATGAATTACGTTCTTGAGCTTAAGCTAAAGTTAATTATGTTTTTTAATAAGGGCAACGGTTTGACTGTGCATGTATGCTTTTAGGAGGGGTGTGTATTATACAGACTTCTCCTGATTATGGTGTAAAAATGTGCGTTAATAGCCAAATAAGAGTTATCTATCACTATCTGCTAGTTCTAAACAAACTTGTATTGAACACTCACATTTATATATGTGCATAAGAGGTTGATTTGTTGTAGCGATACTTGATAGCTCATCCTGTCCATTGGTTAAAACATATTCATCAGTCCTGCAGGACAAAGAAAAGACAGAGGACCAAAGAGAGACAAAGAACTCGAGTGAGAAAATATGCGACGGTGGAGAAATACCACATTTCACAGGGTGTAAGCGATCACCATGGAAACAGAGGCATGTATGATGTGTGTTTTGAGGGGATGGGGTGTGAGAGTGTAAACAGGTGTTCACACGAGTGCGTGTGTGTTAGTAGTGTGGATGCTTTTCTCTTGTATATTTGTAAGCATTTTGATATGAAGCCTCACTCCCTTGAATCATAAGATGATGGGGGATACAGTGAGCATCCATGGCAATTAATAAAAAGTTTATTTTTCCAGTTTAATTCCTCTTCTGCACTGAAGTAAAATGAAGCAGTGAGCAATTGCAGAGACACATTACAGTTGCTATGAGTGCAGAATGGATAAAAAGAGAAAGCAAAACAGAAATTAAGAGAGTGTGTAGCGCAGTGTAAACTGCAGTGTTGGGCTAGAATCATTAAACATTGGGTGTATAAGCATACAAATATACCCGGCTTTTAGGATTTTTTAACTTAATGTGCGTTAACAAGATAATAGGTTACTAGTTAAGTATACTTCCCTACTATATAGTAGGCGAAAAACAGTATGTGACAAAAGAAGCATGTCCGAATTCACAGTATACTCATAAAAGCAAAAAGTGTGCATACAATGTCCAATGAGGAATCTATGAATGAATACTATCCCATGAGGAATCTATGAATGAATACTATCCCATGAGGAATCTATGAATGGCAGTGAAGTGGTAACTGATGCTGGTAGGTCACACACTGAAAAAACAAAAAAACAAATCATGATTTCATGAAATTCAAGAACATTTTTTCTTTTGTCAAATCAACTTAAATTATTTATGTAGTTCATATAACATAATATTTTGAGTTTCTGATGCTTAAATCAACCTTCTTCATTGTATTAACTAAATTTTTCCAGTTGAAATTTTAAGGCAACCAGGTTACATCATTTTTTAAGTTAAACCAACAATATTTATTTACAGTGCATGATAATGACAACATGGCGAATGTAGTAAGTTCAGATTAGATTTACACACTCATACTATACAGGACATACTTTTTTAGCGGTCATGAAGCAATTACTTGATCAATCTAAGTACCTACTCGAGCATGCCATTTTGTATGCAGCCAGTCACTTGCTTCGCTTTGAATCGTTGTTGAACCAATTGGTTGAGTGAATGATTCAATGACTCACTCATAAGTAATCTGCGTGTACACTAACACACCTAAAGTGAACACACCTAAAGTTTAAAGATCAATATAACGCTTTAAAGACTTTAAAGTGCTTGAGCATTTGAGAGTGGTAGAGATAACTGCAGTGCATACTTATAATAAACAGAATGTGTGTGTTTGTTACACTGTTTAAGTTCCTGGTATAATTTGCATGGAGTGTGACTCTTCTTGGTTTGACTACTGCCCCCCCCCACCCCAGGCTATTTTAAGATCTGACTTTTGCATAGTCCTTTTCCAGTCTGTAATTTTGTGGTATGTGTATTTCAGTTACTTTGAAAACCATAGCATTTTGCTTTGAGAAGAAGCAAGAGAAGCTTTAGCTGTAACATGCATGCTATTTAGTGAACAGATCGAATTGCACGTGGAAGTGTGTGTGTGTTTGAGTGAATAACAGTGCTGTATAGAGCAACTCACTCACAGCATAAGTGCAAAGCCTGGACAAAGTCTGATTATTAAGAAGTCTCAACTGCTGTTGCTGTTCCCTTTTCTAATTCACAATTTTTGTACATTATCTTGGCTTCAAAAGTATGCCCTTGGCCGTGACATGAAGACATCCCATAAGTGTACTTCCTTTTCATGTTCCCATGGCAACAGTAGTTCCAGTGGCCCTTATGGGGGCTTTTTGGTAAGAGGTAGCGGGTGATTTACGGCCCTGATTTTCTGAGCATGCTCCAAATAGTAACACAAGACAAAGAGCCAAAACAGTGCGAAACACTGCTCACACAGACCGCATCGCACGGCTGTTCGCTGCTTCACACTCAGTGCTCATTCACACACATAAAGCTGATTGTTCTCTGATTTTGTCTCATAAAAGCAGCCATTGTTTAATATCATCTAAAAGACACTGAGGTTTATTTCATGGAGTTTAAATATGAGTACTATTCTGACTCTTTCACAATTAGGACTTTTCCACTGAGAATGACTTCTACCGAGGATTAATACAAAAAAAACTGTGATTAATTATTTATTGTCTTTTTGTTCATGCCATTTAAATGGTATGATATGAAATGGATAAATTCTTCTTTGATTTTTTAATGGATAAAATCAAATATTTGCAAACAGATATTGCACTGGGTACAATTATATTATTTATTTATTTTAAATAAACTGAAATTCAAATATTAAAATATGAATAAATATCACAATGATTCATGCCATTTACATTTAGGATATGAAATGTATAAATTATCATAATCAAACATTTGCAAACAAATAAATTATTTAAAACAAAATGAAATGTACTAAATAAATTCTACAATGTTTATACTTTACATTCACTATGTTGATTTTTGGAACCTAGCAAACCTAAATATGATAGTAAATTATTATTATTAATACAATTTAGAATATATATTTTTTAAATATGGTTTGTTATGATTTTAGTAAAAAATAACTATTATTAGGATTTATTATTATTATTATATCTGGAATATTATTATTGTTTAAATTATATTATATATTTAAAATTTGTGTTAATAATAATTTGGATTATAATTTTTTTAAGTGATATTATTTTCATTAATATTGTTTATTAATATTATAGTTAATAATAATAATGACAATGTTTAAATGATATTGTCATTTTATTGATATTAACAAACTTTTGTGACATAGCTTTTTATTAGTCTTACCCAGTACCTGTAAAGCCGAATATATTTGTGGATGCTTGTGAAATAAAGTCAACCAAGAGCATTTTGGGTTCACAAAGAGTCAAAAGGAGCCGCACATCTTCTATAATGGAGTGTTTTGGGGCAATCAATTGTGGATTTCAGGCTATACGTGTTTGGAATGTAAAGTGCGCAACAAATCGCAGTTATTTCAAGAGCTCACATATAGCCTTATATAACTGATAACACTGTAAAGAACAATAACTGTAACATTTGTCAAGGTGAGCAGAGCACCAGAGGGAGAGGAGATTCAGACTGGAAAATGCTTGAACCACACTTGTAATTTGAAGGTTGTCTGATTTAATGAAGCTAATTAGGGGTGTAAGTGGGTGATCTAATCAAAGCGCACTCTAAACAGAAGGACTGTGGATGTGAGAGGCCCATCAGTCTGACCCCCCCACCCCGTGCTGAGCAGTAATGGTACGCTCCCGTGTAATGGACTGCATGGATCACTGTTGTGTGTCTCTGGGGTGGGATCGGTTGGCGAGCACATTATTTTGGGTTACTCTATCTTTTCCTCTTTTCCTCTTTGCCACTCTCAGTCTAAAACATTCATGAGGTTCCTCGGGTCAAATCAGTACCAGTCTCGTGCAGTTAGACCGTGACTAATAGCATCAGGCCGCCCACTTAGACAGGAAGACAACATCTGACACACATGAAAAGCAGGCAGCCAAATACAATCTGTGGTTAAAAAAATTATCGTGATTTTAACGGTAAAATACTGTAAAAATGCAACAGTTACCCACCCAATACGGTAAATAACTGTGATAGATCTAATGGTATGTCATTTTACTGTAAAATACAGTTAGATTTACAGTTTTTGGAAGTGAAAAATAACAACTCATTGTATAGGCCTAATTTACAGTAAATAAACGTAAATTGACATCCCCACAATCCCCTGCATGACCACTTTAGACAGGAAGACAACATCTGACACACTTGAAAAGCAGGCAGCCAACTACAATCTATCGTTAAAAAATGATTGTGATTTTAAAGGTAAAATACTGTAAAAATGCTACAGTTAAACTGTTCATTGGTTAACAGAAAGTTTCCTCACTATATACGGTAAATAACTGTGATAGATCTACATTTAATGTAATTTTACTGTAAAATACCGTTAAGATTTACAGATTTTGGAAGTGAAAAGAACAACTCATCGTATAATTTACAGTAAAAAAAATTAAATTGACCTCCCACAATTCCCTGCATGACCACTTAGACAGGAAGACAACATCTAACACACATGAAAAGCAGGTAGCCAACTACAATCTGTCGTTAAAAAATGATCGTGATTTTAACGGTAAAATACTGTAAAAATTCTACAGTTAAACTGTTAATTGGTTAACAGAAACTTTCCTTACTATATACAGTAAATAACTGTGATAGATCTAATGGCACATTTAATATAATTGTACTGTAAAATACCGTTAAATGTACAGTTTTTTGAAGTGAAAAAGAACAACTCATTGTATAATTTACAGTAAAAAAAAAACTAAATCGACATCCCCACAATTCCCTGCGTTACACCCCACATTTGACTTATGTTTTGTTAAAATAACTATGTTAGTTTTTTTCTAATCGGTTATGTACATTAGGGTTTTGTTACATGTAATGTTTTTAAATTAGTTTGTTGCATTTTTTTTTTCAAATTTCATATGTGTTTAATGTTTGTGCGAATTAAACTGTGGAGCTTCTATAAAATAGTATTAACTTTCTTGTGGAAAACCTGCTTGAGAAGAACTTTGATTGATCATGTGACTCTCATCACTGCTGTGATTGGTGGTCTTCAGTGTATTACAACGCTACAAAACAGATATTAATACGTCAATATGTCAGTAAATTAACATTATATCAGATAATAAAATACGGTTTGTTACTGTAAGTTAAGTCTGCAAAAACAATAACATTGCTATCATATTTTTGATGGTAAAGATCTGGCAACCACATCTGCCAGGATTTTACCATAAAAATTATGTTTTTACAGTGTTTTACTGTACTGCTTTAGAGTAAAACGAGTTCCAAATGATTGACGACTGATCGCAGGAAAGTGTGTGCATAAAAACGTGTGATAAAAGAAGGAAAATGATTGCAACACTTGTGAGGATTGTAAACGTGTGCATGCAGTATCCTCTCATTACAGTGCGGCGGAGGAGACTGTGTATTACGGCTATACATTGAGTCATGCTTTGACACTGCAGAAGGAAGAGAGGTGATGATTGAAGTCACGCCGCGGCTGAAGTGTTGTAGTGTCATTTGTCTAGTGAGCATCTGGCTGACGGCTGTTTGCTTCCCCATATCTACCCATACATTAGACCTCCACTGTTCCTGCTGATTATAGATCTCCTGCTGCTCTGAATGGTGAAGTCTCAGTTAACACGGGGGTTAGCTTCACATTTGGACACTGCGGGTTTGAATTGAATCAGTTTCTATTTGTTGTTTTTCTGTCCTGCAGCCTCCGTTTGCTTATCTTCTCTCCTCCTCCTCCTTCTTTAAGGGTGTGTCATACAGAATTAGAGGTTTGTGGTGGAAGAGTGTTTGAGAGAGGAGAAACTCTTGACAGCTGCTATAAATAGAGCCTGGCTTTCACAAAGACAGATATAATATATAGTTGCATATACTGTGTTCCTGCCCACATTTGTATATTGTTTCAGTTTTTATTATTTTTTTGGACATTTATGTTATCATTTACTTATGATCCAGCTCTGTCAAATGATGAATAGAAATTACGCATGTTGGAAATAGTTTAGGTAGACTGTAAAAATGTGCAGTTATAGTCAGCATGATTTTTTGCTTCCATAATGCTACATGTTTTTGAGTGAAACAAGAAGAAATGTTGGATGGGACTGTTGGATGTTGGATTTTGTCCTTCAGGAAGTGATTGGATCATGAAAAATGGGCTTAGTTTGCTAAAACAATGCCTAAGTAGTTTGTCAAATGGTTAATATCATCTAATTGCCAACACAACCAACTGTAAGTGACATCAGCGTTAAAAGAGGGTTGTTTCAGAGGATTATTATATTTTATTATTTTATATAATTAGGGCCCAAGCCTGAAAGGCGCAGAGCCCTATGCCTGTTTTTGCCTTTCATCGTATTTTTTTTTCTTTTTTTTTTTTTCTTCTGCGACTCATCGGGCACTTTTGGGGCCCTGACATGCTCAGAAACTCTTGAAACTTTGCACACGGGTCAGAACGGGCCATGAGAGCCCGGGCTGAAGCTGGTACCCGGGCGTTGGCAGGGCGGCTCGTCAGCGCCCCTGGAATGGGGTCCGAACACCTGGTCCATAACTCAAACACACTTGCATGTAATAATATGAAACTCGGTACACATGTCGCATAGCAGAATTTCATCTATACCTCCGTGTTCTTACTCTTTACCCCAGCCCAACAGGAAGTCGGCTATTGAGGTTTTTTTGTAAAACACACGCAATGAACTTTTAAATACTCCTCCTAGAGCTCTGATCCAAATTCGACGAAACTCGGTCAGCGTGAAGTCAAGACATTGAGGATGAAAGTTTGTGTGGGGATTTTTGATATCTCGAACGGTTTGGCCGTGGCGAGGAAACGAAATCTATGGCGAGAAACGTGAAACAGGAAGTGTGTCATAACTTCAGCATACATTAACTGATCTGGATGAAACTTCAGCAGTGCGTTCGCTGTAAGAGGACGATCACATGGATGTGACTATTGTGAGTCAAAGTTATAGCGCCACCAACTGGCAGCAGGAAGTGTGTCACTTTCAAAATGCTTTGAAATCACCCTCTTATTTTTACCCGATTTGCTTCAAACTTCATCTGTATAATGTAAATACACGGCAGATGAAGACCTATGAATGGATTCTTGATATCTTTGAAACTGTTGCCGTGGCGACGCATCAAACTTTACCATTCTTTTAGGATGCATTCTTTTAGGGATTCGAACATTTGTCCATAAATCAAACACACGTGCATGGATTAATATGAAACTCGGTACACTCATAGATCACATCAGGCCAAACAACTTTCGTGCTCTAAGTTTTACGACAGTTCAAACGGAAGTCGGGAATTATGTTTTTTTTTTTTAGATAAATGTCCTAGAAAAACATCAAATTACAACCCATGCTGTTACCAATCACCACCAAACTCGGTGTGCATGAAGTCAAGACATTGAGGATGCTAAATTCCGGACGGATTTGTGATATCTCGAACGGTTTGGCCGTGGCAAATTTTTTTGACTAAAAAAGGACACATAAAGTGTGTTATAACTTGGTTAGTTTTACTGACAGTTACAAAACTTGCCGTGTATATTGTTCTATTCAAGCCAAACAACTTTCTAATTAACAATAATAAGCTCAAACCCACAGAAAGTCAGATATTGTAGTTTGAATATGATCATGCTCTTTCTGAGCCTGAGTCTTTCTTGAGTCTCTTGACACACAGTCTGTGTGTGTGTGTGTGTGTGTAGGGGGAGGGGGCTTAATCATTTCACTGTGTGTCTGGCCTGCTAAAGTAAATACATTTCTTAAGCCTGGTATTTTTTAAATAAGTTTTTATTTTTATTTTTTTATAAGTAAAGGCATATAACCTGTTTAATTGTAGTGCATTGACAATAGTTTTATATAATTAGTGTATTAATTAAATTAACTTGGTCCATAAATCAAAAAGGAAGTGTGTTAAAACTTCTGCATACATTAACTGATCTTGATGAAACTTCAGCAGTGTGTTCGTTGTAAGAGGCCGATCACATGGATGTGACTATTGTGAGTCAAATATATAGCGCCACCAACTGGAAGCAGAAAGTGTTTCACTTTCAAAATGCTTTGAAATCACACTCTTACTTTTACCCGATTTGCTTCAAACTTCATCTGTATAATGTAAACACACGCCAGATGAAGAGCTGTGAAAGCATTATTCAATATCTAAAGATAATGTTGCCATAGCAACGCATCAAACTTTAACATTCCTTTTTTTTGATGATTTTGAGTCTCTTAGCGGCTTTTGGGGCCCTTAATGGGTTTGAAAACTCTTGAAACTTTGCACACAGGTCAGATCCCACAGCCATCAGAGCCGGGAAGATGGTACCCGGGTGTGGCAAGGGGGCTAGACAGCGCCCCCTGGAACGGGGTCCAAAAACTTGGTCCATAAATCAAACACGCTTGCATGTAATAATATGAAACTCAGTACACATGTTGATCTCATCGTTTCATATATTCATATATTCTCCTCAAGCCGGACAACTTTCTAATTTACACTCATGAGCTAGGACCCACAGAAAGTCAGATATTTTGGTTTGAAAATGTTGAGTGTCTCTCTGAGCCTACACTTCTGTATGGCAAGCCCTTTTAACATTTAAAAGCTAAGTTTGACTATTCGTAATTAACATTGTAGATATCAACAACGTCTTTCCAGTCGTAATTACATTTTGGATAGTTTGTATTATCATTTAAGATATCTGTAACGTAATTGTGACTAGTCGAAACGACAGATAGAGTATGGCAAGCCGTTTTAACATTTAATCATTTTAACCTACTACTCTCTATTTTCATGCTACTAGTACTTATTTTTTAGATACTAGTATCTATTCCATTAAGTACTAGTACTTATTCATTAGCTACTAGTGCTTATTCTTTAGATACTAGTGCCTTTTCTTTAGATACTAGTGTTTATTCTTTAGGTACTAGTACCTTTTAAAGATACTAGTACTTATTCATTAGACACTAGTCCTTATTTATTAGATACTAGTACTTATTCATTAGATGCTAGTCCTTATTCATTACATACCAATGCTTATTAATTAGTTACTAGTACTTATTCATTAGATGCTAGTACCTATTAAATAGATACTAGTACTTATTCATTAGACACTAGTACTTATTTCAATGGTGACTAGTAACTATTCTTTTGTTACTAGTCACATTTTTTCCAGTGACTTCTATAGTGATCTGTCATTCAGATATCAACTATTCAGTTCTGACTAGTATGTTAGTAATGTATTCCAATTGTGGAATACATACTAGTATGTATTCCAAAGCAGGGGTTACCATTTTGTACCGTCGTGCAGAATAACCCTAAAGGCACCAAGGTGGCGGTGCCACCGGCTTTATATATATATATATATATATATATATATAACACAGCCGCGGCAGCGACTGGAGGGCCAAAGCCGGCGGGTCCCGCCATCCCGGTGCCTTTAGGCACCGGGGTTGCGGTGCCAGCCGGCTTGGGCCCGCGATCGCTGCTCGCAGCTATATTTATATATATATATTTATAGAATTGTATTATTATTATTTAATAAATTAAACATTTTTTTAATAACATGCACTGATAATTCTTTTTACAATTAGACCAGGAACATAAATTAGTATAAGTAGCTTGATTTCAGTGTTGAGTTAAATTTTTCGGGTGTTAGGTTTTGCAGTCATATTAAACATCATTTTTTAGTTAAAATAAGTTAATTTAGATTAACAGCTTTTTTTCTGATGTAATTAAAATCAGCATCCAACTATGCACACTGAAATTCAATCCATCATGTGGGAACAAGGAGACAAAATGAAGATCTATTTAATGACAGAACATCCTTAAATGGAGACTAAATGCTTTTTAATGCCTATGGGGACCATATACTCTTCCGACACGCCACAACATTATACATCTCAGTTAGATGCTTTTATTTTAATTGCTGAGTCTAGTTTTGAGAGACTTATTTACATTTTGAAGCTATTTTCTGAACATTCATTTAAAGTGATTTATTCCATTTCTCATTTTTAATCTGTAAAAGCCACTGAGATGGGCGGGTATACATGTTAGGCAAGCAAATTTGGTGAGCGATGGATATGTTTGGAGAGAGGCATATTGATTAAAGGGTCACATTCATGCACTCCACTCTAAAACTTATGGTGCGTAAACACTTCAGAGAGTTTATCAGATACCTCATTTTTGCTTCAAAGAGCTTAAGTATCCATCATTTTATTTCCCAGAGTCCCTGGTATAAACAAACGTCTGCCATCTGCCAGGTTTGCAGCTTGATGTCACCAGGAGCGTTGTCAGATGTGGTTAGTTGTTGTATTTCACAACAAAATTGTCCACAGTGACCAGAAATAAAAAAGAAGTTACAAAGAGAAGTTGCATCAGAGTAAGAAAGAGAGAATGCAATACCAAAGTTCATGTAATGAGTAGTTTACTCAAAAATGACATTATTTACCAAAACCACGACTTTCATTTTCTTACGAAAAGCTAACGAATCAGAATTTTTGAATGAAACAGTGAAGGATTCAATAATCGAATATCATATTTGCTGCGTCTCCAAGTAAAACACGGTATAGTGAAACAAAAATATATTGCAATATACTAGAATTTATATTGCAGAAATTTAATATAAATTTTTATATTCAGAAACGTCCTCATATATATATATAACAAAAATATATAACAATATATGGATAGACAACATATTGATTCATATATATAAAAAAATATGTACACTCTAAAAAATGCTTGTTTCAAACCAAATTTGGGTCAATAATGTGGACAAACCCAAATTTTGGGTTAAAAATAAAAAATTACAAATTTGTAATTACATTTGCAGAATTGTCCCTTATTGCAATATATAATTATATATATATATATATATATATATATATATATATTATATATATATATATATATATATATATATATATATATTACTAAATTTCACAATATACACTCTGAATTTTGGGTCAAATATGGACAAACACAGCCATTGGGTTTCATTTTTAAATTACATTTTAAACCCAATGTTTGAGTTTGTTCATATTTGACCCAAAACCCAGCATTTTTTTGCGTGTATGAAGACGCATGAAATTTTGATTGAGAAATATATTTTTGTTGCGTAATTACTTCTGAATGTTTTGAGTTGTGGAATGAAACGGTTAAGTGACTTATTCAATATTTGAATATTAGATTCTCTGCATTTCCAAACAAAACACAGCAAAAGTTGGTATTGTTTAGTTTCTGAATTATTCTACGTTTTTGAAGGGATCCATGAAGCTAACGATTATAAGCTAATGATTAGCTAATGATTCAGTGATTCACATTCATTGAAGTCAAAGAAAAACTTCTCCTCTGCCATAGTTTTCACATCTTGAGGCAGCATTTTTTACATGCGATTCATATTTAGATGTGTGTTTGAGGGAACTATTTCAGCTTACTGTATAACCTGCACTAACTCTTCAAAGCTTTGTGTGACAAGCACAAGTCTTTGATCGCTATACAGAATGCAAGATAAAGTGAAGCTTCTGAGCTCTTGCATTTGAAATGACAGCGGCTGTAGACAAGTGTCTGTTTCTTATTCTCCAAACCAGGATGTCTTTGTTCCTATGGGAATGCTTTGGCTGTATGGGATATGAACAATGACTACAGGCCGCATTTCAACTATCTTTCTCTCTTTTTTCTCCCCTCTCTCTTCTCTTTAGCTGACACAAGCACTTCCTTCAGTCTTCGAGACTAGCTAATTACCCACATGGGCACACAGAGCAGTGCTTAACGTTGGCCTGGAAATGCTATTGACAACTCAGCGATGATTTTAAGCTATATTGCATCATCAATGATGTCAGAAAGTGTAATCATTCTTAACAGGATCTATACGAGGCTCTGGGCGTTATACGGCAAAGTCAAGAGGGAAAGAATGAATCAAATGTGGGAAGTCATATCATAGCCTTTCTTGAGGTGAGAGGTTCGGCTGATTGGATCGATAATAATTGCATATGTAGAACGTAAAAGGTCACCAATGTTGTCTTATTGTTATATTATGAGGTTAGTGTGTGTTTGGAAACCTCTCGTCATTATCTGTGTGTGTGGTCTGTGAGTGTGAGGGAATGCACTATATTGTTTGACCGTCTCTTGTGTTTTGTTTTGATGGATGGAGCCTTTGAGTGGCAGATGGCTCTCCAGCCTGCAGACGTGTTATCACACACCAGGGGGTCCACACACACACATCGACACAACTCAGTGCATTAGACCACCAACATGTCGATTTCTTTAGTTGTGGGGAGGGTTTTCCCTTTTTCATTTACTATATGGCGCTTTCCACAAGTAGGGTACAAAATAAGGCTTAAGAAGTCTTAAAAATGAATTATATTTTTTGGTCAAGTGTGTAATTTCTGTGCTACTGGCATCACCAATAATGACTTATTTTATTTTTTTTATAGGGAACAAATTACACACTACAGCTTTAACATTAAAAAATGTTGTTTGTTCACCTCGTAAATATTTTATGAGTTATGTTAGTTTCTATATAACTCTTTATTATATAATTTTTTTTTGTGGGATTTCATTATTTTCAAGAAATAAGCCTAAATATAAACATTACATAAATTAAAACATCAAAAGGGGTCATCAAAGGGTCGCATATTTAGCCTATGCTAAACTCACTGGGGCTATCTAAGTTGGGATCAAATAAAATATAAAAATTAAATTAAATATTCAACAAATAAAATAAAATAATAAAAATATTTATAATCAAATACATTTACTAATGATTAATTAAAAGCGAGAAGATATTTACTACGTGTATTTAATAATAGTTCTGTTGTCTAGTTGTGGAATGAAACGGTTAAGTGACATTCAATATTTGAATATTAGATTCTCTGCATTTCCAAACAAAACACAGCAAAAGTTGGTATTGTTTAGATTCTGAATTATTCGACGTTTTGAAGGGATCCATTAAGCTAACGATTCAATGATTGAACCTCATTTGTTTTAAAATCACTTTATGAACGGTTTGAAGCGTCAAAGTAGTTGCGCAGCTGTTAAAGAGACATAAATCACTCACATTTTAGTAAAAATATCTTCATTTGTGTTTCGAAGGTGAACAAAAGACTTATCGGTAAATGATGACAGAATTTTCATTTTTGGGTGAATTAACCCTTTAATTACAGTGCATGTTTACTATAATAAGGCAACCCGATCACACTAAATGCGTCTTTATAGCACGCATGTGTATGTTTGTGTAATTTATACGCTGAAAGTGAGTTTTTACGTGCATATGATACGCATTGGTTGGTTAGGGCAGGTTTAGGTGTGGGTGCGTGTGTATTATACGTTTGGGTAGAATTAGTGTTGGGGTGCGTGTGTATTACACGCAAATGAACTGCGTATCAAATACACGTCTGTGAGAGAGTATTAACCATTCAATCTCTGACAGTGAGTTCAGGACCGAGCTTAAGTCTGAATGTGTGTTTGTGTTTTTGAATAATCTTTGAATCTATGTTTTGTTTGTTTTGTGTCACGCTAGGCCTAGAGTTGCAGGACAGATGCAGAAAACTTGCTGCAAATATATGAATACGAAAGTGCTTTCGCATGCGCATTCCGTTGTTTGTGAGTTTGAAGGACGTGAAGCCATTTTTCTCTGCCTATCTTCAAGGTGACACGTTCCTCGGCTAGTTTCAGATGTAATGTGATCTGAGGGACAATGGACGGATAGAGGGAAGAATGAGACGAATGAATAATGACAGCCCGGGGTCGGCCAAAGAGAAAGCGTGTGTATACTTTCGTTTTGCACAAGGACAGTGATACAAAGATGAAGAGGGACAGAACAGGAAATAAAAGGATGCAGATACATCCCAATAGTCTCAAGAAAGAGTTTACGGGTGTGTGTCCAAATTCAGTATGCAATTAGAGTGCTGTGTCGGCATCACCACGCCAGGATGCTGACACACTTATAAAAAGCCCCACAAACAACTCAAACACACACACAGCAGAGGTCCTGTGAAGTATAATGCAGTTAGCAGTCATATTCACTACTCTGGGTCGGCTTTTGCCTAAATTGTGGGGAACAAATATCCCCTCAAGGACAGTAAAACTTGTAATCACCTACAATGGAAGACAAGCAAACAGTCCCCATGAGGAAAAGGCCTAAATAAACAGACTAAATAATGCCTTAATGGAGGTTTTCTGTCAAGGTTATGGGATAAAAACATCATTAGCTCAGTATAAAAAACAATAGAAATCAATGGAAGTCCGCACTATGATAGAAAAAAAAAACATGGGCTATTCGAGTCCAATCTCCGCAGCTTTTTAGCTCTGATTCAATGTTCTTGACCTACAATCCTGGTTCCAGACCACTTTTACAGCACTCACCCACACGCCAACTCACACACCCCTCTGATGAAATATAGTAGGAGAAACATGACAAACACATCTTAACTTGTCTGACTAAGTGTATAGCCAGACATATGGGTGAAGACACTCTTTATTCTGTGGTTTCTGACTGAATCAGTCATCTGAGGTGAATGAAACACACTGAATGTATTTACAGACGCCTTAAAGGGATAGTTCACCCAATATGCACATTCACCCTCATGTTTCTCCAGACCTGTATGACTTTCCTTCTTCTGTGGAACACTTTGTCCAATGAAAGTCAATTATTGTTTTGGACTTTCATTATATGTTTCAAAATTTGTTCTTTTGTGTTTCGCAGAAGGAAAGACATACACATTTGGAACTACATTAGGGTAAGTAAATGAGAATTTACATTTTTGGGTGAACTGTCCCTTTAAGAACAACACACAACATTTGTCTAGTAATTGTTAGCACTTTTCACATTTGTAAAAGTGGATTAGGCTGAACCTATGACAATAGAGCTTAATGCAACACACACACACACGGACACACTCAAGCTCGTTCATTAGGTCATAGGTGAATGGGAAACATCATCCTGTGGTTGTCTGGGTGCAGTGAGTCAGAATGTTTCATTTTAAGTTCCCACACACACTTCTGACTACTTCAGTAATGTGTTTTAAGTTGTTTTATCAGATTAAGAAAATATCAAATGGAACATTTCATTGCTCAACTTTTTGCAATGCAAATATATTATTCATTTTCTGCTTTCTTTTAAAGACTCTCATTGCCATCGTTATAATTGTTATTTGAAAAATAGCTAAATTATAATTAGAGAATTAAATGCTTCAGCAAAAGGGAAATGAGAAAATGCCCCCACATACACACACACATCACACACACACACACACACACACACACACACACACACACACACACACACACACACACACACACACACACACAATATTGAACTCTTAGTAAGACAGCTAATTCAAACCATAATGAGATTGAAGCCTTGTCTCTTTCCACAAGGAAAACAAATACGATTAAACTGGACTCTTACAAAAAAGCAATGTACCACGATGGTAAAGACAAATTGCTACAATACCATGGAAAAAAACCATGGCATTTTCATGGGACAAGTCCAAAATAAAAGGCAGGTCCATGGGACATCTAAGAAAAACATGGTATTTCCATGGGATATGCCCCACCCGCTAAAACATGCCATTTCCATTGGACAAGTGAAAAACAAAAAAACAAAAACATGTAATTTCAATGGGACATGCTCTCCCCCAAAAAATAGGGCTTTACTCACCTACCACAATAATGCAATATTGTTTAAATAATTTTCATGCACTTTTATTAATTAATCAGCATATCCATGTTAATTAAATGTAACTTTCATTTGATTGAGAGACCTAGTTATACGTTTTATTTTGCTAATAGGAAATGGTTCAACATCAAATAAAAATCTGGCTGTGTTTTTGTGTGTTGGCGGGGATCTGATGGCCTGAATTTTCCAAATAGATCCCTGTAATCCTTATTGACTAAAAACATATTTTTTATTACTGTGAATGTGAGTTTAAGAGTGAGTGCATTTTCAGTCGTAGTCTGACTTATGGTTTTGTGCGCTCAGATAGGTGATAAGGGAACTGATGTGTTTTAGAGTATGTTACGGGTAGAAAAAGATTAATCCTCTGGTATACCATAATCCTCGGCTGATGGACGACTGTGTGATCGTGGCTCGGCCTGCTGGGAATGAGCAGTGCAAGGTCATGTGTACAGCTGGGCTAGTTAATAATCCAAAGTTTTTATATGCAGCTATTTCAGTATCTATATATTAGTCTAGTTCATTGGCTGTAAACTGTGTATATAGGAGTTAAGCATATCCTGCTTTGCTCATTTAGTTTTCTGATTTCCCTTAGGACTAAACAAGATCTCGGTGCCTCAGGTTCTTTAGTTTCCCGGCTCTCCGGAATAAAACATTGCCATTAGATCCTCATCTATCAGCAGTGAGACATTTCATCAATGTACAGCCTCAGATCTTCACAGTTTAATATTCATAAAGCTGGCCACTACATGGTTTGTCTCTAACAATGGCTCACTGTCTGATGAAGCGGGTGAGCTGAAGGTCACGCAGCAGGAGGGTGGGGGGGCTGGGGGGGGTCAGGTGCTGTGCCACCGTCACTGGTGTTGTCAGCATATGGGAAATTACAGCAGGTGTGTTTCCAATGGACCAATTTAATAACAGCAAGATCCACATGGACGCAGGTGGGATAATTTTAGGGGATGTTCAGGCAGAGCAAGCCCATTCAACCGCAAACACACACACACTTTGTTTGCAGATCATTGTTTCTGGTTGTAATAAGTTACACTCTAAAAAAATGCTGAGTTGTTTTAACCCAATTTTGGGTCAAAAATGGAGAAACCCAGCCATTGGGTGAAATGTATAATTTTGCATTTTTTAATCCAACAATTGGGTTTGTCCATATTTGGCCAAACTTTTATTGGAGTGTAGCAGACAAGATAAGTTCAACGTTTGAGGTTTTTTTTTTTTTTTTTTTTTTTTTGTGGAAATTAATCCTTTTATTTTTTAGCAACAATGCATTAAATTGATCAGAGGTAACAGTGAAGATTTATGATGTTACAAAAAGTTTTCTGTTTCAAATAACTGCTATTTTATATCTATTAAACAATCCTGAAAAATCAGGGATTCCACAAAACTATTAATCTGTTTTCAGCATTGAATTGTTTCTAATCAGCTTAATGATTTCTCATTATGGATCATGTGACACTAAAGACTGGATTAATGATGCTGGAAATTAAGTCTTGGCAAGTAAATTGAAAATAAAAATTGTACTTTCCTTTTGTTTAAGTTTTTGGCCTGTCCCTAAACAACCCTTTTGACATGAAGTATGATGAAAATTGAAAAAAAAAAAAAAAAAGTTTTTTGGCTTCATAATGGAATCTGCACACGTTTCCACACTAAAATCAGCTAAAATATTTAATAAACACCAACATAATGCAGGATGTGAAGAACCTGAATGACTGCTCTTCGAATTCTGTGGGCTAGTATTCCATGTGGGCATATTTATAACTAAATATGCAAGATTATAAAGAAGGATTACTTAGATGAGCGAGTGATAAACTGGCTTGCAGATGCGAGGGATTTGAACATTTCTAAAAGACCAATTAAATCACATAAACCATCTCTCGCTATCACTTCGCGCGCTAATGACGACCCCTCAGGTTGTCGACCCTGCTGGTCTGTTTCTCGTCCAATAGCTTCTCTATTCCTCATTAACACATCGTCCTCTGTCACTCTGCTTTTCCTTTCATCCTTTCATTCCCAGCGGTCTTGGTTTCATTCGGATCCCTTACCTCGAGCCGGACTGAGCCGTCAGACATCAGACGCTCTGAGAACGCTGTGCACTTACAGTCATTAACACACTTTTAAACAAAGTTCTCTTTGTGCGAAAACACATAATGACTCTTAACATAACACAAATACATGTTATAAGTCAAGATAACGTTACATGTGTGCGAATAAACGAATGTAGTATAGAGCTAGCACTGCTACAGCAGCGTGGCACAGAGACTGCTTTCATTGGGCACCATTTCAGCAGAGCTGGTCATTAGCTTTCATCTAGTGTTATTTCAGCAGTGCCGGTCACTCTCTGCGGACTCGCTGCTGAGAGACAAACTGTAGAAAACTATTACTGTCAGTTACAACATGGCAGAGCGTCTACAGGCATCAGCATGCTTCAATTATTCACTCATTGCAACACACAACGTTGCAACTGAATGTATAGTTTATATGCAGATTTGTTGGATGGCTTTGCATCCATTCAGACAAATTAACATGTGTGTGTGTGTGTGCATTTAAGTGAACACTACACTATCGATTCAACAAAAACCTGCAGGTTTCTTTTGCTCCAGCCTGATTGGTTCTTCTAACAGTTTATCTCTCTCTTTGTTTTCTTCGCAGTTATGAAGGAGGAACCCGTTCGCGACGGATGGCTGCTGTCGGAAAGGCTCCAGAAACGCCCTACAGGAGCTGTATAACCCCACACAGGTATCAGTTTGTCATAATGTATAAATTACAGTGAAATGTGGTGACAGTGTTTAAAGCAGCACTATGCAGGTTTTCTGTTTTTGTCAAACTGTGACCCCTAGAGTCACTGTGGAGTACTTGTACTGTCGTAAATAGCACTCACGCAGAGATGTCTCTACACTCACGACCTGATCCCCTCCCCCTGTATACCGGTATCTTTTCAGTAGGATGGAAGCTGTAACGAGTGGAAATAAGGCGTGGCCCCTTTAAGAGCCGCGCCCTGTTGAACTGTCAGCAGCCTGTATTGTATGCCCCCGAACACCGCATGTATATGACGCCGGGTTATTTCTGTTTGATGCTCATTTTAGCAGATCTTTCTTGCCGTAAAGCAATTTGTTACATCGTGAGACCTGATATCACGAGACAGTTCCTGATGCTGCGGCCCGCCGGCTCAAAGTTGCAAGTGTGTTTTTTCCGCTCACAGGCAAACGCCCAACATTAAACGCCCAATATTCAACCTGAAAACAGTTATATAACCATTGCAATAACTCCGACGCTATTTAGTTAAGGTCAAAAAACATATGATAAGAATAAATAAGAATATGGTGACAATGAGTTCATCATAAGTGGCCTGTCATAAACCATGGCTGATAAACCGCACCTTCAAGGGCCGTAAAAACGAAACTAAAATGCAAAACTTTTCCCCATTCATTTACGCAACAGCTTCACCAGCAATTTTAATCAAATCTGATTTAGTGAAAAAGGATATTCAATGATAAAAATGTTGGGTATATCAAGTCCATCCAATCTTTAAATACATTTTTACTAGAATTGATCTTGGAATAACATGCACCAATGAATGGTTCAAAATAATGTCAGTCACGTATTAGGGAGTAAATCAGGTCAGTTTTGATTTCACGGGTCTATAAGTTTTGGTCTTCTCTGCATTGAGGTCAGCGGGAAAGAATAACCTCTGGACCGTCACTGGAATGCATGAGCACGTTACTATGGAAACATTCACATTTCATTTCCAATGTAAAACACGCAGGTCTAGAGCTTAGCCGAGCAGATTGACTCGACCACAAAGCGAACATTATGCGAGGATTGATTTCATCCGGTTTAATTTCACCCCTCTCCCTGTCTTTATTTCTCACGCTCACCTTCCTGCATGTTTTCATCCACCTCCACCCTTTCGTGATTGATCGTATACCCCATTTGTTCTTTGTCACCCGAGCGATCGTCCTGTTCCAGAAAGCAAGGGAAGAGAGTGTATAATAGTTTGTTTTCATCTCATGTTCAAAAACTCTTTCACCTTGAGCAAACAGCCTCAGCGCTGTCAGAGCGTTTTGCACGTAAAAGAAGCTGAGAACTCCAAATGTCACAGCACAAGCAGGCAGTAGGTGGTCTCGTCTGGCACTACAAACACACACTTGTCTTTTTATCAACTTTAAATGCATTTATACTGAGCCAATGATATTTTCTATTTTTTGAAGTAATATTCTGGGTTCAGTACAAGTTAAGCCTAATAAACAACATTTGTGGCATAATGCTGATTACCACAAAAATAAATTTCCACTTGTCTCTCCTTTGGGTTACAATGACACTAACAATAGAGTGCCGAAGTTATGACGTCACTTTGTAGGACAACTCGGAAGTTAGCGCGCGCATGGGTTCCTCTGGTTCAAAAGCTATGCTTTTTCCACATAGACTTTTGGAAAATCGCAAAAAAAAAAAAGATCTGTGTTCAACAAGAGTTGTGACCCTTACACGTTTTGTCTATCAAGATAATCTTTACAAGTCAATCCAAAATGTATACATTTTGAAGCCTATTTAAAGTTTAAAAAACCACAAACAGGTTATAACTGTTGTGTTTTATGCCATAGATCAAAACGTGAAAATATTTCAGGCGATTTAGCAAAAATCCATTCGAAAATCCCATAGACTTTAGAGCGAGGGAACCGGAAGTGCTAAAATGCTTACTCACTTCCACGGTTTGGTCTACAAAGTGACGTCATAACTTCGGCACTCTATTAGAGTGCATTAGTACCCATTTTAAGCGGCACTGGTTGGAAATTCATTAAAGAGTTATAAGCCATACACCAAATCAACCAGCTACGAGGTGAATCACAGCGCTGACAAACTTTGACAAAAAGACAAAGGTACAAGACTTTGTACTTGACTTAGCTTTAGTGAGGGAAAGAACTACAATCCCATCAAGCATCGCAAACTACATAATCAAAAGTACATTACTTATTTACAAATGCTGATTATATGTATAAAACAATATAAGTTTATTGCAAAATATGTATAAAGAGCAAACATTTCGACAAACAAACCATTTTGTTTGCTTTCATTTGTTCTGATTTATGTCACCATCAGTCTCCTTGGTTACCTTCAATATTAGTTCATCTGTGTCAGCTGTGTTAGTTAAAGCATCTTATTTGAGTTTGTGTATAAATAGGTCACCTTATCCTGCACTCTTTGTCCAGTATAGTTAACACTATGGTGTGTGTTTGTGTTCATTGGATCGTTACCTGTTGGATTATTATATATAGTTACCGGCTTGAATCTTCATCTTCTGTGTCTACGGTTCTAGCACACACCCGTTACAGGATTGTTCTCATTTAGAGATTATTTACTAGTTTATAGCTGTTTTTTTCTCATTGGCTGCTCCTCACATGTTGCGAATTTATCCTTGTAGGAACATTTAGCCCCTAAAACATTGACAAAAAAACCCACCAACACACTGGTTTGGATGTAAATTCAAGCCTTTTAGAATGAACTAAATCCCTGTGGATTCTGAATGCATGTACAGTATGTTTGGACTGTTTTCCATATGCAGCAGCACGAATGTAAAGTTCCATTCATTTTTTTCCTCAAATATGACTCTTTCTTTTGACCACTTCGCAAAGCATTTGCCATACGATAGGCATGAAGGCAACAGAGTTTCATTGAGTTTGGAGACACGTTTACAGGGTAATCTTGTGAATTTCAATACTCTCCAGTCCTCACACACACACACACACACACACACTTAGGCCTACATGTAAGTTAGTTTTACTGTGAGAGCAGCCACTATAGAAACACTATACAGGAGATTGATGTTACTGCAGGCACTCAGATAAAACTGTACACTTAATACACTGTTATAATTTACATACATTACTTGTGTTCTTAATGTTCAATAAGCATGTGTACACCATGCAGTAAAATGCAGCTTTTACTATTGCACCAGCTACTAAAATTATTACACCGACTATAATAGCAGATTATTCTCTCTCTCTCTTATTCTTTTACAGGCTGTTCTCTCTGAGCAAAGCTCTTTAGTCAGGCTGTAATGTGCCTCTGTTCGGCTTTTACTGGCTCTGCCGGGTAATGAGACTTTCCTCATC
The DNA here is from genome assembly GCA_030378365.1 of Hybognathus amarus. Lineage (NCBI taxonomy): Eukaryota > Metazoa > Chordata > Actinopteri > Cypriniformes > Leuciscidae > Hybognathus > Hybognathus amarus. Next base: position 1,130,551 of record JAQIUQ010001012.1, on the reverse strand, counting down.
CGCCGAACGCTTCCGCTCTCTCAGTGGAGCGCACGTGTCGCTATCCTGTAGTGGAATGTCGAGACAAGATGGAGTTACTTTTAGTGGTCAGCATGGCTTTCCTATAATTTATGATATGTCTCTGTGTTGATAAAGGTATCTCGCCGCTGACTCGGAGCCTGAACATTTTCATAAAGCCAGATAGGCTAGCATTCATCTTTTATATTAAATGTATAGGGTCCTTCTTGGCCGATTAAAAGGCAGAAAATGACTTTTTAGTGCCTGTGGATTGTAGACAACAATCCCCATAGTGCATTGCAATGCTCAGCTCCGCAGGCCACTCCCACTACTCCGTCCATCAATGTAGGCTAAAGTTGAGCTCCACTCTACGCCACCGCCTGGAAATCATTTCACAAAATAAAATCAGATAATGCGCTGAATATGATATGACGACGTAAGAGCGTAAAGGCGGCGCCTGTGCCATTAGCCAATGGATTGGCGTGGTTCTATATGGGCTTCAGACAATCGCCACACTTACTCTGATGCGTAATTTTACACGTGAAATGCAGCCAAACCTTGGAGCGTTTGGATCCGTCTGCGCATTCAGTACCTTCGTCCATATTTTCAAAAAGTTTCTGCCAGTGAAATCAAACGCACTGGCACTGATCTGTGATTGGTCTGTTAGCGCATTAGGCCCAACCCCCTATGGGCGGGTTTGAAAGGGTGGCAACTAGTGCTTGTAGTCTTTACAGAAATCCCCCTCTTACACTTCCTCGTACAATGACGTAAAATGACAATTTTTGCGTCATTGTAGGAGGAAGTGAAAAGGTAAATAGCGTATTTCTCTCGTCTCAGGGGAAATCTTAATGCAAATGGGTGGAGTGTCCCTTTAAGCATGGCCGGAGGATCTCAGACAAATTACAGTAAAACACATAGGGGTATGGCAACAATGCCATGATGCATTACATAATTTCCCTACAATTTGATTGGTTATTCAGATGCAAACCCTGCTGTTACCAGGTAAAACAAACTCTGTTTCTGTGATTATTTTCTGATCACAAGTTATGAAACTAGACTTCTGTCTAGTTTAATTTCCCATATTTGTTATTTATACACTCCCACAACCAAAGTCATGAGTTTTCGCCAAAGGGGAAACATACATAAAGCATAGGAATGTTGTTCCTGCAAGAACAACAAATAGTTGATTAATTAAAAAACAAGATCGTAAAATGAATGACTTGAGTGATTAAGTCCAAATTTTCTGAAGAGACTTGATTTCTTTATGATTAACAGATACAAATATATATATATATATATATATATATATATATATATATATATATATATATATATATATATAAATATATATATATATATATATATATATATATATATATATATATATATATATATATATATATATATAAGTAATTTCATTACACGTAATGAAATTACTAAAATTAAAATAAAAAATTAATATATAAAAATGAAAACTATTTCAAAGTATGATAAATATACGTATATAAATATAGCCTATTATAGATAATACAACACTGGAATGCATTGCATTGCTTTTTAATACCTAAAATGCTGTCTAGGAAGGCGGCTCTCTAGGTTTTGCAACAAAGCTATATAGTTTTGTACTTTTGTTCATATTAAATGTTGTCATGTATCAAGATCATGTTACGGAAATGACTAATCAAAAATCAAAGACCTCGCTGGCAAATCAGTTTGAGAGGGATCGTGGGAATGAATCTATGGAGGTTGGCTCACACTCTTCTGCTTGATTTCATGACGGTGTGTGTGTGTGATCGTGATGGCTAGCCGCTAGAGCACCTGAGGGGTTCACACACCCCAACCGTCACAAACGATTACACAAACAGGAGAAGATGCAAGATCAGACAAGCACAGAGACATACCAAATCAAAGAGCATCTGACTCACAAACCATCAAACTGACACATGCATTTCACACTCTTCTCATCTCTCCTTTGCAACCCAGAATGCCCCGTCTGATCAGTTTCATAGGCTTTACAAATCCTCACTGCATTCTTTTACCGTTAGAGTCATTTGCGGCGTTCCATATTCAGATGTTTACAGACATGCGGCTTTGCTCTGGGACGCGAGCACAGAGAGGACACTTATGGCTTTAGATTCAGGTTCAGGATCACCAATAAATTAACTCAGTGTGCTATTTTTGTATGCTGAGATTTTAGTCATTTTTATCATTGAGATATATTGTAGTTTACACTTTAAAGATAAGGTTTCATTAATTACATTAGTTAACACTTCCACAGCATTTGTTGGTTACTAATACATTATCAAAATGTATTTGATAAAGTATTTGTTTTTTTAGTTACTATAACAAAGATTAATAAATGTTGTTAAAAAGGAGTATTGCTCACTGTTAGTTCAATAATACATTAACTAATGGTAATAAAAATGCAGTGTTAAAAAATATTGTTGGTTTAACTTAAAAAATAAGTAACCTGGTTTCCTTTAAAATTTTAAGTTGATTTGAAATGGAAAAAGTGAGTTAATTCAATGAAGGAGATTGATTTAATCATCAGAAACTAAAAATAATAAGTTATCTGAACTAAATAAATTATTTAAGTTGATTTGAAATGGAAAAAGTGAGTTAATTCATTGAAGGAAATTGATTTAATTATCAGAAACTAAAAATAATAAGTTATCTGAACTAAATAAATTATTTAAGTTGATTTGACAAAAGAAAAAATGTGAAAACAAATCTTGAAAATATTTTTTTACAGTGTGAGACCTTATTGTAAAGTGTTACCAGAATTTTCATTATTATATTTTCAGTTTTCTCTTTTATTGTTAAAGCTTTAGAAATGTTGTGTTGTTTTAAACATTTATGATTTGATAATATTACATCTATTCTGCTATAATTTGTAAATTATACATTTATTCTATGTATATGAATGAAAAAAATATATACCTGAATCAAAAAAAGGCATAAACACTATATTTTTATAGTTAGTGATTCCCCAGCACAGAGTGTTTGTACAGACACACACCCTCTTTTATCCCGACCCACCCCACCTGAAAAACCTGCCTGAAGATATACAAGCAAAACCACGCGTTTCCCACCATGCCAGTGAAAGAAAGAGACTCAAAGAGAGGACGAGGAGAAGCGAGGGAGGGTGGGAGAGCCACGTTTGAGAGTAAGAGATCCTGAGAAGTCAATGTCAAGCCAGTGATTTTCCACCTCTCGCACCTGAATAGCATCTTACACTGAGCTACAGAGACAAGTGGCACAGAGGAGTTCAGTTCAGCGAGTTCATAAACTAATGTCAGCGCTGTTCGCTCCTGCTGCCTGTTGAGGGAAACACCAGACATCTGATGCTTTGATTATACATCTCCTAATGAAAGGTTGCCTGAACTTTCACCAGATTATCAAACACACACGCACATGTTGGGTTTCCATGTTTTATGGGGACTTTCCATTGACAAAAGGATTTTTAGACTGTACTACAAACTTTATATTCTGTCCCCTAAACTCAAAAAACGTTTACTTAGGATTTCTAAGCTGTTTTCCTCTTGGGGATCAAAAATTATCTTTACTTTCTTTTTGGGCCTTCCTCTCATTTTTTTTATCAAATCCTCTCAGATTTAATCAAACATATATTTATTATGGTTTTGGAATGTCATGAGGATAAGTAATTAATGACAATTTTCATTTTTGGGTGGACTAACCCTTAAACTCAGGGATTTTATAGTTCTAAATCTAAAACTGAATACATCTATTTTATTTCAGCTAGTTGCCAAAGGCTTTATTTCTCATTTTAAAGAAACAAATATATTCAAATCAAAAACTGAAATAAATAAATAAAAACTATATAGCCATATTTATTTAGACATAACAACTATTAATACAAATTTATATAGCCTATATATATATACATATATATGTAAATATACTGTAGGATGTTTATATATAGATATATAGATATAAATATTATACGTAATATTCTGAAATATAAAACCTCAAAATGTAGGTTTTTTTTTTTTTTTTACAGTTTACATTGCATACACATTACTAGATATATCCCACAATCCTCTATCACATACTGCCAAAGCACATGGTAGCATTTCCCTTGCCCTTTTACCCAACCTCTCAATGCTGAACCCTGTAAGGTCATGTGTGTGTGTACCTGGGCAGTAGAAAGGGCACATTGGCAGCGTTGTGCAGAACCAGTGGAAACTCACTGTTTTAGTGAGGAGGGCATTCGACACTGCACCCATTCACCCCCTCTCTCCATCTCTCCGGCTGCTCCATTCACCCTCCCTCGCGTCGAGGCTCTATTAGATAGTCAGAAGAGGTCAAAGGAAGTCACATGATTAATTGCACCAGAAAATGACATTGTCATTTTTAAATAATCAATTCAGTATATCAAGAAGATGCTTGATCTTTAATCTTTGGCCTTTCCTTTAATATGTCTCAACAGACTGGGCCATCTGACCAATCAGAGCAGAGTAGACCAATCACAACAGACTGAGCCATCTGACCAATCAGAGTAGAGTAGACCAATCACAACAGACTGAGCCATCTGACCAATCAGAGTAGAGTAGACCAATCACAACAGACTGAGCCATCTGACCAATCAGAGCAGAGTAGACCAATCACAACAGACTGAGCCATCTGACCAATCAGAGCGGAGTAGACCAATCACAACAGACTGGGCCGTCTGACCAATCAGAGGAGAGTAGGCTCTCGGAAAGGAGGGGTTTAGAGAGGCTGAATCCTTGATTGAAGCATTTCAGACATTGTGAGAAAAAGTTGATGCTGCAATGTAGAAAACTGAATTGTTTTTGGACTTTGGAAGCATGCAGACCTATTGTAGGAGAGCCTCTAAAACAAAATTAGGGACCTATAGGAGCACTTTAAACCCCACCCAATAGGAATAGCCATGAATGCCTTCACAAATATGTAAATGATGTAAAATTTTACATAGTGAAAGGATTGATTGTATTGTGGAATGATGCATTAATGGAGTCATGCTATGATGCAACACTGGAGTGACATCGTCTTACAGTGGCTTGACCTTTTTTAGTAGGTCGTTAAACTGAAGTGTCAGAGCGTATTTTTTTATGAGAAAGAACGCGATCATCCCTGCTGTGCGGGCTGTTAGCGAAATCATGGAAAAGTTGGTTCAGCTTTTACAGTTCGGAAAAGTTGATTTGGTCTCATAAAGTCTCTTGTGTACGAGGGTTTGTGGGCAGAAGAGCGTCCGCCTCGTTCTCCTCCTCTCATTGACACGGGATCAATTTCCCTGCGGCAGCACTAAATCAAACCCTCCGCTTTAAGAGATAGACAAGAGATCCGTCAAGACGAGTGGCGCGTGAGTCAGGGAGCGCTGGGAGTGTGAGGGGGAGACTCACAAGGACACCTTTATCAGCACTGCATATGTGTGTGTGTGTGTGTGTGTGTGTGTGTGTATGCGATGTCTAAAAAGTGCACAGAGAGGTATTAACTGTCTCGCAGCGCAGGACTCTGAGAGCTGGCATGCAGTTTGGTGTTTACAGAGCAAACACAGACGCACACACACGCACACACACTCAAACTAGCGCAGTGCTCAGCTGGACTCGCTGGCCGCTCACCACCACAGCGCAGCAGGCATGAGTCATCATCATCGGCACAGCAACAGCGGCTGCGGGTCTGAGCTGGAACTGCACAATTCTGCTAGATATGATTAAGACTATCAGATTCTGTTAAAGGGATAGTTCACCCCAAAATGAAAATTAGCTCATGATTTACTCACCCTCAACTCATCCTAGGTGTATGACATTCTTCTTTCAGTCGAATACAATCGGAGAGTTATATTAACAAATCCTGGCTCTTTTATAATGGCAGCGAATGGTTGTTTTATAAAAGTGCATCTATCCATCATAAAAGTGCATCTATCCATCATAAAAGTGCATCTATCCATCATAAAAGTGCATCTATCCATCATAAAAGTGAATCTATCCATCATAAAAGTGCATCTATCCATCATAAAAGTGCATCTATCCATCATAAAAGTGCATCTATCCATCATAAAAGTGCATCTATCTATCTATCATAAAAGTGCATCTATCTATCTATCTATCTATCTATCATAAAAGTGCATCTATCCATCATAAAAGTGCATCTATCCATCATAAAAGTGCATCTATCCATCATAAAAGTGCATCTATCCATCATAAAAGTGCATCTATCTATCATAAAAGTGCATCTATCCATCATAAAAGTGCATCTATCTATCTATCTATCTATCTATCTATCTATCTATCTATCTATCTATCTATCTATCTATCTATCTATCTATCTATCTATCTATCTATCTATCTATCTATCTATCTATCTATCTATCTATCTATCATAAAAGGGCATCTATCCATCATAAAAGGGCATCAATCTATCTATCGTAAAAGTGATAAAAGTGATAAAGATAAAAGTGCATCTAGCCGTGTGGAGTTTGTTTATAGATGCACTTTTATGAAACAACCATTCACTGCCATTATAAAGCTTGGAAGAGCCAGGACATTTGTTTATGTAATGGTATTCGTCTGCTGAAGAATGTCATATACACATAGGATGATTTGTGGGTGAGTAAATCATGGTCTAATTTTAATTTTTTGGGTGAACTATCCCTTTAAGGCTTGTAAAAACAAATAAATGCTCTTCTAGGTTTGGAACAGCATACTTTAGGTAACACTATATTTTTTTACAGTGTCCTTGTTACTTATGTTGCTACATGTACTTACTGTTGTAATAACAGTAAAATATGCATAATTACATGCAACTAACCCCAAACCAATCTCTATTCCAAACCCAAACCCTACATGTTGTTAATATTAATATTACTCAGTACTTAAATGTATAACTATAGCAAGGACACCTATAAATAAAGTGGAAATTCAGAAAATTTTACTAAGTCTGTTGTTTAATTGTGGATTTCTCCAGCAAGGAAATCAAATTTACTCTCTAGTTAAACTTGGGCCTCGAGTGTGCTAATCTCTCTCTCTCTCTGAGCTCATATAAATGGATGATAAACCTCAGTGCAGGACAGATGGAGGGAAGGCTTTGACTTTCTTTAATAATTCATCTCACGCTTATAAGAGCTAGCCTCTATAAAAGCTTCTGAGGTCGCAGCAGTCACAGGGTCAAATCACAACCTGCTTATGACTGAGAGACTGAGAACTAATCTCCTGAAAAGCATAAGATGCAAACTTTGAATGAGACATTAATGGGTGTTTCTTCAACTACATGCTGAAGAAACATATACTAACTACACATACTACATATACTAAACAACGCTGGGTATTGTTTAACCCAAATTTGGGTCAATTATGGACAAACCCACATGTTGGATTAAAAACGTAATTTAAAATTTTAACCCAACTTCAAATTTCACTTTCAACCGTAATTTTTCTGAATTACATTTTTAACCCAAAATTTGGTTTTGTCCATATTTTACCCAAATTTGGGTTGAAACAGACCCAGCATTTTTTAGAGTGCACAGGCTGATTTTATGCAATCGAACAGATTTCAACTTTTAACAAGACTAAATATAAAATAAAACTGATTTATTATTACTACAAATAAAACTGAATATATACATTTATACGTAATATATAAAAAATAAATAAAAAATAAATAGACATTTAAAGTCAATTTTAAAATAGTAACAAAATAAAAGCAACTTTCAAAAAAACTTTCAATGTTAAATTTTGAAAATCTCAAAATAAAACATTTTGAAACAATAAAACTGAATCATAAAACATTCCAACATTTATGCTTTGAAAATGATTTGTATCATTTTCACACAAACAAAAACTTCAAGGCATATGCGAATCGAATTTTTTGTATTTCAAGTTGTAATAGACTAATTAATTTTAAATGTAATATTTATTAATGTGTTTATTTAACATGTTAACTAAGAAATTGGGCTTAGCTAGAATAATAAAAAAAATAAAATTAAAATAATTCCCATTATTTGACATAGGGTGGAAATGACACTGGCGGAAATCATAATGACTTTCATAACAAAAATGTCTGTTATTTCCAAGGCTGAATATTATTTGTAGACAAATTAGGTAAATGAGAGTGTGAAAAGTATTTTGAAGAGAGTTTACTTTCTAAAAATCCACAGGGCCCACATATTGCGCTCTCTCTGGTGGGCATACAGACGCTCTGAATATATGATTATTACTGCATTGCTCCTGGTGCTGTTTATGTTTGCTTCTTACGGTGTTTCGCAAGCTCTCTATTTCAGGAAAGTCTGAACGTAGAGCAGATAAATGAGAGCTCATCAGCGTATAGCGCACACAAACACACTCGCACACATTGGCTCCCAGCGCTGCGTATCGACTTGACAAAATGTTACAATTACCGCAGGCTACTGCCAGCTGTTTTACTGTGGGATTTGAATCTCATTAAAGGTGAGCGTGGTCATTTTTTCCTCATTAAAGTTTAACAAATAAATTAGGGGTACTTTTGGAAAAATATGTTTTTAAACCCATTGTTTGACATATTCGCCTATGAAATAATTGAACTGCTGCATGCTGATCCTTTGTTAATGCATCTTACTACTGAATGCAAATATGTTCTTTCCCACAAACCTCTACCAGATTTTAAGCAGGTGTGTGTGTGTGTCATTCTGGGATTATTGTAATGTGGATGCATTCCAGCTATCTAATTGCAGTGGAGAGCAGCTATAGCTGTGTTGGTGTGCTGGGAATAAATGAGCTCAGGGAGGGTGTCTACCCGACTGACAGAAGCACCATGTGAACGTGTGTTTGCGCGCGCGTGCGTGCGTGCGCGTGCGTGTGTGTGTGTGAGAGAGATACTGAGGGAGGCAGAGAGAAACAAAGAGAGACTGGACGAGAAGAGAGCCCATATATCTTAGCATCCTTGTCTGTTCTGTGATAACAAGGTAAAAGTGTGTGTAAAAGATTGATGCTGGATCTGTGTGAGCACAGCAGAAGAAAGGCATGCAGAATAGATAACAAATCCTGGTAAACGTAGACTTAGATACTCGGGTAAAACCGCTTCTGTTTACAAATAGTCAATCAATGTTGTTTATGGTGAGTGTCTGAAAAGCTTATCTATAGCTTGTATGTATACTGTATATATATATATATATATATATATATATATATATATATATATATATATATATATATATATATACACACAGTATATACATAATATTTAAATATCATTGCATAAATAAATGTTTAATTTGATTTGATTGATTGAAAACGTTTTTAGCGAAACTGGTTTGCCACCCACACAACCATCAGACACAATACACAAAAAACCAGACAAATAAATAAATAAATAAATGCGTTCGGTGACTAATAAACTTAGAATAGGAGACAATAAAAAATAAAAAAAGATTCAATTTCATGGCTAAAAAACAGTCAAGAATTTTTACTATAATATTTAATATTTACTAAAATATACTTTAAACCATTTGATAGTTAATCAATATAAATAAATAATGAATATAAAGTTAAAATAATTTTAGATGCACAACGTAAATGCAGCTATTTTATACTATATATATATATATATATATATATATATATATATATATATATATATATATATATATATATATATATATATATATATATATATATATATATATATATATATATTTATATACACTCACCGGCCACTTTATTAGGTACACCTGTCCAACTGCTCGTTAACACTTAATTTCTAAGCAGCCAATCACATGGCGGCAACTAAGTGCATTTAGGCATGTAGACATGGTCAAGACAATCTCCTGCAGTTCAAACCGAGCATCAGTATGGGGAAGAAAGGTGATTTGAGTGACTTTGAACGTGGCATGATTGTTGGTGCCAGAAGGGCTGGTCTGAGTATTTCAGAAACTGCTAATCTACTGGGATTTTCACGCACAACCATCTCTAGGGTTTACAGAGAATGGTCCGAAAAGAAAAAACATCCAGTGAGCGGCAGTTCTGTGGGCGGAAATGCCTTGTTGATGCCAGAGGTCAGAGGAGAATGGCCAGACTGGTTCGAGCTGATAGAAGGGCAACAGTGACTCAAATAACCACCCGTTTACAACCAAGGTGGGCAGAAGAGCATCTCTGAACGCACAGTACGTCGAACTTTGAGGCAGATGGGCTACAGCAGCAGAAGACCACACCGGGTGCCACTCCTTTCAGCTAAGAACAGGAAACTGAGGCTACAATTTGCACAAGCTCATCGAAATTGGACAATAGAAGATTGGAAAAACGTTGCCTGGTCTGATGAGTCTCGATTTCTGCTGCGACATTCGGATGGTAGGGTCAGAATTTGGCGTCTACAACATGAAAGCATGGATCCATCCTGCCTTGTATCAACAGTTCAGGCTGGTGGTGGTGGTGTCATGGTGTGAGGAATATTTTCTTGGCACTCTTTGGGCCCCTTGGTACCAATTGAGCATCGTTGCAAGTAACGCCACAGCCTACCTGAGTATTGTTGCTGACCATGTCCATCCCTTTATGACCACAATGTACCCAACTTCTGATGGCTACTTTCAGCAGGATAATGCGCCATGTTATAAAGCTGGAATCATCTCAGACTGGTTTCTTGAACATGACAATGAGTTCGCTGTACTCAAATGGCCTCCACAGTCACCAGATCTCAATCCAATAGAGCATCTTTGGGATGTGGTGGAACGGGAGATTCGCATCATGGATGTGTAGCCGACAAATCTGCGGCAACTGTGTGATGCCATCATGTCAATATGGACCAAACTCCCTGAGGAATGCTTCCAGCACCTTGTTGAATCTATGCCATGAAGAATTGAGGCAGTTCTGAAGGCAAAAGGGGGTCCAACCCGTTACTAGCATGGGGTACCTAATAAAGTGGCCAGTGAGTGTATATATATATATATATATATATATATATACTTAAATTTAAAAACTATATTTATACTTATATTTATATATTTATTTTAGTTAAATGTATATTTAAATGTATAAAAACTGAATAAAATAAATGTGTAAAACGATTTAAAGTTTATATATGCACAACATTGCTGCCATAAACTGTATATTTATTTTACATAATACAAAAATAAAACATAAACATTTTTTTAATAATTCATAATCAATCAACATGAAAAAATAATTAGGCTAATTAATATTTTATATAATAATTACCCACATAATTTCAAATCAATTAATAAAAAAATCTAATTAAAAAAAATAAATCTGTAAGAAATGTTATACTTTCGATGCACACATTTTTTATACGTAATTACAAAATTTATTTGACAATAATAAGAAAGTTGCTCTTTAGTGACAGCTCTGGTGATATATTGGTCGTCCACTAATTTCTGGCATTACGCAAGTCATATTTATATCTACTCCCATCACTGTCACTATGATTACAGTCATTATTCATAGCTATCGTGACAATAGAAAAGGGGCTTGAGTTGTTTATCCATACTGACATTATTCGAGATGTAGGCTGTTGTATGATCAGGTCTTTTTCTGTTAGTAAATATAATTGTCAATCCCAAACACTGAACTGAGTGAATGTAGCTTTGGTCAATGATATGTGTAGCTGCTGTTAGACCTCTCAACACACAGCTCACGATCACAAACAGAACCGGCCCTGTGGACTTACGGATGTGGAGATGCCATGGTCGATTGTGTTACAGAGCAGAGAAAGAGGAGCAGAAAGCAGAAAACAGGCTTGTAGAAAATGGACCGCAAAATAGCTGCAGAGGTTTTTCAGGGAAAGAAAAAAGTGGCTAAACCAGGAGTCACCGAACCTTAATTTTCCTCACATTTACCGCTCTCAATCTATCTTTCCTACCTCTTATGACCCCATTTCTCCTATCTATACCGCTGCATAATGGAGTTCAGGGCCGATGGCATCATGGCAGGAAAACCAGCTCAGAGCTTTTATATCAAGGTACCAAAGTCCTGACATGTCTGCAGGAACTGGAGTGGACACTACATCATTAGCTGTATATGTATGAAGAGCCTGCGATTCCCAGAAAAGCTCTCTGCGTTTTCAGCTCTGCCAGACACTCGCCAGCTACTGATGCAGCTCTGAGTAGAGTTTTAGCAATTTAACTGAGCTACTGAGTGTGTAAGAGAGAATTCATTTCACTATTCATTGTAATTAATTCTTTCATTAGACTCAAGACATTAAAACACTGCCTGCTGCTCATAAACTACGAAAACACACATTTCGAACACATAAAAAAAGCATAATTTCTATAGAAATGTAATGAAATAGTTAATGCAACATTCTAGGCCTGATCCCCCTAATCCCACCCCTAATCACCCCTAATCTCACCCATCTCCACCCCTGATCCCTAACCCCACCCCTAATCCCACCTATCCCCACACCTGAAATAGGTTATTTTGGGGTTCCATTTTTATAACGTAAGGAGAACGTTCTGGGAACGTTCCCTAACCTTAAAGGAAAGTTCTAGGAATGTTCTGGGAACCAAAAACTAATGTTCCCAGAACCTAAATTTGTTTGCTGGGAATTTGGAGAAGAAAGAAAGCCATACAGGTTTGGAATTACAGGACAGAATCTTAATGTTTGAGTGAACTAAGAATAAATGTTTGCACAACCTAAACTTATGCAAAGACATGCTTTTAGTTTCCATATGAATGTATATGCCGATAAGGCGATGCATATTCTAGGAATCTTTTAAACAGTCTTAAATACTGTACACAAAACTCTGGGGAAATTCCACTGAAACAGAGCGTTCAAACCAATGAGAGTGGGTGTGTATAAACGAGAGCAAAAAAGGCTGAGAGAGAGAGAGAGAGAGAGAGAGAGAGAGAGAGAGAGGACTGAGTATGTGGGTGGCTGTAGGTTTGAATAGCCTAATGGTTTTGGAGAAATGAACAGTGGCTCAGTGAAGCTAAGGATATCTAATTTATCTACTAAAGAACATCTCAAACAGGAATAGACCATGTAAAATTAATTACTCACCCTCATCATTAGAAACATGCTTTGGGAGACTTTCTTTCTCCTAAAAGTAAGTTTAGCAGATGATGCTCCTTTCCATAGATAGAGAGAGAGAGAGAGAGAGAGAGAGAGAGGAGAGAGAGAGAGAGAGAGAGAGAGAGAGAGAGAGAGAGAGAGAGAGAGAGAGAAAGAGAGAGCACATATCATCAACACAAAATTTCATCAACACAACATATCATTCCTTTCCAAATCTGAATTAGCCTACTTGAAACTCTTCTAAATAAATGCTAAATACTGCACTGGTAGTCTTAAATTCACCACTGACCGGTAAGACTGACCTTTAACTTTTGAACTCCATTGAGCAAACTGAGGGAAGGGTCAACACAGCTCAGCAAGATTTCACTTTCACTGCCCCAGGCCTTCAGCAGAACCTTTCATGAGTCTTGGGTTTGTTTGATGTGGTGAGATGGTGTTTGTTCACTGCTTTTGTTATAGGGTGGAAGAAGTTCAGGATTTTAGGAGCACTCTTAAACAGGATACACACCCCAAAATAGCACCTGCTCGTAGGATACAACTTACGACTGACTGCAGTATAATACTGTATGATGTTAGCAAGTTGCTAAGCTAATAACATAAAGCATAACAATCATGCTCAAATATAAAAAAACAGTGTTTACTCACACATATCTACCTTCCTGCAAAGATAAGTTACTCTAATTAAACAGCTTATATTTGAAATGACAGGATGCTGCGTTAAAACTTTCAAGGGTTAAAACTAAACTGTGCAGGGTGGGAAGATCTCCAGGAGCAGAATTAAGCGCCCCTGCTGTAGAGGATTTAAGCTAAGATTTTAATGATATTGTCTGGTGCCAAACTTTCCCTCTTATGGCAGCCTGCTGATTTATGGTCTTCACTGGGCTTCAAATGGCACGTGGGAAATTAGCCTTTACATTTATATTCCCATTTAAGCATGTAGCAAATGCTTTTATCCAATTGCATCGAAGGTCTACATTTTATCAGGTCATGCCTTCCATAGGAATCAAACCAATGACATTGGTGTTGCTAGAGCTACAAATTTAGGTTCTGGGAACATTAGTTTTTGGTTTCCAGAACGTTCCTAGAACTTTTCCTTAAAGTTAAAGGAACGTTCCCGGAACATTCTCCTTATGTTACAAAAATAGAACCTAAAAATAACCTACATGGAACGTTCTTGTTTGGTTCCCAAAAAAAACCCTCATGGGACCATTCGGGAACGTTAGGGGAACGTTCTATGTTTGCTGGGAAGCTACGTTAACTGTTTCACCCTCTTCTTCTTCTCTTTCTCAGGCTGAGTTCTCAGCGGCAGCGGTGTTGCATCAGTCCCGGCGGGATCAGGTGGCGGACACGTGTCGCGCCCACAGTGCGTCCAGCCGCAAGCGGCGCGTCCTGACCCCCAACGACCTCAAGCATCTAGTGGTGGACGAGAGCACGAGCTCATCTACTGCTACGTGCCCAAGGTGGCCTGCACCAACTGGAAGCGGGTCATGATGGTGCTGAGCAGTCGGGGGCAAGTACAGCGACCCAATGGAGATTCCTTCCAACGAGGCCCACATCCCCTCCAACCTCAAGACCCTCAACCAGTATAGCATCCCTGATATCAACCACCGGCTCAAGAACTACCTCAAGTTCCTCTTCGTGCGCGAGCCCTTCGAGCGGTCGGTGTTCGGCCTACCGCAGCAAGTTCACACTCCGCTACAACACCTCGTTCCACAAACGCTACGGGACAAAGATTGTGCGCCGGTACCGCAGAGCGCCACGGCCGAGGCACTGCAGAGCGGTGCCGACGTCAAGTTCCAGGAGTTCGCAGAGTACCTGGTGGACCCGAGTACTCTCACAGAGAAGCTCCGGCTCAACGAACACTGGCAGACAGTCTACTCGCTCTGCCACCCCTGCCACATCCACTACGACCTGGTGGGCAAGTACGAGACTCTGGAGGAGGACGCCAACTACGTGCTCAAGCTGGCAGGGGTGGGCGACTCATTGCGCTTCCCGTCGTGACGCCAAATCCACCCGTACCACCGACCAAATGGCGGCCATGTTTTTCAACAACATCAGCTCCCCAGCAGCAAAGCCAACTCTACCAACTCTACAAACTGGACTTTCTTATGTTTAACTACTCCATTCCCAGCTACCTAAAACTGCAGTAAACACAGTTGCGCACTCGTCCCGAGCTCGATCCAACGAGATTGATCAACGGAAGAATGGCCATGGCTGAAAAACACAGGGCGGGGGAATCCACCAAGCTCCTAAATGTAAAATTGTATTTAAATCCGCTGGGATGGTTGCATTATTTCCAAACAACCAAGGAGCCAGTCAGTCTACTGCAAATGCGTAAAGCGGACCACTCAAAAGTGGTCTTTGAAACTGAAGTCCTGATGTATTTGTACATTATCAGTGTAAAGGCTCCTGTTCCAAAACATCAAAAGCAATATGACATATTCTGAGCTGTACCAGCTCAACTGGTTTATCTATTAATATACTCTGCCAGCCATCGCCATTATGGAAGCTTCACAGAAAGGAGCGGCTAGACTAATAATAAGACTTGAGATACAATCAGACTCAGTTCCCCACTTCTAATTTCATGTTCCCTTTGGAAGTTCCCTCTTTTCCCCATACTCAGACGGCCTTTGTGCGTGTGTATTTATACGGTGCATATTTGAAGATGCACGCTAAAATAAGAATGACAAAAAAAGAGGCATTGAATGATGCCTTTTTGAAGGGGCATATCCATTTGTGAGTGACCGGGAGGAGCTCCGCCCACTGGGTCAGTCAGGGAGCATCTGTAGCAGTTGGGAGGTCAGAGGTCACTGCGAGTTGGCCTCAAGCACACTGTTCCCACCACCCCTCCTCCCTTGCTTGGTCTTCGGTAAATGTAAGGATTTTGGGTGTTTTGTTTTATTTTGTATTTGTTTATAATGGAAAAGGTTGCTGCGAGCAGCACGCTATAATATTATTTGAATTACTGTGTGAAATAAAGATGAGAAAGAATTTGGTTTCCAGGAAAGGAAATCAACTTAGCGCTAGAGGTTTAATTGTTATAATTTGTTCATATTTCTTCTTGCCTCATATGCACAGTTGCTGGGATACCTTGCTGGTTTTCTTGTGACAGCTGTACAGAAACGGACAGGACTTTGTTTTCTGGGCTGTTCTCATGGGAAAGTTTCACACAGTTGTGTGCGTTTAGAGAGAGAGAGAATGCAGGCAAATCTGTTCCTTCCATTAGATGATTTAAACATCTTTCTCAATTTGAGAAGGTTAAAGGAACACCCTTTAATTTAGCAAGCTGTCTTTTATGACCATGATTTGCTTTGACGCTGCACAAAAATGATAAAAACTACTTGTTTTTGTGCGTGATGGCCACAAGTGGGTGTGTCCAAGTGCTTTATTTCAATGTCTTTGTACCAAATCTTGACTCTGGCTGGCAAAGGTAATGGATAAAAGGCTTCTTTCAGCTTCTCTCTCCCCACATCTCTCTACTTTTTAGGAAAAGTCCTGGGATTTTTGAGCCCGATCTCATGAAAGTTCATATTTACAGCACGAATGTCATTTCTCGTGCCATTTATATGCCAAAAACAGTTTTTGTGTGTATATGGTACGCGTTTTTCATGTGCATATGATACGCACTTTTTGGCGTGTAATACGCACAAACTCCCCACCCCCTCCCCCCTAAACCTACCCCAGGGTTTTTTTAGTGCGTAGCATATAAACGCAAAAAAAAAAAAAAAAACATTTTTGGCGTATAAATGCCATAAGAAATGACATTCATGGTATAGATACGCATTTTCATGAGACTGTGTTGGATTTTTTGGCCTGAAAAAATCTGACAAACCCAAGCTACTGTTATCAGCTTCTCTTTTTCCCAGTCAATTCAGTCTATTTCTGCTGCTGTTCCTTTCTCACACTAAATCTTATCCTGAGCTTCCTCTTCATGCAGAAAACAGTAAAACCGTTCATGGATTTGTCAGTCATAATTACAAAACTCATTTCTTGTCATCTAGTAATTATGGTAACTGATTGGCTGGTTCAGGACAAAAAGTCAGATTGACATGCAAGAGATTCCAGTAGATAAATTTAGCGTATTATCCTTCACAAAAGACACAAAAACCCTTTGTGTAGTCGTTCTTCGAATGCCTTTTCAAATCTCATCTAACCTCTTCGCCAGAGCAGGAAATTAATCCTCAAGTCTGAACTTCTTTTTTTGAATCATCAGCTCAGAAAACAAAGTGTGCCTGAATGGTTTCGCAGTTTTTCAAACCTGTTTATTTCATTTGTTTTGTAACAACAAACACGGTACAGCCTCATTAGCGCCCACACGAGAGCCACACTAATACATGCATTAGCGCCCACATTAGCAGGCACAGTGCCTTCAAACTTTCACTCTATCACATGTAGTACAGCACACTCTCATTGCATGCAACTTGGATTTTTTGAAATAAAAAAACAAACATGATTTGCTTGATTTATAATTCATGCATCCAGCTGAGGACATTCCCAGACTGAGGTTTTATCATATTTAGCTAACTTAGCTAATTTTCACACTTAGGTACAGAACAGCCTGGCCCACCATCCACACATGCTCACGTGGCTTACCTGTTTCTCTATGTGCCTGTTTAATAATCAATGTTTGGTTTAATGTTTCCGTATTTGTTTTCAGTGTGCATCCGCTCACTTTCTTCTCTAACATTTTTTAAACCATCCAGTCTAATTTATTTATTTATTCCTCCTTGGTATTCAGGATGGACTCTGGAGGGTCACGGGTTGGACCCTCGCACTGTAAATGGGAAAAATACAAACCAAGTGAACGGTCAGATCAATGCGCTCCCTGGAGAACGCACTCAAACTGTCTCTCTATCTCTTTTTTCTCTCCTGTTTTCTCAATAAAGCTGAAATTGAACCCCTTAGTGGCCAATTTGTCACTGTCTCTGTCCCCACATAATCATTAAACTCCAGTGAAAATGTTGTCACTTGTTAAAGTGATCTTTTTAACACAGCTGTTCCTCCCCATTTGGCATGGTTTCTGGCGTTTTTATGCTGACGATCTATTGGAGAACATCAAATCTTTTCTTTGAACACTGCACCACTTCCCTTTTCACAGTTTCTTAAATGGGATGTGTTCAATGACAAAGTTCCTTAAATCCCAAACTTAATGAGACTTATTAATTATAAGCAGAGGCTGAATGTAAACCCTCACCTTTGGATAAACAACATTAAAGTCTGTCTGTGGGCTTATAGTGCAGTTTAAAGCCATTTATGACTTCTGTAGCTCAACTGGTTGAATTTGTTGGCAGTAATGCCAAGGTTCAGCTTTGTGCCTGAAAAAGTAAACATTGGAACAAATAAGAATGCACCATTGTCTCGGATAATAAAAGTTAACCAATCTAGTTGATTGTTAAAAAACAGCCACTGATCAGGGTCGATATATCCTATCAATCAAAAGGGGGTGGAAAAATAAAATGTTTCAGACTGCATCTCATACGAGTGTGTGGAGAAAATTGCTGTGTCCCAATTCAGACGCCGCATTACTCAAAGGCCGATTGCGCCACCGTGGCGTGACAAAGGATATCCTAATTCGTCCTTTCCGCCATGAAAGATAAAAAGACACCAGCCTATTATTTTGATACGAACATTTCAGATAAACCCTTCGCTAAAAGGGATTTAAAAACAAACTGAACTGTGGTTGGTTGCTTTACATGTTGATCAACAATAGGGCATTGAGTTCGCAACATGGCATCATAACTTTTGCGCAAACATAGGAAAAAAAATATTGCTCTCCAGATGTAGATCTACATTTTCGCTCTGACATTTAACGGCGTGTACATACACGCGGAATCACTCTGACATTTAATGGTGTAGACATACACGCATACACACGGATACACGCGATAGCTTAAAATGCATATAGATAACACGCCAAATGTAGATCTACATCTGGGGAGCAATATTTTTTTTCCTAGGATGGTAGGGGAAGACTCATAAATGCTGTTAACCCCAGTGACAGGTAGGTTTAGGGACGGGGTTGGTCATATATTTATATATACAGTAATGTAACGTTAAGTCAACATGATGGCAGACTCGTTGCTCATCTTGCCGCTGCTCACACCAGGCAGCAACTGAAGACATGGCTCTGACGGCAGTATCTTTGCATTGCACTATGAGATGTAATTTTCAAAAAATGCCCGTCAACATTGCATTTTAGTATTATTGTTGTTATGTGTTTTTTTTTAAATGAACATATAAAAAATGCACTGGAAAGAAAAAATCTTGAGGACTTGGTCTGAAAGATACAAGTCCTTCTTCTCACTGTGGTCCAAGGCCGAGTCAAGACCAAATCTTTGAAGGGTCGAGACCAAGTCAAGACCGAGTCTTTGAAGGGTTGAGACCGAGTTAAGACCGAGTCTTTGAATGGTCAAGACCGAGTCTTTGAAGGGTTGAGACTGGGTTAGAGCCGAGACTCTTTGAAGGGTCAAGACCAGAGTCAAGACCAGAGTCTTTGAAGGGTCGAGGCCGAGTCAGAGCCGAGTCTTTGAAGGGTCGAGACCGAGTCAAGACCGAGTCTTTGAAGGGTCGAGACCGAGTTAGAGCCAGAGTCTTTGAAGGGTTGAGACAGAGTCAAGACCGAGTCTTTGAAGGGTTGAGACCGAGTCAAGACCAAGTCTTTGAAGGGTCAGAGACCGAGTCAAGACCAAGTCTTTGAAGGGGTCGAGACCGAAGTCAAGACAGAGTCTTTGAAGGGTTGAGACAGAGTCAAGACAGAGTCTTTAAAGGGTTCGAGACCGAGTTAAGACCGAGTCTTTGAAAGGTTCGAGACCGAAGTCAAGACCAAGTCTTTGAAGGGTTCAGAACACGAGTCAAGACCAAGTCTTTGAGGGGTTGAGACCGAGTCAAGACCAAGTCTTTGAGGGGCTTCGAGACCGAGTCTTTGAAGGGTCGAGACCGAGTCAAGACAGAGTCTTTGAAGGGTTGAGACCGAAGTCAAGACCAAGTCTTTGAATGGTTCAGAACCGAGTCAAGACCGAGTCTTTGAAGGGTTGAGACCGAGTCAAGAGCAAGTCTTTGAAGGGTTCGAGACCAGAGTCTTTGAAGGGTCGAGACCGAGTCAGAGACCAAGTCTTTGAAGGGTCGAGACCGAGTCTTTGAAGGGTTCGAGACCAAGTCAAGACAAAGTCTTTGAAGGGCTCGAGACCGAGTCAAGACCAAGTCTTTGAAGGGTTGACACAGAGTCTTTGAAGGGTTCGAAACAGAGTCAAGACCAAGTCTTTGAAGGGTTGAGACCGAGTCTTTGAAGAGTCCGAAACGAGTCTGAGAAGCAGAAATCGGTCTTAGACCGGGTACTACATCACTAGCGTGCGCAATGATAAGTCAGCAATGGCAACTGTCAACACTGACTCAGAATCACTTACTCTTATTAAAACAGATTTCATAAAATTGGTATAAAAAACATAATTCAGGAAGGTATTGGAAGACAATTTTTGAATGATAACCAGCCCTAATCAATAATATGCTCCTTCATAAGTCGGTGGAATAAGCTTCAAACTCAAGACTTTAACTGTCAAATGTGTGGTTTTGCAAGACTATAACATTTAACAATATTGCTGACCTTGTGGTGCTGGCAGGGCCTATCAGATCTTGGTGGTGAGTCCAGATGTGTCTGGTTATATGAGCGCCCTGCTAAATCCCAGCGAGATTTAAAGTGGGACCTTTGAAGATTTTGATGCGAGAGGAAACGCAAAAGCGTGCCAAGCTTTTGTGTCACATAGGTGCAACAGATCAGCATTTTGGGCTGCCAGAGAAATGTGTGTCACTCCACTGTGAAGAAAGATTCATGCACGGTTTTGCGCTTCAGTAGCGGGTTGTCACTTTGGTGTCAAGAGCGAGATTGCAGCCAAAACCTAACGTCTCATCAAAAATCCTGAGCTCTGGTTTTTTTTTTGCTGAATCTGCAATTCTCATGAAAATTTGCTACCACACCTGTTATGGTCTCCTCCCAGAAGCCTCTGCTCCACCCTCCACCGTAACCTCTTGGTTATGCTCAGAATACACCATTCGTATTCCATTGGGGGGAAGTTCATCCTTTGAATTAACCCGGGTCCTTCAGCCACATCAAACTTGGCACGGCAAACTGTTCTCAGCGAACACGTGCAGGGTCAAGTTGACGGCGGTTCTCTGTCATTATCCAACATTTGAAGGGCTGAAATGATGATGTTGCGTGGAAGTTAGATGTTGTTCCCTTGGGGACCGCTACACTGTTTACTGCTAATATGCAGGCGTAGCTGAAAACCACTATCATTTGGTATAATCTCTCAGCTCTAAAAGCCAACCAAAAGACTTGCAAGATATTTTCACTGAAGTGGTCCTTAATTCCCAAGGATGAAATTGGTTGTGGTTCAATCACAGCTTAGAAGATTTTCCGTCCATCCATTTCCCTAAGAAGTGTTTCTCAGTGCTGTATACTTGATTAATCCATAGTAATCCATTTGCACAACAGTTGAACTCCTTCAACCCTTTGCTTTGACTTCAGTCAAGGAGGAATTTCACACCTGAATGGCAGAAACCGCTCTCTGTTGGCACCTAAGCATGACAGAGAATGACAACTTTCGCTGACATCTTTCTCTCTCATGGCTGAATTTAGCAAGTACTGACAAAATCGAAACAAGTAATTTATGTTCAAGTCATGACAGTTTACCCCAAAATAAAGTCTTTATTTACTCACCCTTATTTAGATCTAAACCTGTTTGACTTCCTTCCTTCAGGAGAACGTGAAAAATGAAAGTTTTAAAGAATATGTTGATTGTTTTCGTCTACACAATGAAGGTCAGATTGGGTCCAAAACAACTGGGCCCTATTACATGGACAAAAGAGAAATGTTTCAAAATATCATCTTTTGCTTTCCACGTATGAAAGAAACTTGTACAGGTCTGGAACGACATGAGGGTGAGCAAGTAACTTTTCATTTTTGGCTGAACTTGAAAACATTTCAGGTCAGAATGCTTCTGGATAAGTCCAAATGGAGAAATAAAAGTGACCACAGTGAGTAAAGAGCATGTTGTACAGTCCAACGGACCTCAGAACTGATTAAAGTGGATTTCTTGGATGATGTCCTTCAGTCCAAACTATCATTTTGGCTTGTATTGAATTTTCATACTCTCATGCCCGTGCCAGGGGACGACTCCAAATCCAATTTTTACTCGATGATTAGGATGGCAAAGGTTGTGGTGGAAGAGTGGGCGTTGTGTCGACTTAAGACTGACTTAATTCCCATCGTTCAGTGCTGCCCATCAGTGTCAGAAAAAGGCATGGTTATGTTGTTATATAAAAGTGAAATAGTCTTAGATCATTAAAGCGATAGTCCTAAAGGGTTTTCCAATGTGTAGGGAAAATACTTGAAGGGATACTTTTTCCTTGAAGGGAAAATATCACCTGAAACTGAATGGGGATCTGGGCTGTCAAGGTTTGTTCCTCACACAAAGAGGTAGCTGTTTGTTCCTAATCCAAGGAGGTCTACCAGAATTTACCAGCCTGACCAAGAAGGTCTACTAGGCCAAAACCGAGTCCCCCATTTGGTAGTCAAGCTAGTAAACTATTCAGTCCAGCTTAAGACTATATAAAACCAGCTACCACCTTAATTTATTTCCAATGGGAAACAACATAAACCCACAAAGTCATCGCCCCGATTAGCTACACAAGAACAGGGAATTGGCTTGATGACCTGTCTGTTGTTAGTGGTGAACATTAGGGATCATAGTACAGAGGCTGTGTGCTGCACTGGAGCTTTTGGTCTGTTTTTTTATAGAGTGCTAATATACAACAGCAGGGTCCCTGTGGCTCCATTTGGGGGCCGTTTATGAGCAGGCTCCAATTTCAGGGCCCCCAATCCACCACAACACTCATATAACCCCATTAAACCCTGAAGACAGGGGAGTTCAACAGCCAGCATTACCATGGCCCGTCTAGACTCCCGAACACACACAGGGGTCTTTTGTTTTAGACTGTCGACAATAATATGCACAAACTTTGAGTGATAAGTGACGTCTGGAAAAAGTTTGCATTTAATAGCCTATAATGAGCTATATAATAGGTGATACAGTAAATATCTGTCCACAGAAGCCATACTAATGTGTGAATGAAATTATGCACAGGCCACCAAATTGCATTTACTGTGAATATCACATTACAAAAACCAATTTCTCAGCTTGGCTACTGCATTGAAAAAAGCTCAATTTGACAAAACTGCTGACAGGTGTGTAAAGCGCACATTTTAGGGTCACACTTTGATGTATTTTTTGGCAGAGATTTTTGTAATCAAATAAAAACCTTTTATGGTTTGTGCTTTATTGTTCTCAATCTCGCACAGCAAGCAAATACCTATTGTTTGAATGTACGTAAAGCTTTCTCATAAAAGCACAAGAGGTTTCTAAACCAATAAGTGGGGGTTGCGCTGCATCCCTGCAGTTCGAAAGACATCAAATGCAGGTAACAACAATCGACAGAATTAAATTAGGGCCCTCAGGAGACTTAAGGAGGAAAAAAAGAAATCTCAGACTGACAGATATTGGACGTAAACTTTTATTAAACCTTTATTAAACATTTTGAGTATCAAAAAAGCATGGCAGAAAGATACACCAAGAGTCCTCCATTGGTGCAGGTAGAAACTCTCTTTTTCCCAATAGAAAAATCGCTGTTCATGGCACCTTCGTAACAATGTACAAAAAAAAGTTCACATACACACAGAAATATAGACTTGTTTAAGAGTGTCTCTGTTGCACATTCACGCCATATTGTTTTCGGTTGCATACACAAGCTTTAAACAGATGTTGGAACGTCAAATTTTTCTTAAATGAGCAGTTGAAAAGCTATTCCCTTTTCTCAAAGCAGATATATATATATATATTAGTTCATTATTCTACACTATTAAGCAATATTTTAACTTTCAAACTGCATTACAGAGGTTTATACGAATTGACCTGGCACTGGTAATGAGTAAAACTGTGCGGCTATACTTGTAATAAGGTCTGATTTGATTGGACATACAGAAGGAAGTCGTGGCAACAAGGTCGTGTCTCAAAGTCACTCAAAAGTGAAATGAGTAAAGTAGTAAATAAAGACAAAGACAAAAGGGGCAAATAAATAAAGTACAATCACCAGGATGATCTTATATATTTTGTTTTAGGGTTTGCATTTGGTCCTTCCACTGCTATAGTGCTGGTAAGGAAAACTGACAGAGCAGGAGAGAGCATTTGAGATGCTTTCGTCCAGTCCCACTTCAGATGCACAAGAAATCACAGTTTTTGCACACTGCATGTGCTGAATCTCTTGATGCTTCTTATAAATCATCTGGCACTTTAAGAAGAGTAACAAAAATGTTTTAACCCGACAGAGAAATGCTAGGTTGCCACATGCCATTCGATCCGACAAGCAGCCATTCAAGGCAATAATTGATGACGGCAAGTATGATATAGTTGGATCAAAGAATGACCCTAGTCGCCCACATCACTGTCTTGGTCTCCGATTATAAACAGGAAGTGGAAGCTGAGAGCTAGAAAGGCCGTTCCCAACAAGTCGCCCAGCGCCGTCAGGTACGGGATAGAGAAACTGTCCGGATCTTTCCCGCTCTTCCAAATGGAGTGCACCATCCAGTCCGATATGCAAAGCAACAAGAACACCTGAGAGGGAAAGAGAACGCACCCAAGACTGTGTTAAGTATCTGCTGACAAAAACACAGTCCCTTTCGCTGTCCCTTTGGATGAACTTTCCCAAGCACGCACACAACAGGAAGCTCTAAATCAGAAAGAGACGAAGGGAACGGTTCCAGAAGTAATGCAATGTTTTTGTTTATGGAGCTTCTTTGAAAGACTCGTCTCGGAAATCAAACGAGATCCCATTCTTTTGAAAAGCGGCGTTCACATTTAAGACAAATACCCCAAACGGCTTCAGATCACACATCATAGGGCTTTTCATCTTCGCGCACCTCATTAAACATCAGCAAATGAGGCCTGTGTTTGCCTTTGCTGACTATTAAAATGCTCTTTTGGATCAGTGCAGCCCTCTGAATGCCAGTTTGTTTGCTTAATGGAGATGTAACATTTGAAATCTTCATCTTGCATTCAATTGGAAGCTAAAGAGATGGACCGCAGCAATTCCTGAAGGCTCTTCGCTCTTCGTTGCGAGAGTGAAAGACTTTCATTTAAACGAAATAAAAATGAGGCCTGCCCATTAATCAGGCTGACGGGCCGGTGTAAAAACTCTATTTGGAGGTCTGACGCTCTGGTTAACCGGCTGGGCGGCGTTCATTTATATCAGTTATATTAAGGTCAGCGCAAGATGGTTAAAAAACGATTCGCTCTATGCCGCAGATTTTCAAACTTCAATTTAGGTAGCAGGAAATAAATGCCCATTTTAATGTCTATTAATTGTGCCTACCAGGCAAGATGAGTTTTGTGACATTATTTTGATAATTAACCTTGTGTGTTTCCGTGTGTGAGAATATCAGAACGACGACCTTTCCATAGGAGATTTCCACTGCGTTTTCTCTCCCTTTCGCTCTTTATAAGGATTTTATCAATTAACGATTACACAGTTAGGCAGGGGCCTTCTTAAAAGCTGAGGAAAGTGATGGTTTGCTAAAGTACACACGCTGTTGAGACCCGACAAGATTAGACTTGTTGTTCCACCCTGCGCAAACACACAGACACACTTTTCCATCACTCAAAAGGACAGAGAAAGCAGTCAGAGATGTTGCATGGCATTCACACGTTCTCTCTCTCTTACACATACAGACTTTTACAGCTATCTAAATGAAAATGTTCCATATAAAACAACAGACGTACAGTAAATAAAGCTAATTATAATGACTACGGACTAACCCAAACCCTAAATCCTACTTTAAGGACATGCCCAATAGAAGGTTGTCATATTTAGCTAACTCACAAACCCACTGAAAAGCAAAGGACACAGCGTCCTTTTCTTAGGTTCACAGTGGAAAAAAGGTTAAAAGTAAATGTAACATGAACCAATATGATTTTGTTTGTAATATAACACATTACAGCTGTTGCTTGTTTTGAAAGCATGTCATTTTGTCATTAAACAACCAGACAGTGTCAACAAGACATTATCAATGCTTGAAAACAATAACTACAGTACCAAAAATATATTTTGTGTATCGTTTGATTGTTACATGTTGTTTACTTTTAATAGTAGTTACCCTCTTAGTCATCAAATTCTCAGTAAACCCTTGTAATGATGATGATGAAAAAATTCAAATTATATATATATATATCTACACACACACACCGGTATATAAATGTGTGTGTAAATGTTGCAAATATGTTTGTACAGTGGATTATTTTCTCATCTAAATTGGTTTAGGTCTTCTTTGCCTCATTGTAAAAAAAAACTTTCCTTGAGAGTCAAGTGAACATCTAATTTAGACTTTCTGCACAACGTCACCAAAAATACTTACCAGCTAAGTACTACATTTAACCTTGGAATTTCTTCCTCTAAAGCAGACTGTTTTTTCTGGAGTTCTATAGATGCCTTGTATTTGAAGACCCGTGAAGGTCAGGGGTCGGGGGGCCACTCTCAGGGCACCTGACATATGTTCAACAAGGCAAGCAATAGGCTGAACCTTTGTTTAACAGATTTTGTTCCGAGAAGCATCAAATGGCAATTTAAGAGTTTTACATGGGATTTTGGTATGAAAAATAACAAAATAATTGATACAATGGTCCGTCTGAATACTCTATTCTGATTGGCTGGAAGGTGTGCAATAAAACCATTTAATGCACATGTAGTTCCAAGTCAGTTTAATCACCTAGAATCACTATATAACCCATTAATCACTATATGAATGCACTGCTTTCATTGAAACGAACACACACACACCAGTATCACTCGCACAGGGATTCGGAGATCGACCTGCGCAAACACAGAAACTTGTCAACAACGCTGCCCCACAACTTATATTAATAGATTAACTTTGCTAATGAATCACTACATTATATTATTCAGCAAGGAGTTAGGAGTTATTATTGTAAAGTCACTGTTTTTGAGCTTCATTTCTAGTAGAGAGACGCTGCACAGACACAGGTAATTTACAGGTACATATATCCATCTATCTATCTCTCTCGATAGGCTAATTCATTCAAATAAATATTATAATTAAATCAAATAAATGTAACCATACCACACCACTTAATATCTGTGTGTGTCTGAATTAAAGCAGACAGAATGCTAAATCTAATGAGTGGTAGCTTAAGAAAATAACCACCATTTGAACCCTTCCAGTCACATTTAACACTGCAAACATCAATGTCAACGCTGGCAAAGGACCATTGGTATAAGCGGCATAATACACACCTAGCTGTCCATCAAATGATTTGAAATGCTTTGCCTCTACGTCGTGCATTAAAATTGGTTGATGCACAGCTAGCCGTGGTTAATTTTTTATTATATATATTCAAATATATAAATGAAGTTGTGACAAGAAGGTTACTAGTATAAATATTAGCAACCAAAAACCCAGATAATAATAGTAAAAATAAAATATCAGTATATATTTGCAACTGTATTATTGTAGTTGATTATAT
Source organism: Hybognathus amarus (assembly GCA_030378365.1). Taxonomy (NCBI): domain Eukaryota; kingdom Metazoa; phylum Chordata; class Actinopteri; order Cypriniformes; family Leuciscidae; genus Hybognathus; species Hybognathus amarus. The sequence goes on along the minus strand of JAQIUQ010001012.1, from coordinate 1,102,991 downwards.
ATATATATATATATATATATATATATACACAGTGTTTCTGTGTGTGTGTATATGTATATATATATATGTATATATATATAGGTATATATATATATATATATATATATATATATATATATATATATATATATATATGTGGGTGTGTGTTTATGCGTGTAGGTATTATATGTAAATGTATTATCCTACAATTGAATTTTTAATTGCTATAGTTGACTCGAAGTTCCATATTAATTTTTTTCCAGTTACATAAATAGGATAGTACTTAAAATTCGGTGAATTAACGTACACAAACAATTCAAAAGACATAAAATGACTGAACAGACCAATAATTCAATAAATGGACCCACTCATTTTTCCTGTCTCTGAATGCCTGTCTCTCTCTTTCTCCCGTCCTCAAGGATTCTTCAAAAAGGTCTGCAGTATGGCTGCAGATCTCAAAGATGTGTGTGTTTAGGTTAGCGAGTACGTTTCACAAACACTATACACATACAGACAAACTTCCTAAAAATACCACACATTACACCACTCGCAACATGCCTCTGCATGCCAGCCGCTGAATGCACTTACTGAGGTTCTCCGAGGGTAATCTATCTTAATTGCGATACTAAACAATTTATGAAAACACCCTTTTGGAATAACCAAACACTCACATATACATACAACACTCACATACACACACAAACAACACCTGCTCACTATCCCTAATGTCATCGCGGTTTCATTTTCAGGGAAAACGGGCCGCCTAAAAGCTCTGGGGATTTTCTAAAAGGTTTGTAGGTTTATGATGGGAAAAAATGGCATGTTGTAACATTGCTACATGTGGGCGGCAAGCGGCACATTTATCGCGATTAAGCTGAAGATGAAATAGATTCCCCAGACCGGTCTCGTAAAATGGGTGTCTGGTTTTATGATTATGGGCTGACATTTTCATCTGCTACAGGAAAGTGTGCTTACACCTGAACCTCAAATAGCTGTCAGATTTGATAAAAATATATAGTGATGACAGGTTATTAAAACAGTATGAAGATGTCAGTGTCTTGACGTCTGGTTAGAAGGCCTTATTTGGATTGATATTTTTGTCATAGTGTGACAACATCTCGCTCACCTGGAGAAGAGCAGCAGCCAAATACACAACCATGAAGACGGGCGTCAGTGAGGTGTGACCTCTTTCCATCAGATCAATAGTGTACAGGAAGATCAAATGGCCAGGGACGACCAGTAACAGCAGTACCTGTGCTGACCTGTGATTGGCCCCTGAAAAAAAAAGAGAGAAAAAAGGTCAATTTTTGAAAGCAATACATGAAAATCGAATAATGATGATGCAGTTTGTGTGTGTAGATGGTAATACTTTACAATAAAGTTTCATTAGTTAACATTAATTAACTACTTAAGTTAACTTGAACTAAGAATGTAAATACTTCTGCAGAATGTACTAATCTTAGTTCATGTTTATTTCAACATTTACATACAATAACATTAGTTAATGTTAGTTAATGAAACCTTATTGTAAAGTGTCATGTCCACTTCTGCTTAAAACACCCCAGAATTCAAACAACTCTCCACGTGTGATCAATGCACGTGTGTAGGTGTTCGTATATTGGATTTATTCTATATGCATCCAGTAAACATCTCATTCACAAACATTACACTTCTCACACTGCATTAGCATCCCTCTGAACCCTCGCAGTATGGCGTCCCTGTGCGTTCAGAGACCTTGGAGGAAGATTTATGCCCATCTTTCCAGATGGCACTGCTAAGCTTGCATTGGGCACCGTGCCCCTCATGTGCTCGGGCATCTGGACTCTATCCCCAGAGTCCTCTTGTGTCTCTAAGAAAAGCCCTGCATCAAAGCTCCGGCATCAACACGCTACCTCTGTTGTTTATAGGAAGCGTTCTCTGCTTTTCTCCGAGATGGATCGCTATACACAAACCACCGTTGCACACACTCCATTAAAGCTAATGTATACACACTTGAAGGCACTTTCAAGTGATGTTGCTCTAAACACTGGTTACTCTTTAATACAGGCTATGAAAGCAAAAACTGCCCTCAAATGTGTGTTTAAGTCCCTCTCTTTAAATATGTAGGCATTAAAGGATGTCGGAGGATTTAAAATTGCACGAAAGCAGTGGTGTTCAGTTTTAAACCATGGCATGCCTTGATCCCATTCCTTCATTATGTAATTTATGTGCTTTGTCACTATCTACTTTGTTATGTATTGTGACATAAGTTGGTATAATTTGAAGCACACTGGGGAAGTCACCTGAGCCACAGAAGGTTCAGGCAGGGGCAGTAGCAACCCTTGGCCTCATCGGGAACCTCTCCCAGGGGTGCTGTGAAAGTGCAGGTAGGTGGATATCCGACTGGACTGGATAGCCACCAGGTTTCCCCCGATACCTGCAATACAATATTACTCACATCAGACAAATATACTGAGAGTACAGGGCTAAAAATGTACAGTAATCAAAAACAAGGAAGAAAAAGCAGCGCCCGTTCCAGCGAGATTAAATGTGATGATACACAAGGGCAACTTTTTGAGCAACGTTGCCGTCAACGGGCATCAAGATGAGACACAGGACCCACGACCGATCTAAATTATCCAGAAAGAAATGTATTGCCTGTTTTCAATGGGAAAGTGCCCAGGCAACAATTGCTAGGCAAGACTGACTGCAACATTGCTCAAAAAGTTGCCCTTTGTATCATCATCTTTAGACTTTCACGGTTCATACCAAGAACAATAACTATAAAGATATAGTTTATAGATATATTAGCATCCACACCAGCGAATGATATCGTTCTGTTTTATTCTAAGGCTGTGCTGCAGTTTTGTCGTCTGCAGCTTTAAATGCTACGAGCTCTTTAATGCAGGATGGATCTGAGTGGCTGTAAATGTTTTTATCGGCTGAAAAAAAATTATTCTGAAAGTGATTTTAAAATTGTTTCTCTGTGCTGTTTTAGTCGTGGTGTGGACTCTGCTATTATTTTAAACGTAGAACCTATTTTTATAACTATATCATTACCATTATAGTTATCATCCTTGGTATGAACGGGCCTTAACTCTCACGTCAGTGAAGCTTCTACTGAGAAAACATTTTTTAATCCATGAATACAGGCTTAATTTTTTCACTGTCAGACTGGCAGCCATGAGTCACCAGTACCAACTCTGCTTTTGTCCCCCGCCTCTTAATCTCTCTCTTTCTTTCTCTCTTGCACAACACGCACAGCCTTTCATCTCTCTCTCTCCCTCTCTCTCTATCTCTCTCTCTCTCTCCTGGGTAAAGTAGAGTGGTGTACGGAGCTGCAGTAATGATAAGTCACGTCTAGCAGTTCTGGGAGTAGACAAGTGAGTGAGTGAGTGAGTGAGTGAGTGAGTGAGTGAGTGAGTGAGTGAGTGAGTGAGAGAGTGAGTGAGAGAGAGTGAGTAAGTGAGTGAGTGAAGAGAAAGAGAGTAAATGAGAGAGTGAGTGAGAAGAGAGTGAATAAGAGTGAGTGAGTGAGGGAAAGACAGAGGACAGAACAGAACAGACAACACAGAGACGGACAGAACATACACATTCTCTGGTCTTTTTACACCCTCTGGTTTATCACTGCAGAACTAAAACATCTGCTTTTCAAATAGAACCAATTAGAATAGAATGCAATGGAATATTTGTCAATTAGAGTGGAACAGAACTAACAAAATCAAACAGAATAGAACAGCACAAAATAACTGCAAAAATATAAATGGAAATAGAAAATAAAAAGGAATAGAATAGAACACTAAATAGGACAGAACAGCTCAAAAACTAATTGAAAAGAACAGAATAAAACAGAACTAAATACTATAGTATTTAATTGAATAGAATACAAATATAGAACATCAGAACTATAATGAATAGAATAAAACAAAGAAGAATCTCCAAAACAATGAAACAAAAAAGAATAAAATATACAAAGTAGAACAGAACAAAATAGAATTTGATTGAAAAGAATGAAACAGAACAGAACATAAAAGATAGAGAACTTTTAGTGAAAGAAGACACTGTGCAATCCAAACAACTGTTGGGGATTTGGGAATTGCTTTAAAAAAAAAACGAAAAACACCCTGCAATTATTCTTTCAGCTAAAAATGTTTAGTAACTGCAAGAGGACAGTCAATACTAATGGAAATTATTTAAAATATTATACTTTCAGTCCACAGCCAAACAGGAAATCAGTGATCTGAATTACAATAAAACACAGAAAATCTATTTCTTACATATGTTAGTGCATTCATGCCCATAATGACATTAATATTTCCCATCGTTAAAGAGCAGACGTAAATGAGAACAATTACGAACAAACGCCGCACATGCTTCTGCACAATTAGCCCCAACAAGTACTTGTTTGTGTTTAATGCAGAGGGTACCATTATGCCACACTGTGCCCGTCCCTGTGGCAGTGCTGGAGAGACGCCAACTGTATGGATGATAGTGTGTGGGAAAGTGTTTGCGGCTCAGATTAGCTGGACAGGTCTAATATTTCTTAATGTTCTCACAAACAAGCAACGACATGACATTTTGGATATGGGCTGGGGGCATGAGAAAAGAGTGTATGGGAATTTTTCAACCTTTCCTAGAGCATCGAGGTCCAATTAATCCGATGCTTTTTTTTTTTTTTTTTTTTTTTTTTTAGCTTTGTCTGCCAACAGGAAATGGAAATGATATGCAACCTCATTTCTGTCCAAGCAGTGGGATTAACATATATGGACACTTTAATCTGGGTCATAGAGCTGATGAGACTTTGGCTGAGTGTGCAGCAGGGCTCGAGTATGGGTCCGATTGGATTCCTGTACAGAGTATGACATAACGGGTTGGGATACTCAAAACTACATTTCTTTTTTAAATTTGTTTTAAGGCTTGTATAATTATTAGACTGGCTCCAGGTTCATTTGATCCTGATCGGACACAATTGTTGGAGGGAATTTTCATCCTTGCATTCAAAAACAGAAAGATGGACTACATTATTATTTTTTTTTAAACAGCCAAAAAAATCTGTCTGAATGTACAGGTCTATAGCATTTGTAATATTAATTTGGATGAATTTAAAGATGCAACTTTTCAGAGAGGGTTTAATCATACATGATTTACTGCTAAAGCACGGCACACTAATTAAATCACGGGAACTTAAACCACACTAATTGGCGGGTAACAAATCGACCACTGTGACCCATCCCTAGTGCTGTGGGCGATAAGAGAGTTCTGAGGCTCTATTTATTTAAAACAGAAACTATTTCTCTACACCTAAGTGGCACGTGTGTGTGCGTGTGTGTTGTAATCATTTAAATTACCTTCCCTGACTGGTTTCCTGTTTGGGCAGACAAAATATAGAAGCCTCTGTTACTCATCCTATCACTCTCTTTTCCCCTTCTTTTGAGTTTCTCGCTAACTCTGCTCTTAGAATCAAGAATAAAAACCTTTAATTTTGATATTCTGAATTTAGTTATATTTTGATATAACTTTAAATATTCTGACAGTCTTCCTTCACACACACACATGCAGAGATTCAAACAGCTGTCTGGTGGTCTGGGCGGGAAGACATAGACAGACTGCAGACAGCGTAAATGTCTCTCATTCAGCGTGCCTTAATTAAAAAAAACGAATGGCTCTTTGTGGAGGTGCCATGGTCCTGGCTTCCTTTCCTGTTACCACATGAAATTCAACTGCCACAATTAATGACTTCACCCCACGGCTCAATCACATCCAACTCTATTTTAGCTATATTCCATCATTTGGCTTTTTCCTCAATATGGAAACGTTTATTTAAAATCACAAAAAAGTGCCTTTATCTGCATCGGATTCTTGCGTGACTTTAAATGAGGGCGATTATTACAGAGACGTTACTTTGAGGTAATAAACAGTCTGAAAGTGGACTGAAATGTGCCATGGACAAGGGGGCGTAGGTCTACAAATTAAAAATTTAAAAGCTTACACCTTCCAAGACACAAATAAGACATTTAAAATTCAGATATTGATGTTTTTTGGCCTATTACACAAAATATAATACCAAGAACAAAAGTGTCAAGTATAATCCAGCAGTAACAAGTGTTGTACTTTATGTATTTTCAGCAGGGATAGTGCTTGTATTGCGCATAATTTTACTTTTTATGCATGTTTCATGCACACACCAAAAGCGCACAAGCTGTTGAATAAACAACTCATCTATATGTAATTTTTACAATTAAGACTATTTACATTTGATTAATTTCTATAGTGGGCTATTTCTTCCCTGAATATCCTGTATAACCACATGAGAAACTTAAAGCCGTGTTAATTTCATATCTCTCTTTATTCTATTGCATTTATTTGTTCTGTTGTTTGAAATTTGTTTGTTTGTTCTTAATTTATTACAGTCTTTTTACTTGTTTCTTAATGAAAATAAAATTTTGCATTAAAGAAAATATTTTTTGTATATCAATTATAGTCTCTTGAAAGAAAATCGAAATCAGCAAAAATCGGAATTGACGGGTCACACTAAACACAATAAAATCAGAAATCGGCCAAGAAAATTGTAATCGGTGCATCTGTAATTTTCAGAAGATAAAAAGTGCAAGCTTTATAGATTATTTTTGTATAAATAAATCTCACCATTGATAACAGGCGTGTAAACCACAATCCCAGCAAGGTTGGGATCAGAAACAGTTTTGTCCAGAATGAGTCCTCCAATGCTGAAATAGGGAATATTTTGATTATTTAGAGCACCAAAGGAAGGCCACATGCTTTTGTCAGTGTGTGTGTGTGTGGATGGCCAGGTGTGTGAGGTGTATGTATATGTGTGTATCACACCTGCTGATGAACATGGCAGTGATCACGGGCTCCCAGCCTGAGTACAGCAGCTGACGGCTGGCAGGGTGTTTGGAGGCGATGACCATCCACAGTGGAGTCAGACACATGAAGAAGGCACACACCAGAGATGACACGTATGGGTGAGAGTCTAAAAAAACAGACAGAGGAACACCACAGTGAACATAGGTAGTCTTAAAGGGTTAGTTTAATGTTACTTCTGTCCCTCTATTGACAGCTACGCAACTAACACTTTGATGCTTCAAAAAGTCCATAAAGAGATCGTAAAACGAATCCACATGACTTGAGCGGTTTAGTCCACATTTTCCGAAGAGACTCGATTGCTTTATGATGAACAGATTGAATTTAGGCTTTTACTCACATGTAAACGTTCATCAACGCACACATCAGATATAGTAAACAGAAGCTCAAGAATGCTTGTTGTAATTGAGCTGCTCAATGTTTATATGTGAATAAAATTTGTCAAATAAAGAGATCGAGTCTCTTCAGAAAATGTGGCATTTGGCAGTTTTGGCATCACAGGCTTCTTTCAAAAACATTAGAACAATGTAATGGTAGTGTATTCAAGTTAAAGTTGCTAACTTTTTTAACTTATCCAACCAAAAACTTAACAGGAGTGTTGTCCTGCTCTCAGACCACACAATAACCCATTTTTCAAAACCTAGGAAGGGGTTGACAGCTGTAATGGCAGATTGACAGAGAGAAAATAACCATGACCAACATCTTGTTGATTGATGACAGACATCGTGTTGTCAACTGCGGTTCTGTTCAAATGTCACACAACAATAATCGAGCCCTCAGAATTCAGTTATGACTTCTATGTGGGGTTAGGAAATATTTCGAATATTAATTTTAAATGATTCACAATGATTTTGCTGACAATAGCATTGAAGAAATGTTTCCCAATAAGATTATGCCAATACATTCAGGGTGAGCGACTCTTTTTATAGTCTCCATTTCTACGCAGCACAATTATTACAAAGCGGTTCAAAATTCACGATTGACGACCTGATTCACAATTTATTTTGCACCACCACTCAAAATCGTGGTCCCCGAATTCGAGACTGGGAACCATACTCTGCTGCTGTGTGAATGTGGCCGTGCTGACTGGCTCTAATTGGATTTAACCAGATTGAGGAAGAAAAAAATTATCTTCTTAAAAGCTGAATTAAATCTTTTAAAGCAGACAGAGAAGCCAAAAAAGGTTTCACTTCTTGCTAAATACTCTTCATCACACACTAAACTACCTAAATCTTTAAATCCCAAACATAGAGGCAACATCTGTGACTATATTTAGAGTGGTATGGGCATGACAGGGCAGCGGTGAGCGCTAATGATGGCAGAAGCCTCTCTTCTTCTGGCTGGTTGGCATGGCTGATTTGGTTTTGGCATGGCACGGTGGTGCCGTTTGCCTTGCCTTCACCTCACTTCACCTCTCTCAAAAAAGGAAAGGCTAAAACTGGAGTGCGGCGCTCAGATTGGGGGATATCACAAAGAGTCATCAGAGAGCAAAGCCCCATTAAACCCAGCAAAAACAATCCAGAAAACTGCTCAGGACGGCCCATGTGTGACTTTGAAAGTGGTTTCTCTGAAAGTTTATGTGTGTGAGAGATTACCCACAAACAGAGAAGCATGTTAAAAAACAAATTTAAAGTGGTCCTCAATATTTGACAGGATCATAAACTGTCTGATATTTGATATTTTCACTAGGCTTTGCATTGTAAATGAGATTTGACAAGAAAGTTCATTTTTTTATTTGTTTGTTTAAATGAACACAACTTAGACAAAAAAGTTCATTTCTAATTATTCGACTATTCTAATAATTCTATATTATATCAATATTTTCAGAATTTTAAAATGTACAAATTTATAAGTGTTCTTAATTTATTATATCCATACATGTATAAATACCAAACCAATAATGAAATTAATTTCTGTGTTACTAAAAACTAATGTTTCAGTATCGTACCAAAACTCTGAGTATCAGCTCAAGAAAGGTGCTTGACAGAGAGACTGTGCATGTCTGTGTGGAAGAGAGAGGCATAGTGTGTGTGTGTGTTTCATGAGAATGTTGATACGTAGACACAGAGAGGTCATGCACTACGTCACAACACTCTCATTGTCCTGAGCCAGACTCATTAGCAGAGTGACCCTTCCCATAAAACATATCAACCCCATGGTCCCATAAACCATGATATATACCCCTCACATGATCTGCTGACACCTGCTATAGAGTGTGAGTGTGTGAAATGTGCTGCTACCTTTAAGATATATTACTGGTCCCACTCTAATATGACAGATCAAGTCTGAAATATGATCAATTATTTCACATTATTCTTTAGACACTGAGTTATGACAAATGTATCTAAATTTAATTGACTCAAGGCTGGAGTCTGAAGTGAGGGATTTGTGCGCCCTCTTGTGGCAGAAAACTGAAACATGTTCAGGCTTGCAACTAAAAGAATACAAATGGCTACAAATCAAAAGTTTTGGTAAAGTCACACAAATTAAAACATTGAAGTCTATGTTGCACAAAAATAAACACTGAAGTTTATAAATACTATGTTTGTGGGATGTTGGGTTTTTTTTAACAGTGGGTCATAATATATCTTTTTTTAGGAATTGTTTTTCTGTGCATTTCCGTACTAACTCAAAACGTGCATACACCACCTCCTGAGCTGGTGTTGGATTTGTGCGTGCCATACGCCAACGTCCATATTGAAAAATGTTTTTGGGTGTAAGCTGGAAATTTGGTGTATGCACTTTTGATAAATGAGGGCAGATTAACTGTCTTTCTGGCTCTGTTACAATTCCTAGTGAGCCACCTCACTGTATGCTGGCAACATACACAGCTACCTTCTAATGCAGCATCCTATCCTGGAACTGAAAGTGACCCTATTTACTTTTTAAGATGCATACTGTGAGGCTATGATGCCCAGAAATGCTATTGAGGTAGGCAGCTCACTAGGGTTTGATACAGAGCCCTTATTTTCAGACACATCTTTCTCACCTAGGCAGTTGTAGAGGCCCTGGCTGATCCCTGCCAGGATGGCCAGCGTGATGAGGTCACCAAAACTGGCAGCGATGGGCGTGGCTACATTATCAGGGTTGATGCCTGTCTTCTTAGAGCCCACAATTACACCAACCATTATTATACCTGAGAGAGGTCACAAAAATACATTGGTTACCTTACCCACTAGGAACTGGAGATTCATAATGTGAAATGTGACTAATAACAAAGAAGATTAATGTCGGATTAAGATATAACAACAACAACGAAGACATTATTTTTTGTGAAAAGAACAGCTTTGGTAGCTACATATAAGAGTATTAGAGGTTAATCTTGAAGTATGTACCCTGCAGCATAGATGCTATGAAGGCTGTAGCGACACTACTGGAACACAGCAGAACAGCGTGACCGATCTGGAACTTTCCCTCAGGAATCCAACCCAGTACAACAGCTGCTACTGCTGCCAGGAACCCGATTACAGTGGCCTGCACCTGAGAACGAGACAGAGGCGCTGACATTTATAATAATAAGAACAAATTATATATATATACACACACACACACACACACACACACACACTATATAGATATTATATAGTACTTCACTATGTCTTTATTCGGGTCTGTGTAAAAACCCAGCGAATTTAGATTTACTGATGCTAAATTAATTTGCATTTGCTTGTTTTAAAGCCAATGTTGTATATGTAAGCCCTTACCTGTTTCAGTGCCAAATTCCCAATAATGAGATTCCACTTCTCTATGGGTGAGTCCATTTTGCCCACATTTACCTAAGGATGACAAAATTCATGAACATTATTTTTCCTTTCATCCCTCTCACCCTCCCTGCATTTAGTCACCCTAACTGTGGTCACAACAATTGCAACTTTTCTTCCAATCCCTGAAGCAAAAACTAAAGGTAAAAAAAAATGAAAAATTGAAACACGTTCACCCCAAAATCAGAAGTAGGGAAAAAAGCCTAATTTAGGAGCATTAAGACTTTGAGACAATTTTTACATTAGTGAAAAATAATTATATATTATTTAAATTGTAACATATTTATATATCATGATAATATTAGTGTATATAATCATGATTAATTTATATTAATAAAAGGGAGGATTCATCTAAAACATAATGTCTTCTTTCAATCTTTTGACTTTGGTGTAAAATATGTTGTGAACCTAAAAGCTAAAACAAGAAAACCATGATGAGGAAAAAATAACAGTATGAGACCAAATTCCTTCTGAGAGGTGGATTTTGGCATTGGATATTTTACATTGAAAAGAAAACCACCATCTGAGGAAAAGATAATAATATTTTGGGTTTGGAATGGATTTCTGCCTGCAATGTAACAAGATGGCCGACTCCACAACCAATGAGCCAGTGTGTGCGCAAGTGTGTGTGCTTAAGAAAATAAAGGAAACAAATGTAAATGTGAAAGAGCAGCGTGTAGGAGAGAGCCGTCTGAGGGCAACAGACTCTTTTTCCCCAGCTGCATGAGGGTGAACAGAAGGCCTGTACTTTAGCCCCGCTCCTCCGCTCGGTCCACACCACCAGGGTTTATTTATTCTTTCACCTCGAGGGGGACGACAGATTTGCCATGAGAACACTAGATGTTATACGGCATGAGCTGAAACCCCTCTGAGCTCTGAGTCCCAGACTGAGGGGAGAGAAAAAAATAACAGCAGCTACCAAAAAATAAATAAAACCACTCTGTCAGCAGATAACAGCTGAGACTCCAGCATTTAGGAGAAAGAGCATCGGTTGATGAATTAGCTTATGTAAGCTACTGATATAGTTTTCCTTGGACTCAGGTATATCATTTATATATATATATATATATATATATATATATATATATATATATATATATATATATTATATCCTGAGTCTAAGGAAAAGTACAGAAAATGTTGGTCAACTTCGAAATGGCACTTTTAACTTCAGAAGTGCAAACAAAGTAATCACTACCAGTGACAGATGATGCAGATCATGGCAAAAAATGTCACTTAAAGTGTCAAAAATGCCCCCAAAACGCAGCATGTTGAAGCAAAAATGGGGCTATAATTATTAAAAAATATTATATTCTATAATCATATCATTAACTTACTCTTTAATTAATTAATTAATTAATTAATTAATTATATAATGTTGTTTTAGTGTCATTGAGAAACTATTATAGATTTTATTTATATTTTGATGTAGTTTTATTTATATATTTTATCTTCATTAAAGTTATAGTTAAAGTTTTAGTAATTGTGTTTTTTGTTTTTGCTATTTTTTAATTATATGCATATAGTTTTTATAAATTATTATTTCAGTTTTTGTTTTAGTTACTTCAATACATCAAGATAAACCTAAAAAATGCTAAATGTTGTCTTGATTTAGCAACTAGCTGAAACAAAATAAGATACAAAAAAATATATTTCATTTTATTTCAGTTAACATTTATTTTATTTCAAGCAACAAAAAAAGCTGGTTTTAGTTTTTGTAAACTCTGTAATAAACCTGATATATATATATATATATATATATATATAATATAGCAGTCAAATCTATTAATTGTGATTAATCACATCTAACAAAAGTGTTTGTGCGTGTATATATATACATATATATATATATATATATATATATATATATATATATACACACACACAGACATTTTGTGTGTATATATACACAAAAACAAAAGTTTGTGTGTGTGTGTAAATATATATATATATATATATATATATATATATATATATATATATATATATATATATATATATATATATAATATAATGAATGTGTGTTTTTCTTACTCAGACATGGGGGTTGGAAATACCTATGGAGTCATTACCATAATAACAGGCTAGCTAGTCACTCAATCACAGGTCTATGGTTTTTACCACCAGCCCTAGTCTATGGAGACGGGCACAGGCATGAATTGTCATGTCCTGACAGGTGAGAGGAATGCCCAAAATGAGCCCAGATCTCATCACAAACCACATCAGCTTCAAATCAGAAATTACAGGGACACCTAAACTAAAGCAAGATGCAATGACATGCAAACTGTAGTTGGTTTGTTAGTTAAGTTTGGATACTAACCGCTGTGGACAGTCTGGAAGCGAGGGTCATCTCCAGGTTTCCTTTCAAACCCAAAAGAGCAGGAACCAGG